>CAUYUJ010004369.1:116176-191176 GCA_963575745.1 Prorocentrum cordatum
CCGCTCTCTCTTCGTTGGGCAGTGTCGGCTCCCCCCCCTTTCCTCCTCCTCCTCCTCCTCCTCCTCCTCCTCCTCCTCCTCCTCCTCCCCTCCTATCCCTCCTACCCCCTTGGACGCCCCCGAGAGAGCGTCGTGAGCGACGCCCCCTGCGCTGCCTCGCTGGCTGCACGCACTCCGACGGCCGACGTGCTGCGGACCGGTGGATCTTCGGGGGAGTCTTCGCCGCTCGCTCCGGGAGGGAGGAGCAAGCTACAGCAAACCAGCAGAGGACCCCAGGCCAGGAAAAGAGACCAGGGCGTTGCGGCCGGAAGCCCCATGGCCAATCGCCCGTTCATAGAGCCCG
This sequence comes from Prorocentrum cordatum, assembly GCA_963575745.1. Lineage (NCBI taxonomy): Eukaryota > Dinophyceae > Prorocentrales > Prorocentraceae > Prorocentrum > Prorocentrum cordatum. Next base: position 116,520 of record CAUYUJ010004369.1, read on the forward strand.
CACAACTCTGGGCCTCCCAGATGGGGTTGGACCAGATGGGGTCGGAGGATCGTGCCACATCGCCGATGCATCGCCGATCCGGCTCGATGTGGAACCCGGTTTGCTTCACGTCGACGTCGCCGATGCATCGCCGAAGTCCATCGCCGACGTCGACGATGTATCGGCGATGCGACACGATCCCCCGACCATCTACGTAGTTGGCCTCTAGCGGGAGCCCCATGGCCAGTCGACCATTCATATAACCCACACAACGGCAGCCTCCTCCGTTTATTGCGTGTTGCGTGTGGGGCCGTGTGAGTAACGGCGATGTAAGTTTCAGCATTGTAGGGGGGGGACACAACGACCCCCAATCGCCAACTGATCGCCGATAGGGGCCCGATAGCCCCACCCTTCCCAGGAACGTGCGCAGTTGCTATCGGAGGCCTTTCGCCGATCTATAGGCGATATATCGCCGATTCCAGGTCGATGTTGCCGCCCCAATGCCAGTCCCCCCTATCGTGGCTCCTTACCCTCGTCCGGTTGGACGGCGCCACTTTCTCTGTGAATGCGCCGCTGGCTTCCCCCTCTCCCCCCTTGCACTGTGAGGCGTGATAGCGCCCTTCGATTTTGAGGCGTTCCAGCGCGTGAAAGTAGCTGCGCTTCAACGGAGGAAACAGGGGGTTCTCGCCGCTCGCTCCCCGGTCCTCCTACTCCTCCTCCGCTCTCTTCCTGCTCTTCCTCCTCCTCCTCTTCCTCCTCCTCCTCCTCCGCCCCCCGTCCCCGGGCCATGACAGACATCACGACGGGAGGTTTTTCGCCCGTTTCGGCCTCTCGGCGCCCTTGCCGGGGTTCGGGGCCGCCAGGAGACGGCTGGGGATGAGAAGCCAGTCCTGGGGAATAGGCCGAGACGTCGAGACCTCTGGGGGTCGACGTCATGAAGAAGTCATGGCGTCGGGGGTCTGGGCGCGCCTCCAGCCATTTGGGCTGAAGGTGCTGCTGGCTTCCCCCCCTCGCCCCCTCCCCGGGCCGGCAGCGTACCCCCTGAGACGCTGCGAACAAGCTGCAACGTCGCGAAACATCGCGATTGGAGCCCCAGAACCCACCTTGCTGCGGCATTTGTTTCGGCCAGATCGATCCGTGGTGATGCCAGGGCCTGGGGCCAGGCGAAAGTGTAAGGCGCGAGAACATCCCAGACATGCTATGCCGTGTTTTTTCAATTCGCGGTCCCTGGAAGCCCCGACCCTTTCCCCAGGGCCATTCTCATCCCGAGTAGTTTTTGGCGGTCTCCGGGCTCGCTGAGCGCCCCCAGAGGCCGAACATGGAGAAACACGTTCGTCCTGATGTTTGTTACGGCGCGAGCATGTCTGGTCGGCGCCGCCTAGATATAAGTACTACGCGTGCGTCGCCCCAAAGGGGCGACGCTCGCGCCGAGAAATCTTGTCATATAAGCTCCGTGGCGGGCGCTTGCTGGCCATGACGCTCGGGAAATGGCACATTACAAAAAAGCTATACTAGATGTTCGGGTCGGACGCGCGCGTCTGAGGAGGACACGTAGTGCCAGTATGTATTTCTTCACGAGGAATTCCTGGAGACCTCGCGCGGCGCGCAAGAGTTATAACATCTAGTCCACACGTCCGCCGCGTCAGATATGGGACAACGTTCGCACGGCGAGGTCCGGCGCGAGTCCGACGTAGATCCGACGAACCCGACGTACATCCGACGTGGATCCGACGTAAGTTGGGTCTCAAGTTGCAGCGCGAGGACTCCAGGATTTTCTTCCTAATTCGGCGGCGAGCGAGGGGGGAAATGAGAAAAAGGCCTTCTCAGAAGGCGGCTGGGCTTCTCAGAAACCCTCGCGCCTTCTGAGAAGTTCTCTGGGTCTTCTGGGAAGACTCAGGCAACTTCTCAGAAGGCCGGGGACTTCCGAGCCTTCTGTGAAGGCCTAGTTACCCTTTTTCACTTCCCCCCCAGGCCCGTCGCCGAGTAAAAGGACCCGTAACCCTTTAGGAGGGGAACTTATCCGTAAGGGCTTCGCCCCCTGCCGCCGGCCCCCTCTCTATCATAATGCGATATAACAGAGTCGCGTCGGTGCGTCTCGGCGCTGCCTTTGCGCATCTGGGAACACCACGCGGGGGCGGATAGGAATCATCAGCGTTGGCGTTATCGAAGACGCCTACGGCGAATCACCGCCACCCCCTGCCTTTGCGGAAGCGCCTGCGTGGCCGAAAGTTGGGTTTGAGCTTGGCGAAGCTATCGGGCCACGCGTTCCCCGAGTGGGTTTCGAAAGCCTTCGGGGAACACCGAGTCGGGCGAGCTATCGGACCAGGTGGTTTCCGAGCTTTCGGGCCTTCTGGAGGACGTCTTGGAGGGCTCTTGGGCCGTCTTGCAGGCCTCTTGGGGGCCTTTTGGGCAGTCTAAGGCTTCCTTCATGCCATCTAGGGCCGTCTTGGGTGCATCTTGAGGCCATCTTGGCCGTCTTGGAGGCCTTCTTGGCCGTCTTGGAGGCATCTTGGAGGACATCTTGGCCGTCTTGGGGGCCTCCTGGGCCGTCTTGGGGTCTTGTTGGGGCCCTTTGGGGGGCCTCTTGGGCTGTCATGGGGCCATCTTGGAGGCCTCTTGGGCGCTCTTGGGTCGATGTTGGGGGCCTCTTGGGCCGTCTTGGGTCGTCTGAGAGGTTTCTTGTGCGAACTTGGAGAGACCATCTTGGGCCATCTTGGCCATCTTGGAAGCCATCTTGGAGCCATCTGGAGCAGGAAAAGCTTTTGGAACCACCCTTTCCGGACCATTCCCGGACCCCGGCGGGCGGGGCCGAAACCCTAGGGGGAGTTCTTTCTGGGAAAAGAGCCAAAACCAAAAGCGAAAGGATTCAGCACGCCGGGCACCCCCGTTATGAATCAAGAGGCGGCGGCCCAGGGGGCGTTCTGAAAGAACCATAAGCGAAAGGATTTAGCACGCCAGGCACCCCTGCGGCAAGCCAACACGGGGGGCGGCGGATCGAAGACGCCTACGGCGAATCACCGCCGCCCCCTGCCTTTTTGGAAGCGCCTCTGTGGCCGACAGCTGGGCCAGAGCTTGGCCAAGCTATTGGGCCAGTTGTTCCCCGAGTCGGTTTGGAAAGACTTCGGGGAACGCGTGGGGGAGCAAGAAGAGGCGGAGGGGGAGGATCAGGAAAAACGAGGAGGAGGAGGAGGACGAGGAGGAGGAGGAGGTCTCTTGGGCGCCTCTTGGGGCACTCTTGGGGCCTCCTGGGAGTTTCCTGGGGGCCTCTTGGAGGGTTTGGGGGGGCCTTTGAGGGCTTCTTGGGGGCTTCTTGGGGGCCTCTTTGGCTGTCTTAGGGCGTTCCTGGCTTGTCTGACGCTGTCGGAAGCCGTCTTGGGGGCCTGTCTGGGCCGTCTTGGGGGCCTCTTGGGGCATATCGGGGGTTCTTAGAGGCCATCTTGGGCGTCTTGGAGGACCCTTGGGCCGTTTTGGGGCTCACTTGGGGCCATCTTGGGGGCCTTTTGGGCCGTCACGCGGCCATCTTGGAGGCCTCGTGGACGATCTCGGGGCCTCTTGCGCTGTCTTGAGCCGTCGGAATGCCGAGAAGAAGCAAATACCAAAATCCTTCAAAAACCTTAGGACAATCAATGATTTTGGCCTCTTCGTGCCCTCCTGGAAGACCTCCTGGACGTCTTTTGGGCCGTCTTGGAGGCCTCCTGGGGGCCCCTTGGGCTGTCTTGGGCCATGTTGAGGCCATCTTAGGCCGTCTTGGGTGCAACTTGGGCAGTCTTGGAGGCATCTTGGGGCCATCTTAGCCGTCTTGGAGGCCATTCTGGCCGCCTTGGACGCCTCTTGGGCCCTCTTGGGGCCGTCTTGGGGGCCTCTTGGGTCGTCATGGGGTCATCTTGGAGGCCTCGTGGGCGATCTTACGGGGGCTTCTTGGGCTGTCGTGAGCCGTCGGAATGCCGAAAAGAAGCAAATGCAAACATCCTTCAACAACCTAAGGACAATCGATGATTGAGGCCTCTTCGGGCCCTCGTTGAGGACCTCTTGGAGGCCTCTTGGGCCGTCTTGGAGGCCTCTTTGGGGCCCCTTGGGCTGTCTTGGGCCATCTTGAGGCCATCGTAGGCCGTCTTGGGTGCATCTTGGGCCGTCTTGGAGGCGTCTTGGGGCCGTCTTAGCTGTCTTGGAGGCCATCTTGGGCGTCTTGGAGGCCTCCCGGGCGGTCTTGGGGCCCTCTTGGGAGCATCTTGGGTGCCTCTTGGGCCGTCATGGGGCCATCTTGGAGGCCTCGTGGGCGATCTTGGGGCGATCTTGGATGCCTCCTGGGCCGTCTTGGGCCGTAGAAAAGCCGAAAAGGCGCAAATACCAAAATCCTGCAAAAACCTTAGGACAATCAATGATTTTGGCCTCTTCGTGCCCTCCTGGAAGACCTCCTGGACGTCTTTTGGGCCGTCTTGGAGGCCTCTTGAGGGCCCCTTGGGCTGTCTTGGGCCATGTTGAGGCTATCTCAGGCCGTCTTGGGTGCAACTTGGGCCGTCTTGGAGGCATCTTGGGGCCATCTTAGCCGTCTTGGAGGCCATTTTGGTCGTCTTGGACGCCTCTTGGGCCCTCTTGGGGCCGTCTTGGGGGCCTCTTGGGTCGTCATGGGGTCATCTTGGAGGCCTCGTGGGCGATCTTGGGGGCTTCTTGGGCTGTCGTGAGCCGTCGGAATGCCGAAAAGAAGCAAATGCAAAATTCCTTCAACAATCTAAGGACAATCAAAGATTGAGGCCTCTTCGGGCCCTCGTTGAGGACCTCTTGGAGGCCTCTTGGGCCGTCTTGGAGGCCTCTTTGGGGCCCCTTGGGCTGTCTTGGGCCATCTTGAGGCCATCTTAGGCCGTCTTGGGTGCATCTTGGGCCGTCTTGGAGGCCTCTCGGGCGGTCTTGGGGCCCTCTTGGGAGAATCTTGGGAGCCTCTTGGGTCGTCATGGGGCCATCTTGGAGGCCTCGTGGGCGATCTTGGGGACTTCTTGGGCCGTCTTGGGCCGTAGGAAAGCCGAAAAGGCGCAAATACCAAAATTATTTCAAAAACCTTAGGACAATCAATGATTTTAACCTCTTCGTGCCCTCCTGGAAGACCTCTTGGACGCCCTCTGGGCCGTCTTGGAGGCCTCTTGGGGGCCTCTCGGGCTGTCTTAGGCCATCCGGAGGCCATCTCAGGCCGTCTTGGGTGCATCTTGGGCCGTCTTGGAGGCATCTTGGGGCCATCTTTGCCGTCTTGGAGGCCATCTTTTGCGTCTTGGAGGCCCTTGGGCCGTCTTGGATCCGTCTGGACAGGAACAACCCTCTGGAGCCGGGTCTGGGCACTCTTTCCGGGACCTGGGCGGGACGCGCCGGGGGCCCAGGGGGACGTTCTTTGGGAAAAAGAACCAAAACCGAGAGGGTTCAGCACGCCAGGCACCCCTGCGATGAATCGACAGGGTGCGGCGGATCGAAGACGCCTACGGCGAATCACCGCCGCCGCCCGCCTTTTTGGAAGCGCCTATGTGGCCGCACGTTGAGGCCAGGCTTGCCAAGCTATCGGACCATGTATTCCCGGAATCGGTTCGGAAAGCTTTCGGGGAACACGGTGGGGGAGGCCAGGGCGACTTGGCGCTTCTTGGGGTGCTCTTGGGCCGTCTTGGAGGCCATCTTGAGCGTCCTGGAGGCCTCTCGGGCCGTCCTGGGGGCCTCTTGGGGCCGTCTGGCGGGCCTCCTGGGCCGTCTTGGGGGCCGTGCTGGAGACCTCTTGGGCGATCTTTGGGGGCCTCTTGGGCCGTCTCGGGCCGTCGGAAGGCCGTCCGACCCTGGGCCCCGGGCCCCTGGCCCGTGGGGGGGGGCCTCTCTGGGCCGACTTGGGGCCCTCTTGGGGTGCTCCAGGGCCGTCTTGGAGGCCATCTTGGGCGTCTTGGAGGCCTCCTGGGGCCGTCTTGGGGGGCCCCTTGGGGCCGTCTTGGGGGCCTCTTGGGCCGTTCTGGGGCCACACTGGAGAGCTCTTGGGCGATCTTTGGGCGATCTTTGGGGGCCTCTTGGGCCGTCTCGGGCCGTCGGAAGGCCGAAAAGGGGCACATGTGAAAATCCTCCAAAAACATGCGGACAAGCACTGTTTTTGGTCTTTTCTGGCCTTCCTGGAGGCCCTCTTGGAGGCCTCTTAGGCATTCTTGGGCCAGCTTCGAGCCAACTTCGGCTATCTTGGTGGGTTCCTGGCCCGTCTGACGCCGTCGGGAGCCGTCTCTGGGGCCTCTCTGAACTGGCTTTGGGCCCTCTTGGGGCGATTCGGGGCCGTCTTGGAGGCCATCTTGGGCGTCTTGGAGGCCTCTGGGCCTGTCTTGGGGCCCTCTTGGGGCCGTCTTGGGGCCGTCTTGGGGCCCTCTTGGGGCCGTCTTGGGGCCATCTTGGAGGCCTCGTGGTTGATCTTCGGGCGATCTTTGGGGCCTCTTGGGCCGTCTTGAGCCGTCGGAAGGCAGAAAATAAGAAAATGTCAAAATCCTTCAAAACACTAGGGAACATCAATTATGTTGGCCTCTTCGGGCCCTCCTTGAGGACCTCTTGGAGGCCTCTTGGGTCGTCGTCTTGGGCCGTCTTGGAGGCCTCTTGGGCGAACGTGGAGGTGTCTTGGACTCTTTTGGGCCGTCTTGGAGGCCGTCTTGGGCCATCTTGGGCGGACTTGGAGGCCATCTTGGACCATCTCGGAGGCTATCTTGGGCCAACGTGGCCATTTTGGAGGCCATCTTGGGCCATCTTGAGCCAAACATTTGGGAATTGTGCTCCTTGAGGTCCTTTCCGGGTGGCCGGCGGGACGGGCCGAAGCCCCAGGGGGAGTTCTTTTGGGAAAGAACCAAAACCAATACCGAGAGGGTTCAGCACGCCAGTCACCCCTGCGATGGATCGACAGGGGGTGGCGGATCGAAGACGCCTACGGCGAATCACCGCCGCCGCCTGCCTTTTTGGAAGCGCCTATGTGGCCGAACGTTGAGGCCAGACCTGCCAAGCTATCGGACCATGTATTCCCCGAATCGGTTTGGAAAGCTTTCGGGGAACACGTGGGCATCTTGAAGGTCATCTTGGCCGTCTGGAGGCCATTTTCACCCGTTCGGGCCTTCTTGGAGGACGGCTTGGAGGGCTCTTGGGCCGTCTTGGAGGCCATCTTGAGCGTCTTGGAGGCCTCTTGGGCCGTCTTGGGGGCCTCTTGGGGCCGTCTTGGGCCTCTTGGGCGATGTTTGGGGGTACTCGGGCCGTCTCGGGCCGTCGGAAGGCCGAACAAAAAGCAAATGCCACAATCCTTCAAAAACTCATGGGAAATCGGTTTTGGCCTTTTCGGGCCTTCCTGGAGGCCCTCTTGGGAGCCTATTGGGCCGTCTTGGGCCATCCATCGTCGGCCGTTTTGGTGGGCTCCTGGCCCGTCTGACGCCGTCGGAAGCCGTTTGGGGGGCCACTCTGGGCCGACTTGGGGCCCTCTTGGAATGCTCCAGGGCCGTCTTGGAGGCCATCTTGGTTAAAAGCCTCCTGGGCCGTCTTGGGGGGCCTCTTGGGGCCGTCTTGATGGCCTCTTGGGCCGTTCTGGGGCCATCTTGGAGGCCTCATGGGTGATCTTTGGGCGATCTTCGGGGCTCTTGGGCCGTCTCGGGCCGTCGGAAGACCGAAAAGAAGCAAATGTCAAAATCCTTCAAAACCTCGGGAAGATCAATGTTTTTTGTTTTTTTTTTTCTGGCCTTCTGGAGGCCCTCTTGGAGACCTCTTGGGCCAGCTCCGAGCCAACTTCGGCCATCTTGGTGGGCTCCTGGCTCGTTTGACGCCGTCGGAAGCCGTTTGGGGCGCCTCTCTGGGCCGACTTGGGGCCCTCTTGGGGTGTTCCAGGGCAGTCTTAGAGGCCATCTTGGGCGTCTTGGAGGCCTCTTGGGTCGTCTTTGTGCCCTCATGGGGCCGTCTTGGGGGCCTCTTGGGCAGTCCTGGGGCCATATTGGAGGCCTCTTTGGCGCTCTGGGGGCGATCTTGGGGGCCTCTTGGGCCGTCTTAGGTCGTTGGAAAGCTGAAAAGGAGCAAATACGAACAACTTTTAAACACCTAAGGACAAACAATGATTTTGGCATCTTCGGGCCCTCCTGGGGGACCTCTCGGAGGCGGGTTGGGCGCCTCTTGGGTGCCTCTTGGGGCCTCGTGGGGTATCTGTTGGGTTTCTTGGAGGTTTCTTGGGCGCGGCTTGGGCGCCTCTGGGTGCCTCTTGTAGGAGATCGTGGCTTTGGGGGCGCGAATACGGTGCGATTTGCCAGGGATCGTGGCTTCGGGGGCACGAGTGTAGGGAATGTATGCGGGATCGTGGCCTCGAGGGCGCGAACGTGGTGTAACTTATTGAAGATCGTGGACTCGGGGGCGCGAACGCAGTGTAATTTACCAGGGATCGTAGCCTCGGGGGCGCGACTGTTGCGTAATTGACGGGGGATCGTCGCCCCAGATGCGAGAATCCTGGGCAATTTGCGATGGGTCGTGGCCTCCGTCAATACGATGTATTTTACGAGGGATCGTGGCTTCGGGGACGCGAAAACAGTGTAATTTACAAGTGATCTTGGCCTCGGGGGCGCGAGTTCATAATTTTCAATAGATTATTGCGTCGGGAGCGCGAATCTCATGTATTTTTACATGTCCCACGGCCGCCTCAGAAACTCAGAGCACGCGATTCGGGGACGCTAGCCAGGGTCCTTTTCGGCTCCCCCCTTGCGCGGACAGTAACATTTTACAGTAAGAAGTAGAAAGCACTATTGTAACCCTGGAAACGGGAAACTGGGATTGGGAAGTGGTGCAGGGAGCAGCAAACCTAAGCCTCGCAGCCTGATGGCCCCGCAAGGGGGCCAGCGGGTTTTAGAAGGGTCAAAAGCAGTAGGGACAGGGACACTTGCTGCAGGTGCATGAGACCACACCGCCCAGACCCAGGATCCCTAGTGCGAGGACGGGGATCTAAGTGAGGCCACGTCTTACTTCCCCCTCGGGCTCGCTGCCGAATAACCTTCGAGGAGGGGGGGATACTGATTATGATGATGACGCTGCTGATGATGATGCTGATGACGATGATGGTGGTGATGATAATGATGATTATGATGATGCTGATGATGATGCTGGCTGCTGCTGATGACGATGATGCTGATGATGATGCTGCTGCCAATGATTATGATGACGATGAGGATGATGATGAGGACGAATCTGAAGCTGATTATGGTGATGATGGCTGCTGCTGGTGATTATGATAGCGATGAGGATGATGAGGACGAATATGCTGATGTTGATGATGACGATGATGATGATGATGATGATGGTGATGCTGATGATGATGACGATGCTGCTGCTGATGATGGTCGTGATGATGCTGATGATGCTGATTATGATAGTGGTGATGATACTGATGATGGTTATGATGCTGATGATGATGCTGGCTGCTGCTGCTGATGATGATGCTGACGATGATGATGGATGCTGCTGATGATTATAATCACGATGAGGATGATGACGATGAGGAAGAACATGATGATGATGATGATGGTGATGCTGCTGCTGCTGATGATGATGATGACGATGTTGTTGATGATAATGGTCGTAATGATGATGATGATGATGATGATGATGATGATGATGATGATGATGATGATGATGATGATGATGATGATGATGATGATGGTGATGATGCTGATGCTGCTGATGATGATGATGATGATGATGACGAGCGTGATGCTAATGATGATGATGATGATGCTGATGATGCTGCTGCTGCTGCTGATGATGATGATGATGATGATGATGATGATGATGATGATGATGATGAAAAGGAGGAGGATGATGATGAGGAGGAGGGAGAAGGAGGAGGAGGAGGAGAAGGAGGAGAAGGAGGGGGAGGAGGTGGAGGAGGAGGAGAAGGACTTGAGTAAGCCCAAGACGTGTCAATCGTCCCGTCTGGGGTGGTAGCGCCCAGATCTCAGGGCCTCTCGGCTGCGGGCCCGGGCACTCCCCCGCGATGGCGCGGACGGCCGCCACGGGCCAGGCAAGCCCCGAGGGCTCCCGCCTGCCGAGCCGCTCCAGCAGCCTGGGGAGCCTCAGGCCCCAGCTGGGAGCAGGATCAAGAGGAGGGAGGGAGGAGGAGTAGGAGGAGGGGCAGCAGGAGGAGGAGGAGGAGGAGGAGGAGGAGGACAACTGTAAGCCCAAGGGTCATCAACGATGTTGGAATAACCCCCCCTCCAAGCTCCCTCTTCATAGGCCCCTACACCGGTTCATTTCCATTGAGGGAAGCGCCTCGTTGGAAGACAACCGTCTGAAGACCCTGAAACATGCCAACATTGTTCTCGGGATCCCAACTCCACGGATCAACCTGGCAGTTGCGTCTTGACGACCCTGAATCGTGCCAGAACCCCACTCTTGGGATTTCAACACCGCGGACCAACGCAATTTCTGCATTGCAAAGTCCTGCATCCTTCCAAAACAGCATTCCTGGTACGCTGATCAGAGGAATCCGGAAACTCCTGCAGGCGAGGGCTACATTTTGAAAAAGACTCGCCCTCGAGCCGCGAAGCTCTGGCAAGTTCTAAAACGAATGTGCGCTGCGCTGAGGCGAGAGCCACATTTTGAAAACGACCCGCCCTCCACCTGTGAAGCTCTCGCTGAGGCGGGAACCGCATTTTGAAAACCACTCGCCGTCAATCCGTGAAGCTCTTCCACATTTCTAGAAACGAATGTGCGCAGCGCTAAGGCGGGAACCACATTTTGAAAACCTTTCGCTCTCAAGCCGTGAAGCTCTTGCATCTGTTAAAACGAATGTGCGCGGCGCAAAGGTGGGAGGCACATTTTGAAAACCACCCGCCCTCCATCTGCGGAGCTGTTGCCAATGTGTGAGTTTCAGAGTCAGAGGTGGGAGTGGGCCGCTGTCCAAGGAAGAAACCGCCGCGCTGAACGACCCGGATACCATCATAAGCTTCACGCAAGACAATGTCAGGCATGCTGGGGCGAACGCTTGGGCACGATATGAGCACTGCAAGAACGCGACAACGATAAACAAAAACGACTTCTGGGGGTAACAATCGAACAGCTTTTTGGGTTGATTGGACAGGTCATTTCGACATGAGAGAGGATACCTCACGATCCACGATGCTTCCATGGAGTACCCTTCTACCACACGGCTTACAGAGTTCGGACACCGAACGGAGGAACCCGGAAGGCCAAAGCAAACATTCACGCACCCGCTTACGCGCTGCAAAACAACGAAGGGAGCGAGATCACGGTAGAGAATATCGAAATGCATGCTGCCTCTATATCTGCCCTTCGTGGTCTGCTACGCGAGGAGTACCAGAATCAGGAGGAGAGGTTGGTGCAACACTTCGACGCCAAACTCGGCGAAGTCAACGCAAAGGTGGGCGAAGTCACGAACGATTTGGCTGCGGAGAGGGAGGCGCGGAAGACATTCGAGGGGAAGGTGGCCGGTTTGGAAGAGAAGCTCGACGAAAAACACAGGCAGCCGCAAACGTTTCACATTTGTGATGACGAGGAGGGCTTGTGCACGCGTGCGGCCGTCATCGGAGGTTATGGCGAGTTGTCCGACGATGATGCCACGGCCCTCATTGCAGCTGCACTGGGCGACACTCCAGGCATCGAGGAAGTGTATGCAAACAACCCTTTACCTCCAGTGGTGTTTGTAAAGTTCCACGATAAAATCTCCATGATGAAGTTTTTGCGCAAGCAGGACAGCATCAACACCTGCACTGAGCAGAGCTTGTGGGCCTCCGCAGACATGCCGTTTGAAGTGCGACGCCGATCGAAACTAGCCAGCAATATCAAGAAGTATTTGGTTGAGCCTCACTTGTGCGAGTCTGGCGACGTGAAGGCTGATTACCGCAAATTCACAGTCCGTACAAAAGCGTTCGCACATTTGTTCTTCTAGCTTCAGTTGGCGAGGGCGGTACTCCGGCGTGGGGGGCTAACGAGAGCAAGATCTCACACTTGGTACGCGACGCCGTGGAGGAGGATATCGAGGAGGACTTGTAGGAGCTTCGGCGGGAGGCGGCCCAAGGCAGCAGCCTTAGAATACCTCCTCGGACGCGCACGAAGAATCTGCAGAGCATTTGCGAGGAAACTCGACACGAAGATTTCCACAGCGAGCTTTCGAGTTTGATGTGTGACAGTTGGTTCATTACAGAAACATGGCGACCGGACAGGGAGGACACCGTGGAAACGAGCACTGGTGACTTCAAATTTCCCTCTAGTGGTTCGTCGCACCATGGTGTCGGCATTGCTGTGTCGCCCAGGTTCCGGATGTGAGTCTCAAATGTGGAATTCCATGTTTTCAATCCACGGGGTCGGTCACTGGATTCCTTCTTCGCGGGGAAAGTTGTCAGGGCGATTGCTGTCTATTTCCGATTTCTTGGCGCGACGACGACGACGCGCGTGGTGCATGCGACCTTTTGCCGCTGCTTCTGGAAGGGGGCGGGGGGGCCAGTGAGTTGATAGTTCTCGGTGGCGACTTCAATGCGCGTGTTGGCGTGCTCACGATTGGAGACGATGAGGCAGTGTCTGGCGCCGCCGACAGTGGCGCCCGCAGCGACCGGGGCCGATTTCTGGCGCAATGGCATCTCCAACGCGGGCCTTCGATCTACAGCCGCTTTGGGCCAATACCTCCAGCGAGTTCTTGGGCATGCAAGCGTAGTTTCGACGGCGCTCTTGCCCGGCTGGATCGCATCGTCGCCGGCCCTAGTTTCGCCCGCGGCACTTCCAAGATCGATCGAGCAACGGGCGTCGGATTGGATCGTCGAACAGCGCGCTGCGAACTATCCTTCGCTGGCCGACGTGCCAATCGCAAGCGGAAAAAAAACGGGGGCATGAAGGGGTGGCGGCCCTTTCTGGGCGCCCGCGGAGAGCCGTTGAAGTTTCGGGCGGCGTCGAGCGACCCAGCTTTACTTCGGCATGTCTCGTCGTTCAGCTTCGCGGAAAACGCGCTCTGCACAGCGGGGCCCAAACGCGGGGGCGCTTGTTCGACGACGTTTCGGCTCCAGCCCTCTCTTGCCCTCGCGTCTTCGAAGTTCGCTCGACGCCGCGCGGGCGGGCAGGAAGAGAGGGGGGATCTTAGTTTTCAAGGTCCGCCGTGCGACGCGGAAGGGAGGGCGCAGATTTCCGCTCGCGCTGGCCAGTCGTCGAAATGGAAAGAATTTCGGGAGATGGTGAACACTCCCTCAAGTAGGAAGAGGGCAGTTCAATCGGGCCCGGATGAGATTTGGCCATGCGCGAGATCTTCAGCGGCACTCACCAACGCGCATTAACGAGTTTCTTCATTGCGGGGCCCAGTTCTGACGAAGGCGACCCGGGCGTCGCCATTGGCCGGGCGACGAAAAACAAGGATGAAGATGCGAATCGTCCCGTCGCAGAGCCTTTGCATCATAGCCCGCCGCATTTCCGCGCTAGTGTCTCGGGATTGCGCAGCCAGGCGCTCGCGCGCGGCGTCGCCCTGGGCGGGTGGGGGCGCGCAGTTTTCAAGATGCTGGAGAACGGCCAGTGCTGAATCAGTTTCGGATTTTAGGTCGATTGCACGTCTGCAGCGGTTCTGCAAGTTGTTCCCCCGCCTGGTTCTGGGCAGAGTTGAAGATGCCGTGGGCAGCGCGCAACTAGGAGTGCAACGCGGTTCCCGGCCTGGTCGTCGCCTCAAGGAGCACGCGTGCGTTGTCTTCCAGAAAACGCTCGCCGTGGAAATGCCAATTTGGATCGCCAGCTTGGACTCGTCGAAGGCGTCTGACAAGGTGGCGCGGGGGCCACCGCGGCAAGCGCTCCACGAAGAGTATCCGAGCACCTGGCATGGCCCATTCGACAACTCTATGCAGATCAAGTTGGCATCGTCGCGGGCGGGGGCACCCGCGGCGGTGACTTCCCGATTTCCGCAGGCGCCCGCCAAGGGCGCGCGCTGAGTGCAAAGCTGTTCGCGTCCGCCATGGAGCGGGCAATGTCGCGCTGGAAGCAGAAAGTTGGACATCTGGGAATAGGGCCTGCAGTTGGCGGAGAGCTTTAGCCGAACTTGCGATTCGCCGGCGACTTGCTTTTTTCCACTTATTCGGAAATGGAGGTGTGCTTCTTATTTGTCACGCTCGCGCTGGCGCTGCTGAAGGTCGGGCTTCTTCTCGGCGCCAAGGGGACCTAGGCGTGGGTCACTATGGCACAAGCTCCCTCCGCGATCCGCACGTCGGAAGGGTGGGCAATAGACGCGATCCCCGGAGATCCGACTTACAAACGGTCGGGTTGCATGTTGCCCACAGGGGGAGTGGACTCCCGCGCTCTGGAGCTGAATCGCCGCCTGCAAAGTGCAGCCAAGGAATCTTATGCGAATCGCAGTATTCTGTGCGACTGGCGAGCATCGATCACGCAGATATTGAAATTGCCAAGACCGTCGCGACGGCAGTGGCGTGTTTTGCAGCAGGACGTCGCCCGATACATGCAGACGACTTGAAAGCAATGGATATCGAATTTCGACGCCTCGTGCGACAGATCGCTGGACCACCTCCGGGCGTTGATTGGGATGCACCGTGGCATGATGTACTGCATGTGTGGCACGAGCGCGCGTGCAATTTCATCGCGCGCGCTGGCATTCGCACATGAGCATAATAATGCGTTCACCAGTCTTGCTTGTTTGCATCATATATTCAACAGTTACCGGAGACGAAATACATCGTGAGAGTTCTGAATTGGTCACCGCGCGGTCGTCGTGGAACAGGGCGGCCGGCTCTGACGTGGACAAGTAAACTGGAAGTTTTCGGCCGCGTGGTAGGCTTTCAATGGCGTTCTTGGTCTCCATATGTTTTTTCCAAAGACGAGCCATGGACTTTCATATTTGTTGCCGCCGTTCTCAATGAGTACGCCAAGTGAATGACTCCCCCCCTTTTAGACGCACGTGCTGTTTTCCTTGGATCATAACGCACGCGTGTATACCGCGCTGCCGACTGCCACCGCCTGCGCCCTTCATGGGCTCGCCTTCCGGCGCGCGGGCTTGACTTCGACCAGAGTTACAAGTGGTGAGGAAGTCTCACGCGAAACGCCTGGCCTGCCGTTAAAACTGGCGTCGGGATGCGACCGGTATACGTTATTCATAAGGATCAGGAGTGGAAGAGAAGGGAGAAGAAACACTCCTTGCGAGCAGGACGAGGAGGCAGAGGAGGAGGAGGAGGAGAGGAAGCCGGAGGA
Source organism: Prorocentrum cordatum (assembly GCA_963575745.1). Taxonomy (NCBI): domain Eukaryota; class Dinophyceae; order Prorocentrales; family Prorocentraceae; genus Prorocentrum; species Prorocentrum cordatum. The sequence goes on from CAUYUJ010004369.1 coordinate 131,691, forward strand.
GGAGCAGGAGGAGAAGGAGGAGGAAAAGGGAACATGAGGAAAAGCAAGGAGGAGGAGGAGGAGGAGGAGGAGGAGGAGGAGGAGGAGGAGGAGGAGGAGGAGGAGGAGGAGGAGGAGGAGGAGGAGAGGAGGGAGGTAGAGGAGTAGGAGGATGATGAGGGGGAGGAGGGGGAGGAGGAGGAGAGGAGGAGGAGGAAGGAGGAGGAGGGAGGAGGATGCGGAGGAGGAGGAGGAGGAGGAGGAGGAGGAGACGGTCGAAAACGAGGAGGACGATGAAGGATGAAGGATGGAGGATGGAAAAGGAGGATGATGAGGAGGGAAGAGGATGACGGTGAGGAGGGAAGAGGAGGAGGAAGAGGTGGAGGAGGACGAGGAGGAAGAGCAGCAGAAGGAGGAGGAGGAGGAGGTGGAGGTGGAGGAGGATGGACGATGAAGGATGCAGGATGGAGGATTGAGGATGGAGGGTGAATGATGAGGAGGGAGGAGCATGAGGAGGACGAGGTGGAGGAGGCAGAGGAGAAGAAGGAGGAGGCGGCGGAGGAGGAGGTGGAGCAGGAGGAGGAGGAGCAACAGGAGGTTTGGAGGAGTCCTTGGGAGCCTCGAGGCCGCACGCCCGCGCGAGCGCCGGGCCCACGGCGGAGCCGCGGGCGCCCGCGGCCGCCGGCGGGCGCTGCGCGAGCACGGGGGGCCCGGCTGGACCTGCGCCCGGCGCCGTGGCGGTCCCCGCGATGCGGGGTCTGCGCCCCGCGCTGTGGCAGGCTTCCCTCCGCCCCCCGCCCCCCTTCATCGTCCTCTCCTCGTTTTCGACCGTCCTCCTCCTCCTCCTCCTCCTCCTCCTCCTCCGCATCCTCCTCCTCCGCATCCTCCTCCTCCTCCTCCTCCTCTCCTCCTCCCCCTCCTCCCCCTCATCATCCTCCTACTCCTCTACCTCCTCCTCCTCCTCCTCTCCTCCTCCTCCTCCTCGTCCTCCTCCTCCTCCTCCTCCCCCTCCCCCTCCTCCTCCTCCTCCTCCTCCTCTTCCTCCTCTTCCTCCTCGTTCGTTTCCTCCTCGTCCTCCTCGTCCTCCTCCTCCTCTTCCTCCTCCCGTAGCCATTTTGGTTCAAGGTGATTTGCCCGTGGCAGAGCACAGATACCGTTAGTCCGCGGCCAGTCTCCAACCATTTTGTGCGAGTGAGCTCCTGGCGGAGCAAGATCTGACATCATATCCAGACTTGTGATTTCGCTGTGGCTTCCGGCTCTGGCGGCAAAGCTGTCATGGGGGTCGCTGGCGCCGCGTCGGTAGACGCTCTGTTCCCGCTGCATCAGGCGCCAGTGCAGCTTCGACCAAATATCCACTTCATGCCCAAGACCCCTGGCGACCACCCATCGACGGGAACGCCGCCAACCACATTCAGAGTGGCATTGCCGTCCTCGAGCAGCGCACCCAGGCCTCCCTCAAAAAGCAGATGGACGACGCTTCTAGCGCCATCCAGGCGACGGTTACAGTTTCCTTCAGCTCAATTTCGGCAGATATCGACGCCAAGATCAAGCCCCAAGAAGATCGGATTGATAAGCACCAGTGGGACATCGAGATGCTCAACTCCCCACAAACAGGTTGGCCAACGAGAACATTCAGATGCCGGAGCAAATCAAAACCATGCAGCAAACGCTGGCGCAGGTGGATGATCCCGGCCGCAGCGACGCGCCAGACCTTCTTCGCATCGCCAGCTGGGACCGCGCCCCTGACCCGCAGCTGTTCGTGGCCAGCTGCAGCAAGACTTGCACCCCGCAGGCTCTTTTGGCGGCCCTGGCTGCAGGCTGCGGCGATGGAGTCTCCTAACATCGCCATCGGCGAGAAGGAACCCCCCAAGCGGTTCCATGTATAGTTCCCTGGCGCAGCGGAGGGCAAGGCGCGAGCGTTCCAGCTTGCAGAGCACCTCAAGCTGCAGAGTGGGAAGTTGAGAGAGTTCACAGTGCAAGCGGCTGATGGCATGCATGAGAGGCTCTAGGTCAACCTTGACAAAAACCCGAGGGCGATCAGGCTGGATATCCAGACTAAGAAGTTGCTGGGCCTTTGCCAACAGGCAAAAGCAGGTAATTGGAGGATGCGTCGCAAAATGGGCCTCACCCATTGTGGCTCGACTCCAGTGGCAGAGGTCGTCGCGATTTGTATGGTCGAGGCGTCGAAGGTCACTTGGAACCCAGAGGCGCAGGCAGCTTTTCCGCGCCTTGGATGCCGCCAGCTGGTCTTCGTCCTAAACCCGCGGTGGGCGCCATGGCTGCTAGCAACAGATCACACACCTTGCAGAGTTGTATTGTGGAATGCTCGGGGGTTGTTGTGCAAAGACCTTGGCAAACGTAATCAGAAAATTGTCAAGTTGAATGAATTGATGGGACAACGAGCTATCATCGTATTGCAAGAAGCACACGGGTACGGCATGACGTTGCAGAGCCTTCCCAATCGCACGACCAACCATTACAAGGCTTTCCTCGGTGGCGCCGACACCCCTGGGGCAGGTGGAGTCGCCATCCTCGTTCTTATCATTGATGACGCAGGCTTGGGGCAGCACGGGCGCCCTGTCACGGCCCCTATGGTGATTGTGAAAGGCACGGCGCAGACACTTGCGGTTTTGAACCCCGGGGCAGGAGCGGGAGTCCGCATTCGCAACATCCACGACTATGAGCTCAGTGACCTGGGCAGGCGGAAGGGGAACAAATGCTGGGAAGAGAACAGTAGGCGGGCGCATGCGGCCCCGCAATATAGACTATGCGCGGCGATGGGCTACCTGAACTTCAGGGGCAATTCGCGGGGGCCTCCTTCGCCCGAGAGCTAGGCAGGCACAGGGGCCATCGGGCGGACGCGCCAATCATGCTGAACCCTTCCGGAGTCAACTTATCGCCGCATCTCGGCGCGCGACGGAGATTGCCGCGCCTGCGCCGACGCGCGTTGCCAAGCGCGCGAACCGCGTGACCTGCGTCGATCGAATATCCATGTCGTTGCCCCCGCACTATATGCGCGAAACAAAGTGTTCTGTTGATCTGAAGCATGGCGCCCAGGATCAATCTCACGCGCCCGCGGCCGCGCGGCGATTGGGGTCGAGCCGGAGACGCGCGAGGGGGCGCATGAGAATGAGCAGGCCATCTTTTCTTTCCTCTTCACTTCTGAGGCCTATGCGAAACAGCTAGAGGCCAACCTAGAGACCTGTTCACTGAATTACATGACAGCACACGAGCAATGGGGGTGCGCGAAGAGGCAAATTACGCCGGCTGCCGAGATGGCCCGCAGCAATCTGATGAGAGCCAACGTCGGGGGCGGCGCCTCCGACGACCTTGGCGCGAAGGCCATGGCGCAGCGTGCAGTGGCCCGCGCGGTCCGGCGTCGATGCCCGCGGCTTGCTGCTCGCCCCGCCTCCAACACCGCCGCGGGCGCGAGGCGCTTCCGCGTCGCTGGCGGCGCAATGAGCGCCCAGAATGAAGAGGCGTTCGCGGCGGAGGTGCTCGCCTGCAACGCGGCGCGCTCTGAGCGGGCTGCGCGGCGAGCTGCCGGGGATTTTTCCAAGGGCGCCGCTGGGGGCACGGGCAGGTCAGAGAGAGAATGTCCCGGCGAGCGCTGCTTTGGAAGACCCGGGGCCGCCGTCTCATCCTGCGGAGAATCCAGCGCCCCCAGGAATGCCGCGGGGGCGCGGCGCTCCGAGGCGCTCAGAACATGTCGGAGGCCAGCCCAATAAGCTTTCATAGAAGAGCACCTCCCTCTCTCGGAGCCCCTGGACCCCCACCTCTCCCTGGGCTCGAAGACCTCCAGAAGGCTCTGAGGCGGGGTGGGTCCTCCTCCCCAGGGCCCGATAAGCTCGCGTGCAATGCGCGGTTCGCTCACCCTGCCCTCTCCGTCGACCCCCCCCGGCCTTTCCATCCCCCTTCTTCTCGCCCCTCCCCCCCCGGCGTTGAGCCGCGGCGTCTTCGCTTTCGTTTCCAGGGGCGAAGCGGAGTTATGCCCGGTTGACTGTGCGAGGCAGCCAGGACAATTGAGACCGCTTGGCATGACATTCTGCGACGCCAGAGCGATGGTCACCATAGTTAATCGCAGATTGACGACGGTGGCCGAGTCCCGCGCCCACACTGTCCAGCAAGGGTCCGTCAATGGACGCAACTTTTCTCGCCGCATAGCGCGCCTGGATGCGTTGCGCAGGATCGCTGGCATAGGAGCTGATGCAAATGATCGAAGGCCGTTTTGTCAGTTTTGATTCGGATTCAGCCTTCTCAAGCGTGGGCCAGACTTGGCTAGCAACAGTTCTCGAGAGGTTTCAGGTTCCTGCTCGCTGCAGACATGCTATTCGAGCGCAAATGTGCAATGCTGCAAGCTTCCTCAGAGTTGGCTCGGAGATTCGAGAATTCTTTTTTCCCCCAACCATCCTGTGGTGTTGGGTCCTCGTTTTGAAGAGACGGTGGCCCGCGTCTCCTCTCCTCCTCCTCTCCTCTTCCTCTCCTCCTCCTCCTCCTCCTTCTCCTCCTCCTCCTCCTCCTCCTCCTCCTCCTCCCACCATCATCATCGTCATCGCCCATTTCGGCGCGCCCCTCGCACGCTTCGCGGCCCCATAGGGAGCTCTACCGAAGGTCCCAGTGGGTGTGCCCGCATGCGTCCCGCACGCCCATTTCGGTGCACCCCTCGCACGTTTCGTGGCCCCATAGGGGGGCTCTACCGAACGTCCATGGGTGTGCCCGCATGCGTCCCGCACACACATTTCGGCAAACCCCTCGCAAGTTTCGCGCCCCCATAGGGAGCTCCACCGAAGGTCCGAGTGGGTGTGCCCGCATGCGTCCCGCACACCCATTTCGGCACACCCCTCGCACGTTTCGTGGCCCCATAGGGAGCTCCACCGAAGGTCCCAGTGGGTGTGCCCGCATGCGTCCCGCACACCCATGTCGGCACACCCCTCGCAAATAGGGAGCTCCCCCGAAGGTGGCGGGTGTGCCCGCATGCGTCCCGCGCACCCATTTCGGCACACCCTCGCACGCTTCGTGGCCCCATAGGGAGCTCCACCTCCCAGTGGGTGTCCCCCGCATGCGTCCCGCGCCCATTTCGGCACACCCCTCGCACGTTTCGTGGCCCCATTGAGAGCTCCACCGAAAGTCCCAGTGGGTGTGCCCGCATGCGTCCCGCACGCACATTTCGGCACACCCCTCGCACGTTTCGGGGCCCCATTAGCAGCCCCCACCAGAGGTCCCAGTGGGTGTGCCCGCATGCGTCCCGCACATACATGTCGGCACACTCCTCGCACGTTTCGTGGCCCCATAGGGAGCTCCACCGAAGGTCGCAGTGGGTGTGCCCGCATGCGTCCCGCACACCCATTTTGACATGAACTTCACGCGCTTCGTGGCCCCTTGGGAGCTCCACCGAAGGTCCGAGTGGGCGTGCCCGCATGCGTCCCGCACGCCCATTTCGGCACACCCCTCGCATGTTTCGTGGCCCCAGAGGGAGCTCCACCGAAGGTCGCAGTGGGTGTGCCCGCATGCGTCCCGCACACCCATTTTGGCACACCTTTCACGCGCTTCGTGGCCCCATAGGGAGCTCCACCGAAGGTCGCAGTGGGTGTGCCCGCATGCGTCCCGCACACCCATGTCGGCGCACCCTTCGCACGCTTCGTGGCCCCATAGGGAGCTCCACCGAAAGTCCCAGTGGGTTTGCCCGCATGCGCCCCGTATACCCATTTCGGTACACCCCTCGCACGTTTCGTGGCCCCGTAGGGAGCTCCACCGAAGGTCCGAGTGGGTGTGCCCGCATTCGTCCCGCACACGCATTTCAGCACACCCTTCACGCTCTTCGTGGCCCCTATAGGGAGCTCCACCGAAGGCCCCCGTGGCGCAGTCCGCATGCGTTTCCCCCGCCCAGTGCACTTCCGTCGGAGGCCGTCGGAGTTCCGCGCCTCGCTCGCCCGTCGTCGCTCTGCCCAGCGGCAGGAGCCTTGCCCGCTATCAGCCAGCCAGCTAGCTCTTTGCTGCGCGCAGCGGACGACCCGCGCGCGTCGCTGGGACCCCTCCGGGGCGACCTGCGCGCGTCGCCGGGACTCCGCGCTGCGCTGCGCCCGCAGCCTTGGACTTTTGAGTGCGCGGGCAAAGAGGGAGTAAAAGAAGGGGAGGAAGCGGGCGCGATCCTCGCGGCGGCGTCGCGGCGCGCGGGCGACGCCGTCGGGGAGTCCCGGGGAAGCTCCTTGTGGCGGCCACGCCCAGCGTCACGAGCATTCAGAGGCAGTCGTTCTCAAACTATTGTCATTCATCCAAGTGCACCATGCTTTGTCATACTCGCATTCATGCACGTAGACTCGCTCGCACGCAGATTCATTCGCAGTCAGACGCACTCGCGCTCAGATTCACCCGCGCTCAGTCTCCCTACGTACTCAGATCAATCGTTTTCGTTCGCGTTGTGTACCACGCCACTCATTTCGGAACGCCCCTAGCACGGTTCGTTGCCTCATAGGGATCGCCACCGAAAAAGGGAATCGCAATTGCGGTGCTCACGCCTGCATATGGTTGGGTCCTTCGCCAGGCTTTTTTTTTTTTTTTTTTTTTTTTTTTTTTTTTTTTTTTTTTTTTTTTTTTTTTTTTTTTCTCTCTCTCTCTCTCTCTCTCTCTCTCTCTCTCTCTCTCTCTCTCTCTCTCTCTCTTTCTCTCTCTCTCTCTCTCTCTCTCTCTCTCTCTCGTTTTCTTTCTCTCTCTCTCTCTCTCTCTCTCTCTCTCTCTCTATCTCTCTCTCTATATATATCCCCCCTGGGGCCCTCCAGGGCTGCCCTCTCTGGGGCTCTCTGGTCTCTAGGGATGAACCCGCCGCTGGTCAGAGCCCTAGTGGCGTCGCTTGAAGGGGCTGGAGGGTCAGCCGATGACCTAGGCGCGCGCGCAGACGACGCGCAGCATTCATCAGCCCCCCAACGCTCCTGCCCCCCCTCGAGGCTGCCGCTGCCCTTGTTGCCCTCCAGCTCCAACCCAAGAGATGCCGCGTGGTTCCGCTGCGGGGTGAACTGAGATAATCGATCGTTTTGCGAATGCGAGCGCGCATCGCCGCCGCCGCCGCCCCGCGGGGCGACTTCTCCATCGAAGCGCGCGCCCGATACCTTGGCATCCTCGTGGGCCCAGGGGCGCCCATCGAGGATCAGCGGGGCGCGGCTGGGCAAAAATGGCGGGCTCGCGCGCGGGGGGCGGGGGCCAGTCGAGCGCCCGCAGCAGCATCCGTCGCTCTGTGCAATGTGAGGGCGGTCAGTGCGTTAAGCTATCTCGCCAGATTCTTTCCAGTCTCGCCGCGCATCCTGGGCCGAGAGCGATGGGCGATGCGCGAAATTTTGCGGGCCCCCCTAGCTTGGTCAAGCTTGCCAAGTTTCTCTCACCTGGCTTGTGACTCCGATCGGTTGCGCCACAATCGGTGCCAGTGACGACCGTGTCTGCCGGCTGGGGAATGGCCATGAAGACGTCGAGGGGTTGGCGGGGGCGGTGGGTGGGTCGGCGCGAGGAGGCCATTCTCGAGCCTGGGACTCTGGCTGCTCGGTGCAAAGGAGAATGGTCCGCGCCCTTCCGGCGACAGAGGCGCAGCATAGCACGGCAGCTTGGGGGCGGAGTGGAGAGTGGCGCCCGCGCGCCGCCCGCGCCCCCCCATCGCCACCGAGCGCGACCTTGCGGCCGCGGCGGAGGCCGCGCGGGCCGAATGCCCCAGGCCGCTGTGTGCTCGTCGAGGGCCTGGGCTCCAGGCTCGCTTCGCCTCTGCCCTTTCCTCTCGCCTCTTCCCTGACCTCCTCCGCCCTCTCCTTCTTCGGCGCCGCGCCTCCTGGCTCCCCGCCGAGGTTGCCCCCGGCGAGGGGGGGGGGGGGGGGCGCTTGGGGCCTTTTAAACCCGCGTTTAAAACCCCCCGCGCCCCCAATGCATGTTTGGACTTTCCAGAAAGCTGTCTCTGGGGCCTGGATTACCGCGCGCAGAGTTCACATTATCACCCCTTTTGTGCTTCCGATTCGGATGAGGGTTGCCCTGATGCCGTCGCCCATTGCATCCAGTGCCCTCGCCCCCATCCACCCCCATGCCCTTCCTGGCCGCGCGTTCCTCCCAGGCGGCCCTGTCGCGCGTCTCGGATTCGGTCTGCCAGAAGAGCACGGGCAGTCTGAGATTTGTTTGGGGCGAGCTGTTGCGCTCGCGAGTTTAACTTTCCATGTATTTCATAAACTCGGAGCCGAGCTGACGTGTCAGCCGCATTTGGTCGGCCAGTATAGAATTGCTCTCCAGGCCAGGCATTCAGCCCTGCTTGCCTGTCAGGCCTCTGATGATGGTCCGATGTCGAATCGTGCGCGTCGACGCCAGCGCCCTGCAACGCTCGGGGCAGGTGAGAGGCTGGTCGTCTCCTCTCACGCGAATCAGCAATTGCGGCGGTGCACGACTCATCCCGTTGAGTACGTGGACCCCTCCTCTTCCCCCTCCTCCTCTTCCTCCCCCCCCCGAGCGCAAGCGGCGCGAGGTACCTCCATGGGGCAACTTGTTGGCTTCTGGATTGCCTCGCCGTCGCGCCCCAACGCCTTGTCGCGGCGTGCTTGCAATAGCTGGAAATGGCGGCTATGGCATCCTACTCCAGTCGCCAGGATTGGGGCGAACGGTTCGTAACGCATGTGAGCCAGGTGGATGTCCCTCAGCAGCTGGCGCTGGCTGGGCCACGGTTCCTTCCGGCAGTCCGAGGGCGGCGCCCGCCCCGGGTGGGGGCCCTGGCGGGCCGCGCCCAATCGCGCCCTCGTTACTTGGGCGCGCTGCAACTTTGGGGCTGCAGGTGAACATTCTGCGCTCGTTCATTTGGGTTGCTTCCTTCTTGCGCTTCGTTGGCGGCGCCCGCCCCGAGCGCGCGGAGGCCTCTGCGGGCCGTGCCCGAACGAGCCCTCCTTGCCTGGGGGTGCTCAACTTAGGGGCTGCAAGTTGCGGGCGAAGCCAAGTTGTTGCGGTAGTCATTGGCCATGCGATGCGCATTGGCCACTTCGCTTTTTGTTCGCAAGTATATTCGCGCGTGTGTGTGCGTTTTTTTTTCTAGGCGTTTCTTTCGCATTCGCTGGGCGTGGCGCGCGTGGGGGCGCGACGAGAACGCCGGTCAGTGCGCGGGCGCCAGATTTCTGATTCCCTGCGCGGTTGGACGCAGGCGGCCGTCGTGAATCTACTGAGCGCTTTTGGTGGATTGGCGGTGGCTCGGCAGCGCAGGTCGGATGGGCCCCGTCTATTCGTTCGCCCAGCCTCTGCTTTTCAGCGGTGTCAGGATATGTTGCTCGCATGCCCGGGCCAGCTTGCGTTCTTCACGGTGAAGCTCCGCGCGCAATGAAATAATTCCTAGACTTGCACTTGTTCCGACGTGCGTTATTCCATTCAACAGATGTTTCATTTTCTCGTCGCGCATAGCGTTGGAGCGATTGGTTGGTTTTATTTCCCCGCAGTTCATGGAACAATTCCTCGCACTAGCGCGCGTTGTCTCGTCATTGGCGCTGTCTCGTCATCTGGGCCATCTGTACGAGGCCCCAGGTAAGCGTCGCCTTGGTCGGGGAATAACGGCGAAACAACTAACGGTCTACGTGGCGCATGGCTTCCTGTTCTGAGCGGGGGGCCACGACCTGTCGCTTACATCGCGAGTGGCTCTTGGTCCTGCTCCTACTTCTCCTCCTCCTCCTCCTACTTCTCCTCCTCATCATCCTCCTTCTCCTCCTCCTCTTTCCTCCGTCCTCCCCTTCTCCTCCTCCTCCGCGCCCCCCCCTCCCTCCCTTCCTCCCTCCGTTCCTTGTCCTCTTCCTCCTCCCCCTCCTCCCCCTCCATTTTCCTCCTTCACCCTCCTCCTCCATTCCCTTCCTCGTCCACCCTCTTCCTCCGCCCTCCTCTCCTCCTCTCCCCCATCGTCATCATCCGCTTCCTCCCTGCGATGCGCGCCCGGAGCTCTCCGCCGCGCCGACGGCTCGGCACATCGCGCGTGGGATCACTTCGGTCGGGGGCGGGGGGCGCGCGCCGGCAGTTCCGCTGGGCGCAGCATCGCCGCGGCCAAGAGACATGTCTGAACAGTTGACACAGCGAAGGCTCTCTACCCGCCAGCAGCTGACCTGCGCGGAGGCGCGGGGGCCATCGGGCTGCGTCGAGGACAGCTCCGGCCCCGATTTATTCCAGCGCGCTTCCCACCCCGACCGAGCGGGGCAGGACAGCGCCGACGTTGGCGCAAAGGGTGCCGACGGTTCTGGCAATTGCTTACGAAGACGATTCAAGAACCGCGCGCTCGAATCACGCCTCTGACTTTCACTGGCCTGAACCGAGGCTTGGGATGCCAGGGTGGGCGCCGCGCGCCGGCGCATCGGCCGGGCGCTTCATTGCCAGCGGCGAGACCGCGACGGGGCGCGCCATGCACAGCCAGGCCATCACTAACGGGCTCGCGGTTATCAGCGCCCACTTCGACAGCGGCGACACCCACTCCGGATAGAGACGCCCGCGCTCGCGCATTGATTGCTCCATGGGACTTGATAGCGGTGTGGAGATTGTTCAGCGGGCGCGGCTGAACTGGAAGATCCACCGGAGGATAATGGCGCTCGCGCGCGTCCCCGTCTACGCCCTGACGACTCTGCAGTTCCGCATCCCGCTGAACGGCGCCAGCCCGATAACGAACTGCATCATGTGTGCTTGGGGCCAACTGGCAGCGGGGTTGCAAACCGGCAAGTGTCGCGATGGTTGCATCGCCGACGCGGCGGTGCCGACTAACACGTGCAAGGAGGCCTTCCGCGCGATCAAACTGGATCCGCACCCTGGCCGCCACGGCGCGCGACTCGCGCGCGCCGCGCGCGGGCGTGGCCAGAAGCACCTTGCGCGCAAAGGGGGGGGGGGGGGGCGCCAACCGCGACCTTCTCGGGCAACGTCGACAATGTCGAGCTCAGCAGCTGCCCGTCAACTCAAGGGTTCCACGTGGCATCCAGCAGCGACTGCGAGCGCGCGAGCGGATGGTGGGGCATTGGCGGAGAGAGAGAGAGAGAGAGAGAGTGTTGATTAAGATGCGCGCGACGACTGGGCCTCGCGAGATCTGTCGAGGGCGGCCCACCTGGCGCGCCCGCGGGCGGGCCGCCGCGCGGGCCCGCGCCGACGGTCGCACTTGGCGCTGCCGTCGGCCCGCCCGACCTCCAGCGAATGCGCCGTGGCCCTCGGCGAGCGCGCTGCGAATGACGGGCTTGCGGCCTCGCTCGCGCGCGTCGGCCCGCGCGTCGGCGACCCCGCCGCCGCCGACCGCGTGCTGGGCCGAATCGACGACCTGACGCCTGCGGGGAAGATCACGGGAGTTCCCGACATAGAGGACTTGGAAGCGCCGCCGGGGGAGCTGGAGACGCCGCAGGAGAAAATCTCGAATGAGAAAGCGGCGACGATGTAATCCGCTATTGGCCTGGTCGGTCGAGGTCGCGATTTCGTCGTTGAATCCGAACTCCTTGATTCGGCCAGGGCGGGCCCAGGGTGGCTCGGGGCCGCCATTTCGCCGACCCCCCCGCGAAGCGCTTCCGCCAGCCCAGCGGGCGCAGGCCGAGGCTCGACCTTCGTGAACCCGGCGGCCCGCGCCCGCCTCGGCGAGGCGCCCCCCGCCCAGGCCTGCGCGAGCCGCGCCGTCGCGATCGGCGCGGGGGGCAAGAGACCCGCAGGGGGTCCCATCGCGGATATGCACGCTTGCGTTGGTCTTCTTCGTTGCTTGGACCATTTTTGGCGACTGCATCTTCGCGCCGGCCTCGCCCGGCACGGGGCGCCGCGCTCGCCGCCGACGCGGGCCCGCGGAGGCGCCCGCGCTCGCGGGCGTGAGTCTGCGATGCTGGGTCGCCAAACCCCTGGCGTGGAAGGCGAGGGCGGCGCGGATCTCTTTTTTGGAGCGCGCCGCTCGACGTGCGCAACGCGCGACGGCCCCCCCCACCAGAGGCCCAAGGCTGCTCACGCCGTGCGAAGCGAGGGCGAACGCGTTCAGCTTCTGCTCGAGCAGCGTCGCGGTCGGGCCGCAGTCTACCTCTGGGCCCCCGATGCCGGCCACGCCCGTCGGCCGGGAACAGGAGGAGGGGCGGGGGGTCAAACGAACCCGAACTCTTCATGGACTCTTTCTATACATCGGTTACGACATGGTGTTCAGAGGTGGCCGAAGTGCAAGGGCGCCCCATTCGATTGGTTTGCCCGTTCTCATCGGCGACGCGCGCGCCGACGCTTTCATCGGCGATTTGCTCGATATTCTATTGGCGCCCGACGGCTCGGCTCTCCAGGCGCAGCGGCTAGATGACAACGACAGTGGCGCGCTCTTCCAGGTCCTCGATTTTGGAGGCTACGCTTGGAACATACGTGAGCGGGGCGCTCTGGTCTCGCCGGGGCCCCGCGGGGCAACTGTCGAGACCGGGCGTTGCATCGCTGGGGGCGCGGTCCAGGATCTTTTTCATCTCGGGGGGTTCGCGCGCTTGGATCGGGGAATTCGCGCGCTTGGCCAACGGCGGTGGTCGTGAGATCGAAGCCCGAATCCATTCGGGAGATGTCGGGTGGGCCCGTCTGGGCAAAGCTGTTTTATTGGGTGACCTTGGAGGGCTAGCGACTCTCTTTTCTCTCCTATGTAGCGGGGCGATTCTGGTCAGGTTTGGAAAGCAATATACTTCGCCCGCGGAAAGTGCATCGCATCGATCGCCCCATCGCGCGCAAACTTCGGGCCACGATGAAGGGCCGCGCGTCGCACTGATGGGTGCCAAGCACATCGACCCCTCGCTCCATTGCAGTTGTTTCAAGAGTGGCAGATTGCTCCCACTTCGATAGAACTACGCGTGCGCAGATTGAGCTGGTGGCAGAGTGCAGCGCGCGCCCCTGCCCAACGCGGGCACTTCTTGGCGACCCGTTTGGGGCGATGTAAGTTCGAGCAGCAGGCGGCCGCGAGTCGCCGCCCCGTCGGCCCAGCCACTCTCGCAACGCAGGGCGAGCTCGCAGTTGACTCGGATTCGCCCGCGGGCGACGCAGCTGGCGGGCGACCTCGAGCGCCTGGCCCCGCGCCCCATCGGGAAGTGCATCCAGGTGGCGTGGACCCCGCCCGCTATTGAAAAACCTGTGGGGGCGCGAGTGCGCGCGGGATTGCCCCCGGCGCTGCGACGCGCGCGCTCTCCGCTCCTCCTCTTGGATGGTGAGATGGGCCCCATCCAGAGACCAGCCAGCTCGCTCAGACCCTTCCCTTCCCCGCCGCTGTTGACGAGACCGGTGGCGGCGACGGAATCGGCCGCAAACAGCTTGTCACGCATCGGATTAAATCTCGGGATAACGAGCGCCTGGCATGCCGAATGCGTTTCCACATTCAGACCATGCAGCGCGACATTCACGATGGGCGCGGCAGGTGGCAGGCGCATGCCAGAACGTACTCATCGCGCATATCCCTGGCCCCCCGCGACATGGACAACGTGCCCCCTACGTGATTGCGATGCTGGCCATGCGCGCCATCATGAATGCCATGTACCGGATGAACTACGGACCCGCGTGCTCACGCATCGACCTCCGTCGCCATCGGGTTCGCTGCTTAAGCCAATTGTCAGAGCCGAGGCGCGTCCGTCGAGCAGTGGCCCCGTTCTGCCACCGCCACCGCGGTTGCCCTGTCTTTCTCCTCCTCGGCGGCCGTGAACCGCGGGGGCTGCCGCTGCCGTGAGAGCATCGCTCCGACGTCCTGCTGATCGCGTCCTCAGCACCAGCGCCGCTGCGTCACGGGCGTTGCGCGCGACGCGGCCTCGTCGCGGGCCGCTGGCAGCAGCGCCTGCGCGCTCGGCGACGGCGGCGGCGACGGCTACAGCCTCGGCCACGCCGGCGGCGTCAATAGCTAGATTTGGCCGCGCGGTCCTCGCTCGCGACTTCTACGCCGACGCTGCGGCCGCTACTTGAAGGTGGGGGGCGACTCGACGGCAGCGGCGCAGACTTTGCCGCAGGCCGCTCGGGCCGCCCGGCGCCCCCCCCTGGCTTCCTCGACGGGCTCCGCGGGGCGTGGGGGCGACTCCGGGCGCGATCGGGTGGGGGTCGCCGCCGGCGAATTATCGTCTCGCTCGCTCTCCGCCAGGGCGAGCGGAGGCGGCCCTCCCCCGGCTGCGCCCAGTCGGGTTGCGGGTCGCGGGCGAGGGCGCCCGGCGGGGCCGGGGGCCCAGGCAGATGGGGCACGGAGGTCGCAGGGCGCGGCGCGGCGACCGCGGCCAGGAGGTCTGGGGCAGTAAGGGCAAGAACCCGCTGGCCCTCCGGAGGGCAGCGCTGAAGCTCGCGCCCCAGAACTTGCGCAAGCGGCGCCGGCATCGACGCATGCGCGATGAGCACCAACCACCCCGCGATAGACGCGATTTCCCAGGAGCTCGAGGGCAACGAGCAGACGGCGACCCAGCCGCGCAAGGGCGGCGCCGAGGACAGGAAGCGCTTGACGGAGATCGGCTCGCCCGCGCCGTCACTGGACCTCGAAGCCTTGGAGGGCCCACTCAAGTGTGACGTCGGCGGCCGGCTCAAGGCGGAGATCGCGGAACATCTCGAGAAGGCGCAGCAATCGGACCAGGAGATTCGAAGTTTCGAAGGGCAATCTTCATCTCGCAATCAGTTTCATTCGGCTCGAGAATTGCTGCGATGCGGGCAAGATATTGGGCGCGCGCTGGCGTGGGAGAGACAGTCGACACACCGTCGCAGAGTGGCGCCGGCGAAATACATGATTCGAGGAAGAAGTGAGGCACTGGCTAGATACGTTCGAGCAGTGAAGCTTGCGCGAGGCGCATCGCTTCCAGCCAGCAGCAGTGTGAGCATAGTTTATGTTACCTCCTTCTCCTCTCTCACCCCTGCAGATGTGCGCGCGCACGTTGAACATATTTGCTTGAGCAGGGGGGGGAGGGTAGCTTCCCTCGCGCGAACTTTTAGATACGACCGCCGAGGACGAAACCGCCGCATTTTTGCACGACTAAGAATTCCCCCTGTCACGTGAAAGCGCAGCGCAGCCCCCCTGTGCCAGTGCCCATGCGATGTGGTTCCGTGCGGGGCAATCCGCGATATCCAGGCCCAGTGCGACGGACCCGAATGCTCTTTTTCAAAACCTGCAGCCTCCAGCTGGGTCCTGACGTCGAGGAAAATCATCATCATCATCATTATCATCATCATCATCATTATCATCATCACCGGCATCATCCTCATCATCATTATCAGCATCAGCATCATCATCATCCTTGCCATCATCATGAACAACCTTCCTCCCTCTTCAATCCTCCGTCCGCCTCCTTTTTCTTCCTCCTCCTTATGATTCTCATTACCATCATATTCATCATCACTATTTTTCACCATCGCCATTACCATCCTAGTTGCCCGACTCACCATGTTTGACATCATCAACATCATCAACAAAATCACCATTCACATCTTCTTCATCCTCATCATTATCCCCATAAACATCATCATTCTCACCATCATCACCGCCATCCTTTTCATCATCACCATCAGCATCATCATCTACATCATCAAACCTCTTCCTTCCTCCCTCCTCCCTATTCCCTCCTTCCTTGTTTCCGCCTCGTCCTCATCCTCCTCCTCCTCCTCCCCCGCCCGCTCCCTTTCCTCCTCCTCCTCCTCCTCCTCATCATCATCACTATCATTATCCTAATCATTATAATCATCATCAGCCCTCCTCCCTCCTCCATCCTCCCTTATCTCTCCTCCCGCCTCCCTCCTCCGTCCTTCCTTTTCCTTCCTCCGTCCTCCATCCTCCTCCTCCTCCTCCTCCTCCTCCTCCTCCTCCTCCTTCCCGTCCTCATCCTCCCTCTCCTCCTTTTTTTCCTTTCAATCTCGGCTTCTTAATTTTTCCTAACGCGGCCATTTCTTCATCGTCCTCCTCTTCCTCCTCCCTCTTCCTCCCTCCTCCTCCTCCTCCTCCTCTCTCCTCCTCTCCTCCTCCTCCTCCTCCTCGTCCTCCTCCCTCTCCTCCTCCTCCTCCTCCTCCTCCTCCTCCTTCTCCTCCTTCTCTTCCTCCTCCTCCTCCTCCTCCTCCTCCTCCTCCTCCTCCTCCTCCTCCTCCTCCCCCTCCTCCTCCTCCTCCTCCTCCTCCTTCTCCGCCTGCTCCTCCTCCTCCTTTCCTTTCCTTCCTCGCCGCGCTGCGCGAAGGGCTGTGGCAGGCCTCCCCGTGAGATCTCCGCGCCGCAGTTTGTGTTTGGGCGGGGCGTCTTCACAGATTGTCTTCGGGCCTTGGGGGCCGTCGTTAGTCGATGCCGCTCGAGAGGTACCGCCGAGAAGTGGGGCCCAGGCCTCCGGTCGTGATTCGTCACGACGTGGCACATCTTTCGCTTCATTTCGCACGGGGCCAGGGCGAGGACAGATCCTCCGACCCCCTTGGGGCGCCCACGCACCTTCAGCTTCATCACCCCCTCTTGTCCGATGCTTTCGTGGCTCCATCAGATCAGATCGGACGGGGCCGGGGCGAGGATGAATCCGTTCCAGAGCGTTCTGGGTCGCTCTCAGAGCGTTCGTGAACGCTCTGAGAAGGACACGGCGTCCAAGACATCCTCCAGAACCGCCAAGTTTCAGAGATTCTCGATGTGAATTCACCCGAATTTGTCCGAGTCGTCCTGGCTTCGCCCTGGCTTCGTCTTATCGTCGGATGTCAGGGTCCGCTGACGGCATCTGTACACCACCACCGTGCCTGGCGGCGAGGCCCATCCTTGGCTCCACGATGGCGTAGAGACCCTCCAGGCCTCGGCCAGTGGGGTCTGTAGAATGTCGTGGGGCCCAGGATGGCCCTGGCCTAAGACACGGTGGTGGCAAATACCCAGACATGCGATGTCGTGTTTTTTCAGTGCGCCGTGCCCGAAAGTACCCGGCCCTTTCCCCATGGCCAGTGTTTCGTTCCGGGCCGTTTTTAGACGGCCCGGGGGGGCTTGGAAGGGCCCCCAGAGGCCGAGCATGGAGAAGAACTTCTGTCATGTCTGGGCGGCATGTCTGGTTAGATGCCTTCTGCCCGAAGCTTGTCCCGGCAAAGCAGCCTAACAACAGCGAGGCGCATGAGCATATCGGGAAGCATTCCCCTTAAGGTTCAGGTGAGACTCCAGTTGTAGAACTCTGCTGTTCTCGTCTGGGCGGCATGTCTGGTTAGATGCCTCCTGCCCGAAGAAAATAAGACAAAAAAGGCATACGCAGACACTCTCGGACCTCCGCGCGCAGTTCTTGGACTGGCGCCGTGCCGTCCTCCTGGCGCGCCGAGCCGCAGAGCACGCCGGGGGACGGCTCTGGAGGCGCCGCCAGGGGGACCCTCCCCCGATCCAGGAAACCCACTCGGAGCTCCGAAGGGTGATGGTTGTGCCGTTTGTGGTTCCGCCGTTCTGCGCCAGGCCGCGCCAGACGCCCCGCGGTGCCCGACCCCCAGCACGGGTCGCGGCTCCCCCGCGTCCAGGCGCAGGGCTTCTGCCTCGAGGCTCTCGGTGCGCAGTCGTAGCTCCACCACCCTGATGTCGGGGCCGCCGTCCACTACCGGGCCCGGGTCGCTCGGCCTCGCCGACGGCGGCGGCCTGGCCGAGGCGTGTCGGAGGAGGACAAGGCACCGATACCGGTACCCTTACCTCGTTTCGCCTTGCTGGGCCTCCTGGAAGGCCCTCGTCGCCACCGCCGGATTCGCCTCGAAGCTCTGGTCTTACTGCATCCAGGGAGAGGGCTGGGGAGTAGCGGCATCGGTACTTTTTAGTTTCCCCCGAGAAGAGGAGGAGGAGGAGGAGGAAGGAGGAGGAGGAGGAGGAGGAGGAGGAGGCGGAGGAGGAGGAGGAGGAGGAGGAGCAGGAGGAGGAAGAGGTAGGAGGGAGGAGAGGAGGAGGAGGACGAGGAGGAGGAGGAGGAGGAGGAGGAGGAGGGAGGAGGAGGAGGAGGTTGGAAGAGGAGGAGGAGGAGGAGTGCCACTGTAAACCCAAGACTCTCCAAGGATATTGAAACACACCATCCTTCCAATATCCCTTTTCACAGGACCCTAGAAGGGGTCATTTCCACTGAGGGAATGGCCCCGGTGGGGGACAACCGTGTGAACATGTTGAAACGTGTCAAACAAACACCACTCTCAGGAATTCAACGCCACGAGTCAACCTGACTGCTACGTCTTGGCGATCCTGAATCGCGCCAGAACGCAGTTCCTGGAACTTCAACACCGCGACTCAACGTAACTGTATCGAATCGTAGCAAAACGCCGTCTCTGGTACGTCAACCGTGATAATCAATCAATGAAACTCTGGCGAATTTTGTAAACGACTGTTCGCGGCGACAAGGCGAGAGCCACATTTTGAAAACCACCCGACCTCAATCCTTGAAGCTCTTGCAAATGTTGAAAGCGATGTTGCGCGTCGCTTAGGCGAGAGCCACTTTTGTTGAACCCCGCCGCCCTCCAGTTGTGAAGCTGTTGTCATCAATGTTTAATCATCAGGGTCATAAGTGGTGAGGAAGTCTCAGGCGAAACGCCGGGCCCGCCCTTTCGACTGGCCTCGGGGTGCGACAGGGAGGAGTAACCTATAAGGAAAAGGAATTGAGAAGGAGGGGAAGGAGGAGGGGGAGGAGGAGGGGGAGGACGGGGAAGAGAAGGAGGAGGACGGGGAGAGGGCCGGGGAGTATCCGGCGGTAGCTTTTGGTTTCCCTAGGTGCGGGGCTGCGGGGCGACAGTGGTCGACATGATCCGGTCCAGGCGCGGTGGTCGCCGGTCCCTGCCGCTGGAGGGCGGGGACAGCAGGGGCGACGTTTGTCTCGAGGAGGAGGATGAGGAGGAGGAAGGAGGAGGAGGAGGAGGGAGATGAGGAAGAGGAGGAGGCGGAGGAGAGGGAGGAGGAGGAGGAGTAGCCGGAGGAGGAGGAGGAGGAGGAGGAGGAGGAGGAGGAGGAGGAGGAGGAGGAGGACGAGGAGAGGTTTGGGGAGGGGGAGGGGGAGGGGGAGGAGGGGATCGACTACAGAACTGATTCACGCCAGAATTGATCTGTTCGTCGACACTACGAATAACAAAAAGACGTAGCGTTTTCGTATATCTACGATTATGCTACATATGTATTGTAGACTCGCCGAACATTTTTGGGATGAGTCCATTCTGCTGCCGATCCACTACTCGAGTTTGGGGGGATAGGTTCAGGGGGGATGCATCGACCCTTCGTCCCACCCATCGCCCATTCATCGCCGATAGGGGCCCGATAGCCCACCCCGCCCAAGAACGTGCAGATCCACTATTGGGGCCCCATCGCCGATCTATGGTCTCTGGCAGCCGTTCGGGATGATCCAAGCATCCCCAGAACGATCTGGGCGAGGCGCAGCTGCCGGAACGCACCCTGAGGCTGGAGAGCCGCCCAGAACCTGCGAAAACGTTCCCAAACCGAACGTAGCACCTCAGGACAGCAGCCGCCCCACCTCCAGCGGATCGTCCCGCTCCACGAGCTCCACAGGCACCGAGGGGGCCAGCGGGGCCCCAGGCAGCGGCAGCGACGTCATGGAGGTTCGGTATCGTGCAACCGATCCCCGTCCGCACAGGGCCATGGCATCTCAGCCCCACCGTCCCACCATCCTAGTTCTTGGCATTGCTCGGACGTGTGCATTTTTCCTGGGGCGAGGACCATCGAGGAGCATCCTTGATCATTTGGCGAAAAAACCACGCACGAAACCGAAAAAAACACAGGGAATGGACGTCCGAGCGATGGCCAGAGTTGGGGATAGGGTCCTCGGAACCCGAAGGGAACAGCCCTCCTCCCCATCCAGGTAGGTAACTCGGCCAGTGGGGCCCAGGCCCAGGCCACGCCAGTGAGAATAGGAATCGGTGAGACGATGCTCAGAGGTGTGCCGCCTAGCCAGGGCCATGCGGGTGCCCGTGGCAGAGATGCAGCGGTCGTACGCGCTCTTCCGGGCGTACGCGGGCCCCCTCGCCGCGGGTGCCGAGCTCCTCCGGGATGGGCGTGTCAGTCAGGATCGAAGAAGGGAAACGGCATGAACATCAACTTTCGGAGCTTCGCGCGGATTCTAGGATCGGCGCTGGACCCCCTTCATGGCGGCGCCTCCAGCGCTGCCCCTGGCGCGCTCTGCGCGCCAGGAATGGGGTCCAGCGCCGATCCAAGAAATCCGCGCGGACCTCGAACAGTTGATGTCTCTAGCCTCCTCCTCCCCCCAGAGTACGAAGTCGGCTTTTCACGGCAGCCGTGAGAGCACGGCCGTGTGCACCGTCGTGCGTTTTTTACCAGGGATCGTAGCCGCCGGGACCAAACACGCAGCTGGCATGAACTTGGCATCGCTCGGGCGAGGACCATCGAGGAGCATCCTTGATCATTTGGCGAAAAAGCCACGCACGACACCAAAAAAAAAACAGGGAATGGACGTCCGAGCGATGGCCAGTGAAGGCGAGAGCACGATGTCTAGATAAGCCGTGCAGAATGATCGGGCGAAGCGGCTGCCGCGGGCCAGGCTTCCTCGAGCTCGCTGCTCGCTGTCTCCCCTGCGGGACTCTTCTGTGGTCTTGTTTGTACATCTTCAGCGAGCGAAGAACGGTATAAAATAATCTTTTCGCCGTCGGGGACACCTGCCTCTGGGCGGCTGGAAAGTTTATACACCTACGGTGCCACCGTAAGGGTATACATTAGTTGGTTTTACACCGTTCTTCGCCCGTTAACAACTGGTAGAAACCTCCATCGAAACGCTGTCAGGAGAACGCTGCACAAACAGATTTTCTCGGGGCCTCGCGCGGATTGCGAAGGCCTGGCGGTCAGTGCCGCCGACCTTGAAGGGGGACGACGACGACGACGACGACGACGACGACGACGACGACGACGACGACGACGACGACGACGACGACGGCGACGGCGACGGCGACAACGGCGACGGCGACGACGACGACGGCGACGACGACGACGACGACGACGACGGCGACCGCGACGGCGACGGCGACGACGACGGCGACGGCGACGAACACACATTCTAAAACTGAAGGAAGGTCATTGAGTTTACCATCTCGGGATTGTCTAGGGAGTGCTCTCGGGGCTCTCTTGGGCCTCTTAGGGGCCTCTTGTGGGCCTCTTGGGGGCCTCTTCGGGGCTTCGTGGGGGTCTCTTGGGGTGGAATTCTCGAAATGTTGGTAGTTGTCCCTCGTCTCAGGAGCTTCTTGTGGCCCTCGGCCCTCTTGGGACAATATTCGGCCGTCTTGGGGGCCTTTTTGGCGGTCTTGAGGCTGTCTTGGGCCGTCTGGGGACCGTCTGAGGTTGTTTTCGGGCGCTTTCGGTAGCCTCTTGGACCGTCAGGGGCCGGTTTTTGGTGGCTTCCTGGTCCGTCCTGGAGTGTCGGAACCCCGAAAGGGCGTTAACAGAAACGTATAGAACAACTAAATGAAATCATGGATGTTCGTCCCCTGGGCCCTTTTGGCTATTATTGGATCCCTATCGGGGCGTCTTGGGAGCGTCTGCGGCCGTCTTCAGGGTATCTTGGGCCGTCTTGGAGCGATATTGGGCTGTTTCAGGGCCATCTTGGAGAAAGCCGCGGAACAAGTGACGACGTTGCTCGATTTCCCTCCAGCTGGATCGCTTGGGGAGGAGAACCCACGGACAGGGGGGGGAGCGGCGGCGGCGACCACGACGAGGACTCCAAAACGGAAAAGAGTGTGAGGGGACGGGAGTGGCGACGACGACGATTCGAATGGAAAAGCCTTTCACACACGTCAACAGGGTCGGCCGGCCACTGTTGCGCGCTGCCGCTTTCGTGCTCGAGCTCGCTTTCAATGGACGCGGTTACAGCCCCCATGAGGGGAAGCGGATCCAAAGCTGAATGCCCTTGGACGGGCAACGGGTGATTGTGCTCCGCGGTCGTGTTCATAGGAAAACACAACACACAAGCACACCGACGGTCGGCGGATGACGGGAAGCGCCTTCTCGGAACGAGAAGGTGGTGGGAGTTTTCTAGCATTGTCTAACTGAGGAATAAAGAAAGAACAAACTCGCGACGGACAACTGACTCCCGACCGTAATGGTTCTTTGGTTGGCGGGTTACGGGAAGCGCCTTCTCGGAACGAGAAGGTGATGCGAGTTTGTTAGGCCAAGCTTTCTAATAATAGATAAAACCGAGCTCGCGAGGGACAATTGGCTCGGGATCGCACGGGGCTTATCGCTCGGCGGATTACGGGAAGCGCCTTCGCGGAACGAGAAGGTGATAGGAGTTTGTCAGGCCAAGCTTTCTAATAACAAATAAATAATAAACCTGCGAGGGACAACTTGCTCGGGATCGCACGGGACTTTTCGCTTGGCGGATTTCGGGAAGCGCTTTCTCGGAACGAGAAGGTGATATGAGTTTGTTAGGCCAAGCTTTCTAATAACAAATATTGAACAAATTCGCGAGGGACAACCGGTGCCCGATTGCACGGGACTTTTCGCTCGGCGGATCACGGGAAGCCCCTTCTCGGAACCAGAAGGTGCTGGAAGGTTGTTAGGCCATGCTTTTAACGAACTAATAGAGAACGAACTAACAACTGGCTGCGGGATCGCAAACGTTTTTTCGCTTGGCGGATCACGGGAAGCGCCTTCTCGGAACAAGGAGGTGATGGGAGTCTGTTAGGCCACATGCTCTTCACGAACTAATGCAGAACTAGCTCGCGAGAGACGACTGGCTGCGGAGATGCAAAAGATTCGTTGCTCGGCGGATTCCCCCCAAACGGCCGTTTCGCTAGAGACATCCTCGAACAAATGAGATGCTGACGTCGTGTGTTTCAGACGCCTTTTGTTAAACATGAGGCTCTCGCTCGAGACATTTTCGAAAAGCGAGCTACCGAGCTTGCTCGCGAAATCCAGCGAATTTCGAGTATGGCCGTTTCGTTGGAGACATCCTCGGAAAAGTGAAATGTTGAAGCCGTGTGGTTAAGACGTCTTCTGTTCAAACTGAGGCTCTCCCTCGAGACATCCTCGGAAAATTGCATTCGCAGCATCTTCGCTTGAGGTCTTGTCTCTTCCGTCTCTTCCGTCTCCTCCGTTTCTGAGGTCCCCTCCGTTTCTGAGGCCTCCTCCGTCTCTGAGGTCTCCTCCGTCTCTATTCCGTCTCCTCCGTCTTCCTCCTTCTCCTCTTCCCCCTCCTCCTCCTCCTCTTCCTCCTCCTTCTCCTCCTCCCCCTCCTCCTCCTCCTCCTCCTCCTCCTCCCCCTCTCTCCTCCTCCTCCTCCTCCCTCCCTCCTCCTCCTCCTCCTCCTCCTCCTCCTCCTCCTCCTCCTCCTCCTCCTCCTCCTCCTCCTCCTCCTCTCGTCTCCGTCTCTGAGGTTTCCTCCGCCTCATCCGTCTCTGAGGTGTCCTCCGTCTCTGAAGTCTCCTCCATCTCTGAGGTCTCTTCCGTGTCTGAGGTCTCCTCCGTCTCTGAGGTTTCCGAGGTCTCTGAGGTCTCCGAGGTCTCCTCCGTCTCCTCCGTCTCTTCCGTCTCTCAGGTCTCCTCCATCTCCTCCGTCTCCGTCTCCCCCCCTCCTTCTCCTCTTCCTCCTCCTCCTTCTCCTCATCTTCCTCCTCCTCCTTCTCCTGCTCCTGCTCTAATTTCTTCCCCTCCTCTTCTCTGAGGTCTCCTCCGTCTCCTCCGTCTCTGAGGTTCCTCAGTGTCTGAGATCTCCTCCGTCTCTGAGGTCTCTGAGGTCTCCTCCGTCTCTGATGTTTCTGAGGTCTCTGAGGTCTCCTCCGTCTCTGAGGTCTCCTGCGTCTCTGAGGTCTCGTCTCCTCCGTCTCTGAGGTCTCTTCCGTCTCTGAGGTCTCCTCCGTCTCTGAGGTCTCCCCCGTCTCTGAGGTTTCTGAGGTCTCTGAGGTCTCCTCCGTCTCTGAGGTCTCTTCCGTCTCTGAGGTTTTCTCCATGCGATCGATGTGAGCTATGTGAGTCTCTTGAGCCTGGCACCCTTGGACACCAACTCTATGTGAAGGGCTCCTGCTGCCGCCCAGTGAGCCCCCTGTTGAACCCATGCCTGAGGACGTCTTGGAGCGCTGGGCTTTTTTTGCGGGGCCTTGGGGACAATGGACACTGGACCAGGCGCGCGTGAGTGGGACACGCTCGAGCTTGCCTACGGTCTGCCGTATCACCCTACACCTTAGGCGATGCTTAAGAAAACCTAAGTTGTCGGCCATAGTCTCGATTATTCTTAATATTTCAATGTAAATCTTAAGGTTTTAATGGAAACGTTGGGTTTTTATTCAAGTTCTGGGACTATGAATTTCTTAACCCATGATTTCTTAAGCATTTCGCAGGGTGTATAGTATAAAGTTAGCGCCCCAGCCCCTGCAGTGCCCTGTGTTCCACTGGGGGGCTACGCACCTTCCCCGGGGTCGGCGGATCTACACTGGCGGCTCGGGGCTCGCGAATGCGAGCCCAGAGCTGCGTAGGTGTGGATGGGCCGCGGTTGAGCTTTCGGATTCGGGCCTGCCATGGAGGGCGGTGTACGGGCCTCTCCCTGGGCGCCAGTCGGTGCCACGCGCGGAGAGGTATGCGGGCCTGATGGCGATGAAAGTAGCCCCCCCCCCCCCCCAGGTAGACACCATATATAGTGACCATTTCACGTTTGTGAGAGAGGGTAATACCTGGAATCGCCAGCTGGGAGGTGGCATGGCAAGGCATGCAGACATCTGGAGGCAGATCCTTCAGCTCTGCGAGCCTGACCGAGGCCCCCCCAAAGTTTGAGTGGGTCCCTGCCCACAGGGACATCGAGGAAGTGATGGTGCTGGAGCAGGGACAGGTCACCTGCTACTTAGGCCACCACTGGGCTGATCTTTTCGCGCGTCTGGGGGCCCAGGGCCACCAGTATGCACAGGTGGCTGTTGATGTCGAAAGGGATTGTTGGAACGCCTGTAAGCAAAACTGGAGTTTCTTGGCGCGTGCGGTCCAGATGATTGGGGGGGTACTCGAAAGCCTTCGAGAGGCCTGAGAAGATGCCCCCTAGGCTTGAGAAGACTGACCGTCTCACCTTGCTTTCTCCCGAAATCGATTACCTCCCCTCGCGACAGGAGTGGATATGCAAACTTTGCAACGTTGCGGCCAAGAGCGAGTTGACTCTCAGATCCATCGTCAGCGGAGCCGCGAGGCACTGCCACGGTGGAGAGTTAGAGCGCTGCCGCGCAGCCATTTTGACCACCGCCGGCCCTGATGCCCACCCCTACGCGGCGCAGAGTCCAGCGGTGTCAGGTGACCTTGTTCCTCCTCGGGCTGAGGACCCTCCTCCCCTTCCTACCACTAGTGCTGCGGTGGGCTCAGGGTTGAACGCTTTTACTAATCTAGATCATCGCCCAGAGCGGCATGGCAGAGTTATTATTTGTCAGCTCTGTGCGGGGTACTGGGTGCTTCCTGATGGCCAATGTCGCAAGTTGAGATCGAGCTGCACAGGGCCAACTCAGGTTGCCAGCGCGCTTGAGAACCATCGTATGTGTTGGCGCAACGCAGATGTAGGCCGTCACCTATAATGGGGGTTGTCTTGGAACCGTGGGGCGGCGATTTTGTTTCTGATGTTGGTTCGTTGGGCCCCGATGGAGTTGCCAGGGACCTGCCAGGACCAAGTGCCAGCCCTGCAAGCAGCGCCGAGCCTGTGCGACATGAGACGTCGTCGAGTTCCCTAACCCCTTCCCAGGCCCAGCAATGCCTTCACGCTCGAGCAGCGAGCGAATGTGGCAGTGTCAAGCGCGAAGGCGGCGCAGCTCCGACAGGAGCCTGACAGCAGGCCTTCCCCGCGTTGGTTTCTTCCGACGACTCTGACTGACGCTGGGCCATTCCTAGTGTCATAACGTTGGCGGGCCGTCTGCTCTAATTCACCCACGGCAGGTGGCCCCTACCGTCTTGGTGCCGAAGGCACCCCTCCTGCCAGGCCTTCCGCCCTGGCCCACCGCACAGCGCTAGTCAACGACATGCGTTGCCGCGGCAAAATCCCAGAATCCCTCCTCTTCCTCCTCCTCCTCCTCCTCCTCCTGGGGTGGGGGGTGCGGGGAGCGGGGTGGGGTGGGTGTGAGGGGGGGGGGGGGGGGGGGGGTGGGGTAGGGCGGGTGGGGGTGGGCGGGGGGGGGGGGAGGGGGTGGTTGGGGGGGGGGGATGGGGGGTGGGGGGGTTGGGTGGGAGGCGTGTCTGGGTGGGGTGGGGGGGGGTCGGGGTTGGGTGGGGTTGTGGTGTGGGGGTGGTTGCCTTGTGTGTGTGTGTGTGTGTGTGTGTGTGTGTCTTGTGTGTGTGTGGGTGTGTGGGGTGTGTGGGTGTTGTGGGTGTTGTGTGTGTGGGTGTGTGGGTGTGTGGGTGTTTGGGTGTGTGGGTGTGTGGGTGTGTGCGGTCCCGTGTTGCGTGTGTGCGTGTGTGCGTTTGTGTGGTGAAGTGCGTGTCCGTGGCGTCGTAGTCGGTGTGTGGGTGTGCGTGTGTGGTGTGTGCGTGCGTGGCATGCATGCGTGCGTGCGTGCGTACGTGCGTGCGGTGGCTTGTTGTTGTGTGCGTGTTGTGCGTGTTGTGACTGTGGTTGTGGGGCGTGTGTGCGAAGTTTGCGTATTGTTTGTTTTGTGTGCGTGTTAGTGCGCGTATGTGCGCGTGTGTGGTGTGTTATGTGTGTGTGTGTGTGTCGGGTGGGGGGGGGCGGGTTGGGGGGGGGGGGGAGGGGGGGGGGTGGGGAGGGGGGGGGAGGGGGGGGGGGAGGGGGGGGGAGGGTGGGGGTGGTTGGGTGTGCGAGGGCGCGGGGGTGGGCGGGCAGGGGGCGGGCGGGGTGGGCGGGCGGGGGGAGCGCACGCCGCACATCCCCCCCGCCCGTCGCCCCCACAACACATCCCGCACGCACGCTGTACATCCCCCCGCCCGTCGTCCCCATCCCGACGCACGCACGCACACTCGTGCACACACATACGCATAGACGCACGCATGCGTACACACATACACAAGCCACGCACTACAGCTGACCAAAGCAACCACAGCAATGACAAAACCCAATTTAGAAACAACAACCACCAGGGCATCTGGGGAGTCTATGCAACTGCACCCCACTTGCGCATCGTCTCTCTGGGTGCGAGTCCATGCGCGCGTGCGAGCGCAAGCTCATAGACCCGTTCTTGTCCGGGCAGGTTCCCCTCACATTGGCCGTTTCGCTCGAGACATCCTCGAACACATGAGATGCTGACGTCGTGTGTTTCAATCGCCTTTTGTTAAGCATGAGGCTCTCGCTCGAGACATCCTCGAACAACGAGCTACCGAGCTCGCTCGCGAAATCCAGCGAATCGTTGGAAACTGCCGTTTCGTTTGAGACGTCCTCGGCAAACTGAGATGTTGAAGCCGTGTGGTTAAGACGTCGTCTGTTAAAACTGAGGCTCTCGCTCGAGAGATCCTCAGAGAACTTCATTCGCAGCATCTTCGCTCGAGGTCCTGTCTCCTCCGTCTCTTCCGTCTCCTCCGTTTCTGAGGTCTCCTCCGTCTCTGAGGTCTCCTCCGTCTCTACTTCGTCTCCTCCGTCTCCTCGGTCATCCTCCTCCTTCTCCTCTTCCCCCTCCTGCTCCTCCTCCTCCTCCTCCTCCTCCTCATCCTCCTCTTCCTCCTCCTCCTCCTACTTTCTCCTGCTCCTGCTCTTCCTTCTCCCCCTCCTCTTCTCCTCCGTCTCCTGCGTCTCTGAGGTCTCCTCCGTCTCTGAGGTCTCCTCCGCCTCTACTTCGTCTCCTCCGTCTCCTCCGTCATCCTCGTCCTTCTCCTCTTCCTTCTGCTACTCCTCCTCCTCTCTTCTCCGTCTCTGAGGTCTCTGAGGCCTCCTCCGTCTCTGAGGTATCCTCCGCCTCTGAGGTCCCTTCCGTCTCTGAGGTCTCTTCCGTGTCTGAGGTTTCCTCAGTCTCTGAGGTTTTTGAGGTTTCTGAGGTCTCTGAGGTCTCCGAGGTCTCATCCGTCTCTGAGGACTTTCCGTCTCTGAGGTCTCCTCCTCCTCTGCCTCCTCCTCTTCCTCCTCCTTCTCCTGCTGAGGTCTCCTCCGTCTCTGATGTTTCCGAGGTCTCTGAAGTCTCCTCCGTCTGTGAGGTCTCCTGCGTCTCTGAGGTCTCGTCTCCTCCGTCTCTGAGGTCTCTTTCGTGTCAGAGCTCGCCTCCATCTCTGAGGTCTCCTCCGTCTCTGAGGTTTCTGAGGTCTCTTCCGTCTCTAAGGTCTCCTCTACCCCCTCCATCTCCGGCTCCTCCTTCCCCCCCCTCTTCTCCTCTCCTCCTCCTCCCTCCTCCTCCTCCTTTCCTCCTCCTCCTCTCCTCCTCCTCCTCCTCCTCTCTCTCTCCCTCTCCTGCTCCTGCTCATCTTCCTCCTTCCGTTTCCTCCTTCTCGGTCTCCTCCGTCTCTGAGGTCTCCTCCGTCTCTGAGGTCTCTGAGGTCTCCTCCGTCTCTGATGTTTCTGAGGTCTCTGAGGTCTCCTCCGTCTCTGAGGTCTCCTCCGTCTCTGAGGTCTCGTCTCCTCCGTCTCTGAGGTCTCTTCCGTCTCTGAGGTCTCCTCCGTCTCTGAGGTCTCCTCCGTCTCTGAGGTCTCTGAGGTCTCCTCCGTCTCTGAGGTCTCTGCGGTCTCTAAGGTCTCCTCCATCTCCTCCGTCTCCGTTTCTCCTCCCTCCTCCTCCTCCTTCCTCTTCCTCCTCCCTTCTCTCCTCCTCCTCCTCCTCCTCCTCTTCCTTCCTCTTCCTCCTTCTTCTCTCCTCCTCCTCCTCCTCCTCCTCTCCTCTGCTGAGGATGTGGGGGGGTGGGGGGTAATGGGGGTGGGGGGGTGGGGGGGTGGGGGGGGGGGGGGAGGGGTGGCTGGGGGGGTGGGGGGGGTAGGGGGGTGAGGGGGTGGGGGGATGGGGTGAGTGGGTTGGGGGTGGTTCAGGTTTAGGTTGGAGGCCATCTCGCTGCGAGCCCCTGGGCTCGTCACTCCCGGCCCGCCCTCCCGCAACTTACAAAGCAAGTGCGTCGCGTCCGACGGCCGTCGTCTTTATATCGTGGGCGGCTAGATGTTCAGCGCGCGACATGAGCTGCGTCCTATTCGTGCCGCGTGTTGAGCAACGTCGATGGGAAACAAGGCCGCGCGCGATGTACGCCGCGCCCCGCTCCGGCCTCTCATGTTGCATCGTCGGCGACAAAATGTCTTGCGCGCGAAGTGCGCCGCGTCTCATTTCAGCCACGCGTGTTGCACCGCCAATCTTTTCGCTCCTGCTGCGCATGGAGGAGGGGGAGGAGGGGGACGAGGAGGAGGAGGAGGAGGAGGAGGAGGAGGAGGAGGAGGAGGAGGAGGAGGAGGAGGGGAGGGAGAGAGGGAGGGAGGGAGAAACTGAGGAGGCAGAGGAGAATGCCTCTTGGGAATTCGCGGGGCGTCCCATGCCCGCTACGCGATTCGCAGCGCCGACGAGGAGAAAGTACATGTTGGTAAGAAAAACGTGGACGTTGCGTTGTTTGCTTGGCAGGTAGGACGGGGGTCCCGCGTGGGGTTTGCCAGGCGTCCGCGCGCGATGTGCGCCGCGTCCCATTCCTGCTGCACTTTTCGCAGCGCCGACGACAAGACAGTTTATGTTGTCGAGAAAAACGTTGACGTTTTTTTTTTGTTTGATCGGTAGGGCGCGACCACCCGCTTAGGGTCACCCCAACGATGTTCATTCTGTTTTTTCCTGTTACATGTTTCGCAGCGTCGACGACAAGAAAATCCGTGTTGTCGAGAATAAACGTTGGCTTTGCATTGTTGTTTGATAGGTAGGACGCGACCACCCGCTTAGGGTTACCCAAGCGATGTTCATTCCGTCCCATTCCTGCTGCACTTTTCGCATCTCGACGACATGTTGGCAAGAAGAAACTTGAGTTCGCATCATGTTTTTACAGTTCGGACGGCGGGGTCGTATCTGCCGGCTAGGTGGGGGTTTGGGTGTGTTTAATCATGAAACGTAAGACTGGGGGGGTGGGGTGGCGGGGGGGTGAGGGGGTAGGGGGGCTCGGGGTGGGGGTGGGGGGGGGGGGTGTGGGGGTGTCAAGTTAGCTCGAACGAGCCAGAGGGCTCCGTCCACTCCCGCCCGCCCTCCCGCAACATAAAAAGCAAGCGCGTCGCGTCCGACGCCCGTCGCTAATCTTATATCGTGGGCGGCAAGACGTTCAGCGCGCGACATGAGCTGCGTCCTAATCCTGCCGCGTATGGAGCAACGTCGACGAAAAACAAGACCGCGCGCGCTGTACGCCGCGCCCCGCTCCGGCCTCTCATGTTGCATCGTCGGCGACAAAATGTCTAGCGCGCGAAGTGCGCCGCGTCTCATTCCAGCCACGCGTGTTGCACCGCCAATCGTTTCGCTCCTGCTGCGCATGGAGGAGGAGGAGGAGGAGGAGGAGGAGGAGGAGGAGGAGGAGGAGGAGGAGGAGGAGGAGGAGGGGGAGGAGGAGGAGGAGGGGAGAGGGAGAGAGGGAGGGAAGAGAAACTGAGGAGGAAGAGGAGAATGCCTCTTGGGAATTCGGTGGGCGTCGCATTCCCGCTACGCGATTCGGAGCGCCGACGAGGAAAAAATACAGGTTGGCAAGTAAAACGTGGACGTTGCGTTTTTTTTGGCAGGTAGGACGGGGGGTCCCGCGTAGGGTTTGCCAGGCGTCCGCGCGCGATGTGCGCCGCGTCCCATTCCTGCGACACTTTTCGCAGCGTCGACGACAAGAAAATTTACGTTGTCGAGAAAAACGTTGACGTTGTATTGTTTTTTTAATGGGTACGGCGCGACCACCCGCCTAGGGTTACCCGAGCGATGTTTATTCAGTTTTTCTGTTACATTTGTTTGCGCTGCGTCGACGACAGGAAAGTCCATGTTGTCGAGAAACACGTTGGCTTTGTATTGTTGTTTGATAGGTAGGACGCGACCACCCGCTTAGGGTTACCCAAACGATGTTCATTCCGTCCCATTTTTTGCGACGCTTTTCGCAATTCGACGACATGTAGGCGAGAAACATGTATGAGTGTTTATTGTTTCTTTCGGTTGGGACGACGGGGTTGCTGTCGGCCGGCTAGGTGGGGCTTGGGGGTGTTTGGTCATGAGAAGTAGGGTTGAGGGGGTGGGGGGGGGGCTGGGGGGCTTGGGGGCTGGGGGGGGGGGGGGGGTAGGCGGGCGGGCGGGTTGGGCGGGCGGGGGGGGCACGCCGCACATCCCCCCCGCCCGTCGTCCCCACAACACATCCCGCACGCACGCTGTACATCCCCCCGCCCGTCGTCCCCATCCCGACGCACGCACGCACACTCGTGCACACACATACGCATAGACGCACGCATGCGTACACACATACACAAGCCACGCACTACAGCTGACCAAAGCAACCACAGCAATGACAAAACCCAATTTAGAAACAACAACCACCAGGGCATCTGGGGAGTCTATGCAACTGCACCCCACTTGCGCATCGTCTCTCTGGGTGCGAGTCCATGCGCGCGTGCGAGCGCAAGCTCATAGACCCGTTCTTGTCCGGGCAGGTTCCCCTCACATTGGCCGTTTCGCTCGAGACATCCTCGGCACATTGAGATGTTGAAGCCGTGTGATTAAGAGGTGTTTTGTTAAAGACAAGGCGCTCGCTCGAGACATCCTCGAAAAATGAAAATTGACTGAGCTCGCTCACGAAATTCAGCGAATCGTTGGTAATTGCCGTTTCGCTCGAGACGTCCTCGAAACATTGAGATGTTGAAGCCGTGTGGTTAAGACTTTCTTTGTTAAAAATGAGGCTCTCGCTCATGAGCTTCGCAGCATTTTAGCTCGAGGTCCTGTCTCCTCCATCTCCTCCGTCTCTGAGGTCTTCTCCGTCTCTGAGGTTTCTGAGGTCTCTGAGGTCGCCTCCGTCTCTGAGGTCTCGTCTCCTCCGTCTCTGAGGTCTCCTCGGTCTCCGAGGTCTCCTCCGTCTCTGAGGTTTCTGAGGTCTCTGAGGTCTCCTCCGTCTCTGAGGTTTCTGAGGTCTCTGAGGTCTCCTCCGTCTCTTAGGTCTCTTCCGTCGCTGAGGCCTCCTCCGTTTCTGAAGTGTTGAGGTCTGACAGCAACCAGACCCACCCTGCCGCTGCAGACCCCCCGCTCCCCCGTCCCGCCCCCGCCCCCCACCAACGGCCTCCTTCGCAACACGCCTGCCAGAAACCGCGACACCACTCTACCTCCCCAACCGGCCGCCCGCGACGACGTCACACGCGCTCACAACCAGACGTATCCGACGACAGGTGGGCATTGAACGCAACAGACATTGAGTCCGCGGTCAAACATTCGGGTGACAGCATGCCTGGACCAGATTGGATTCTATACGTCGCTTGGCAGAAAAGCGGAGAACTCGCCACAAGAACCCTCTGGGAAGCAGCCGACGCTCTCCAGCACACCTCTGGAGAGTCTCTACTGTGCGCACTCAGCGACGAAAAAGACCCAGACGGACACGACTTCAATTTGGGAGCCCTTGTGTGCTTAGGAAAGAAGAAACTGACTTGTGACCCTACCCACGGCAACGTGTACACGGCAGACAGCACGCGGCCCTTGTCAATCGTGAACACAGACAATCGGATCATCGCGAACGCCGCTCGGCTTTGTTGGGGACCGATCATCAACGAGTGGGTAGGCCCTCCACAGCAAGGTTTCCTTCGGCACCGCTCATTTCTAAAACACGTGTTGGGCGCTGACTTTGCCAGCATGGTCATGGCGCTACAATCAGACTCGGGCGCCAAGTACTGTTCGACTTCGCCTTCGCGTTCCCATCGCTCTCGCAGGAGTACCTACACAACATGCTGCACCACCTGAATCTACCAACATCGGCCCGGAGCTTTGTGAAAATTTTGTACGACAGCAGCCGGTGCCATATTGTGAGCCATGGGCAAACAGAACCAGGATTTCCCATGACAGCAGGAGTTCGACAAGGCTGTCCTTGATCTCCTCTTCTCTATGCCATTTGTGCGGAATTGCTCCTGGGCAGAATCGAGGCCACGTGCCCCGGCATATTGGTTCGAGCTTGTGCTGGTGACACGGCCATTGTTTTTCGTAGTGTGTGGGAGGATGCACCTCGACTGGCGACCCTCTTCGAAGAATTTGCGTCGACGTATGGTCTGCTACTAAACCTACCGAAGACGGCGATCATCCCGCTATTCGCGACTCCTTTCCTAACGGTACGGAATCAACTCGACGCGTTGTTGCCGAGTTGGTCAGACACGCAGGTGGCGCTTGCAGGCAAGTGCTTGGGCTTCTTCGTGGGGCCAGGAAGCCGGGACGTCCTTCGGAAGGATCCGGAGGCGAAGTTCCAACAAGGCGTCTCAATGTGGGCAGACCGCCCGCTCGGGCTTCACTCTGCAGCACTTGCCTACAATACATTCGCGATCTCGGTTCTGTCACTCGTGGCACAACTCAGCGAGCCGACGGACGAGACTTTGAATGCGGAATTACGGTTCCTTCGACGAGCAGCACCTGGCCCAGGTAAGTGGGCAATCCCAGAGGACCTATGGTGGTTTCAAGGATGGTTTCATTTTCGTTGTGCTTTCCGACGCCTGCAGTTTACCGTTCAAGCAGCACGGTTTCGCGTACGACTGTGGGACAGCCTGCGGCGACCACCCCGCCGACCCCGGCACGCCCTTGGAGTTCCAGCTCCCGGGCGAGTATGCGCGCCTTCCTACCTCTTCCGACCCGCCACCACACCCCCCAACAACGCGAATCACAACTGCACATTCAACCGGCGCTCCCTTTTCCTGAGATCACTTCTGGGGTCCACCGACCGCTGGCTGGAACGCACCGCGCGGGCACAATGGTTCGAGCATTCCTACCACTTCCGCCTGGACGCAACCTTCTCGGCCATGGCGTCGCGTCTTGGGGCCCCCGCCGACTGTGCCGAGCCGCGGCGCCAACGCGTGCGCCCCCATTCTCAGCGCAGGACTGGAGACACATTCGCGCACGCTTTCAATCCACAGTATATTCTCGCCTCCTTCGAGCGCGCGCTCCGCCGGCTGAAAATCGCGTCCGACGCAAATTTGCACGCTGGAATCTCAACAGCCTAGAACACGTTGCCATCGCGCGGTTATTCCCAGTCTGGCAGAGCACAGACAATTGACACGGCCAGGCAATTTTCAATTTTCTTCGGCAGTTGGGCAGGGTGGTGACGCCGAGGGTGCAATCGGCAGTATTCGATATTCTGTGGAGCCGATGGGCAACCGCTCGTCGTTTTCAACGGCGACACGACGGATCATGCCTTCTCTGCAGGGGATCACAGGCCGAGGATTCGATTGAGCATTACGCGAAGTGCCCGTTGGTGAAAAAGGCTTGCCGCGCAGTTTTTGCATCTCGGCCCGCGACAGTTCGCGGTCTTGCACGCCTATGTGACGGTGGACCCGTTGGTCAATACCACGGAGACCCTCGCGACCATCGCCCTGTTGCTCTACGCGACGCACGCGCCCGCGCCCCCCTTCCACCGGCTGCCATATACGACGCATTGACACAATGGATCCGTGAAGGAGTTCGGGGACACGCCCCCCCCACCAGCGCCCTCACGCGACGGTGGGTTCCAGGCGCTTCCCGCCCGCGCCCCCCGCTGCCATGAGCTGTCCACGGCCGACGCCGGCCCTGGGGCGACCGACCTCGACTCCCGGGCGTCGCGCGCATGACAACGGACCCCTGCGCCAACGCCCCCGGGAGGACTCGACCAAACGGCTACCGACTCCCGTTCCAACCAGCTCACCGACTCCCGCGTCGACCAGATCGCGGACTCCTGCGCCGGCAAGCTCTGCTCAGCCCTCGCGCCGACCAGCTCGCCGACTCCAACGTCGACGATCACTGACTCCCATGCCGACCAGGTCGCCGACTACAGCGCCGACTAGTTCACCGACTCCCGCGCCGAGGGGCTCGCCGACTCCCTCGCCGACCAGCTCGCCGACTTCCGCGCTGCCCAGCTCACCGACTCCCGCGCGGCCCAGCTCGCCGACTCCCGCGCTGGCCAGATCGCCGACTCCCGCGCCGTCCAGCTCGCCGACTCACGCACGCACCAGCTCGTCGCCTCCCTCGCCGTACCGCTCAACGGCTCCAGCACCGGCCAGATCGCCGACTCCCGCGCGGACCAGCTCTCGAAGTCGCTATTCAGGGACTGCTGCCGCGCCGACTAGCTCGCCAGTTTTTTCGCCGACCAGGTCGCCGACTCCAGCATCGCTCAGCTCACCGACTCCCGCACCGACCAACTCGCCGACTCCAGCGTCGAGCAGATCACCGACTCTCACGCCGACCAGGTCGCCGACTCCAGCACTGGCCAGCTCGCCGACTCCCGCACTTAGGGGCTCGCCAGCTCCCTCGCCCACCAGCTCGCCAACTCTTGCACTGCCCAGCTCACCGACTCCGGCGCGGACCAGCTCGCCGGCCCCCGTGTCGACCAGATCGCCGACTCCCGCGCCGTCCAGCTCACCGACCCCCGCGCGCACTAGACCGTCGACTCCCTCGCCAACCCGCTCACCGACTCCAGCGCCGGCCAGCTCGCCGACTCCCGCGCCGACCAGATCTCCGACTCCTGCGCCCACCACGACTACCAGTACACCTACATGCATGTCCGCCTCGCATTGCAAGATATTATGCTATCGGCCATTCGGCTGGGGCAGCACCGCGCACCGTGAGGGCAACGCGCACGCACCAAGTCCGCGACATTCAGGTGGGGCAGGATTTGTCCGCCCTCCCCCCGTGCCCAGGGCCATTGCCCGAATTGGTGCCCTCTCCCAGCATGTCGGTGCCGCGACCCAGGTGCTTAATGCAACGGCTTCGACGCCAACGTCGCCACCGTCACCGACATCACCATCGACGCCATCATTGACACCAGCATTCTCACCAGCGTCGACACCTCATCCGACGTCAGCACCACAACGGGCGTCGACATCCGCATCGACGCCAACATCGACACCAGCGCCAGCATCAGCCTCGACACAGCACAGGCACCGGAACCGGCTCCGACTCCCTGATTCCGGCGTTCGAGGACCCAGTCTTTCCATCCACAACCTGGCCCGACGTTGGATTCCGAGCGCCTCCCATCCACTACCCCTGGTGCCGTGAAACCACCGGCGCCCGCCAGTGCCAACAACCGACCCGCAGCAGTTCCACAGCAACCGACTCACGCAACAAACTCGAGCCACGACCGACCCGCACCAACCGACCCCCTCAACAACCTCCGACTGCGGTCGACCCATTGCTGATCCACACCAGACACACGCAACCGCCCCACAACAACCCCACAGCACCCGACCCACGCAACAAACTGCGACGAGGCCTATTGGCACGGACTCCCAAAACCCGAATACCGCCACATACAAGGTTAATGAATCCTCTGGTGTGTGCCCGGCGCGCTCGGAGTGACGAGGCAGGCGCGAACGCGACATGGACCATTGGAATTCCCAACCACGGGCTGCGTGTTCGACTCCAGCTCTGCTCCGACAACAGCACTGGTTCCGATCCAAGCTTCGACTCCCAATCGACCCCTTGCCGACCCACCGCGCCCGACCCGCGCGACAAACTGCGACGAGGCCTCTTCGCACGGACGCGCACAACCCGAACGCCGCCACACACAGGGTTAATACATCCTTTGGTGTGTGTCTGGCGCGCTCGGAGTGACGAGTCAGGCGCAAACGCGACCTAGGATCCAGCTCTGCTCCGACAGCAGCGCTGGCTGGCTCCGACCCCAGCTTCGACTCCCAATCGACCTGTTGCCGACCCACAACCACCGACCCACGCATCAAGCTGCGACGAGGCTTATTTGCACAGACGCACAAAACCCGAAGGCCGCCACACACAGGGTTAATACATCCTCTGGTGTGCGAGACTGATTCGGGGTCCTGACGAGAGGAGAAGGTGAGGAAACAAATTTTGGTTTCAAATGCAACCGCCTCTCCGGCCAACACAACGACACCAGCATCGACGCCGGCGCCGACGCGGGCACTGACTCTGGCTCCCGAGGAGAGGAGGAGGCGAGGAAAAGGATTGGCTTCAAATGCAACCGCCTCCCTCACCCACGAGACGACGCCAACGTCGACGCCGGCGCCGACGCCGGGAGATTTTCACAACTTGCGCCGCGCACCGTCGACACCGATTCCGACGCCGACGACGGTTCCCACGCCATCGCCGTTGCCGGCGCTAACGCCGTGACCAACGTCACGCCGCACCCGGCCCCGACGCTGGCGCCTGCGCCAGCGCCGTCGCCAGCACCGACGCCGACACGATCGGCGGCGTCTGTGCCGGCACCGACGACGGCGCTGATGCCAGCACCGTCGCCTGCACCGACGTTGACGTCGGCGCCGACCCTGGCGTAGAGGCCAGCACCGATGCACGGGCCGGCGCCTCCGCATTCACCGTCGCCAGCACCGACGCCGTCACCAACGTCAGCGCCGACGCCGACACCGATGCCGGCGCCTACGCCAGCGACGTCGCCAGCTCCGGTACGGAAAAAAACAGAAGACTCGAATCGCCCAATGCTCATGAGGGCATCTGCCCCGACCTCAGCCCTGGCTCCAACGCCAATTCCTAATCCTGCTCCGACCCACCTTCAGAGGCCTGCGCTTGCACCAGCAACGTCGACGCAGACACCGACGGCGGCGCCGACGCCATCAGAATCGACGCCAAGACCGATGCTGGTCCCGACTCCAGCACCGACACCGACAGCATCGACGCCGGCCTTGACGGGCTCGGGCACACTTGACCGATAGACCCGGCTCAGATCAACGAAATTAGACGCCAGCGCGAAAAAATCACACTTTGCCGACCCCCTGTCGACACTTGCGCCGCCTTCCAGCATGAAGCCTGCGACGACGCTGGGTCCGACTCCCGCGCCGGCTCTCATCTATGCGCTTACGCCGTTCCCATTTCGACGCCTGCACCGAACCTCAACCCCAAACCTGCACCGACACCTCAGTCCGACACTTACGTCGATGCCACGACGACGCTTGCGCCGACCCACAGGCCGACGCTTGCGCCGACCCCCGGTCCGATGTCTGCGTCGATACCCAATTCAAAGAACCCAGACCGACAATGGTGGCACCAGCTCCGACACAGCGCCGGCTCCGACACCAGCCCCGACTCCAGCACCGGCTCCGGCACCAGGTCCTGCGGCCTCGGACTGGCAGGTTGCCCCGTGCTGATGCGGACGCACTCGTTGGAAGCTCTGCAAGCTGCTGCCTCTACCCACTCTTGTCGGCGACGCGACCATAAGGCGACGTAATTCAATGCACGACCCCGTGCGGGCCGTTGCGCAGAGGGGATCGTTGGGCATTCCGGTACGCAAATGCCGGACCCCAGCCACCCTTCGGCCTCCTTCCTGGCCAGGGACGGCTACCTGTACTACTTCGACTGCTGGTATTGGTACAGGTTCCTGTACTTCTACCTGTGACGCACTCCCTTACCCCTTCACCATCCTGCCTCCTGGTCCTCCTCCTCCTTTGCCGCCCCTTTCCGCCGGCGCGTGGGCACAGAACTCTGCGGTCCAACTTGGGCCGTCCGTTCGGGGCAAAACGCTTCGTGTCGGCGACCTTGGACTGGATACGTTTCAGTGAACATTAGTCTTTTCGTTTTTCTGGCAGGTGCGCTTCGGCCTTTGTTTCATTCGGGTCTGCGCCAGCAGTTTCCTTGCCTCCCCCCCTCTGCTGCTGCTGCTCCTCCTCTTCCTCCTTCGTGTCTCATGCTGTGCTGGCCGTTTAGGCTAGGCAATAGGGTGTGTAACACAACATCTTTGCCTTTGAAGTCTTTTAGTTCTTAGCCTCTGCGTGGTTAGGGTGTGCGCCACCGCCTCAGCTTCGCTCGAGTCGGTTACTGTATGTTCGTGTTGTGGGTGTCTCCGCGGCCTGCCCCGCAGGCTTTTTTGCAGCACCACGGGTTTCGGGAGTGCGGAAAGCAGCGGCTGGTCATGGTTGTGTGCGGGGTGGGAAAAAACAGGTCTCTTCCGTCTCTGAGGTCTCCTCCACCTCCTCCGTCTCCGTCTCCTCCTCCCCCCCTCCTCCTCCTCCTCCTCCTCCTCCTTCTCCTCCTCCTCCTCCTCCTCCTCCTCCTCCTCCTCCTGCTCCTCCCCCTCCTCTTCCCCCTCCTCCTTCTCCTCCTCAATATCTTCCTTTTTCATCCCGCACGCACGCCGCACATCCCCCCCGCCGGTCGCCCCCATAACACATCCCGCACGCACGCCGTACATCCCCCCTCCCGTCGCTCCCATAACACAACCCCGCACACACGCGCGCACACACGCACACAGCCGGTCACACAGGCACAGACACAGGCAAGCGCACCAGAGTAACCACAGCAACCACAGGCAACCACTAAGCTCTTGGCGTGCTCAATAATACGTTATCTGACGAGCCTTGTGGACAAAGCTAGAAGCAGCAACCACCAGGGCATCTAAGGAGTCTATGCAACTGCACCCCATTTGCGCATAATTTTTTCTGGGTGCGAGTCCATGCGCGCGTGCGAACGCAAGCTCAGAGAAGCGGCGCTTCCCGTTCTTGTCCAGGTAGGCTCCCCTCAAAATGGCCGTTTCGCTCGAGATATCATCGAAACAAATGAGATGTTGAAGCCGCGTGCTTAAGACGTCTTAAAAAATGAGGCTCTCGCTCGAGACACCCCCGGAAAACGGCATTCGCAGCATCTAAGCTCGAGGTCCTGTCTCCTCCGTCTCTTCCGTCTGCTCCGTTTCTGAGGTCTCCTCCGTCTCTGAGGTCTCCGTCTCTTACGTCTCTGAGGTTTCCTCCGTCTCTGAGGTCTCCTCCGTCTCTACTCCGTCTCCTCCGTGTCCTCCGTCATCCTCTTCCTTCTTCTCTTCCCCCCCTCCTCCTCCTCCTCCTCCTCCTCCTCCTCCTGCTCCTCCTCCTCCTCCGCCTCCTCCTCCTCCTCTCTTCTCCGTCTCTGAGGTCTCCTCCGTCTCCTCCGTCTCTGAGGTCTCCTCCGTCTCTGAGGTCTCGTCTCCTCCGTCTCTGAGGTCTCTTCCGTCTCTGAGGTCTCCTCCGTCTCTGAGGTCTCCTCCGTCACTGAGGTCTCCGTCTCTTATGTCTCTGAGGTTTCCTCCGTCTCTGAGGTCTCCTCCGTCTTCTCCTCCTCCTCGTCCTGCTCCTGCTCTTCCTCCTCCCCCTCTTCTCCTCCGTCTCCTCCCTCTCTGAGGTCTCCTCCGTCTCTGAGGTCTCTTCCGTCTCTGAGGTAGAGTCTGGTTGAGGTCTCCTGCGTCTTTGAGGTTTCTGAGGTCTCTGAGGTCTCCTCTGTCTCTGAGGTCTCCTCCGTCTCTGAGGTCTCCTCCGTCTCTGAGGTTTCTGAGGCCTCTGAGGTCTCTTCCGTCTCTGACTTCTCCTCCGTCTCTGAGGTTTCCTCCATCTCCTCCGCCTCTGTCTCCTCCTCCCCCCCCCCTCCTCCTCCTCCTCCTCCTCCTCCTCCTCCTCCTCCTCCTCCTCCTCCTCCTCTTCTTCTCCTCTCCTCTTCCTCCTCCTCCTCCTCCTCCTCCTCCTGCTCCTCCTCCTCCCCCTCCTCTTCTCCTCCGTCTCCTCCGTCTCTGAGGTCTCCTCCGTCTCGTCCGTCTCTGAGGTCTCTTCCTTCTCGGAGGTCTCCTCCGCCTCTGAGGTCTCCTCCGTCTTTGAGGTTTCTGATGTCTCTGAGGTCTCCTCCCGTCTCTGAGGTCTCCTCCATCTCCTCCTGCTCCATCTCTTCCTCCTCCCCTCCTCCTCCTCCTCCTCCTCCTCCTCCTTCTCCTCCTCCTCCTCCTCCTCATTCTCCTCCCCCTCAGCCAACGCTATAGATGCTAATCGTCGGGACAATTTGATAATCCTCCGATTGCACCCCATGTGCGCACATTGGTGTTGGGTGCAAGTCCGTGCGCACGTGCGCGGGCGAGCTCAGAGAAGCGGCGCTTCCCGTTCTTGTCCTGAACGGTTCCCCCTTTTCGGGCGTTTCGCTCGAGGCATCCTCGAACAAGTGAGATGCTCAAGGAGCTGTTTGCAAGGCGTGTTCTGTTGAAAACGAGGCTCTCGCTCGAGACATCCTCGACACATGGCGATGCTGAGATCGCTCCCGAAACCTAGGTAAGTATAATCAAATGCCGTTTCGCTCGAGCCATCCTCGAACGTATGAGATGGTGGAGGAGCTGGGTGTAAGACGTTCTCTGTTGGAAATGGGGCTCTCGCTCGAGACATCCTCGAACCATGAGCTACTGAGCTCGCTCACGAAATTCAGCGAATCGTTGGACGTTGCTGCATCGCTTGAGACATCCTCGGACAACTGAGATGCTGAAGCCGTGTGGTTAAGACGTCGTCTGTTAAACATGGGGCTCTCGCTCGAGACATCCTCGGAAAGGGTGTCATATGGACTCCCCGAAGAACCACAGGCAACCAGTGAACACCGTGGCTCCCTACGGGCGACCCGTGACGTAACCGAGCTGGTACGACCAAGGCTCCCAGGAGCGAGCGGTGACAAAACACGGCTCTTCGCATCAAGGGCCCAAAGAGCGGGCCGTGACGTAACACGCTTTGTACTTCAAGACCTCAGGAGCGAAGGATGCCATGCACCATCTCAGGGAATCTCTGTGTTCACTGGTTGTCTGTGGTTCTCCCATGGGGTGACCCCCCGAAGAACCACAGGCAAGCAGTGAGTACAGTGCCTCCCTGAGAGCGGCCTGTGACGTGAACGAGCTGGTGCGACCAAGGCTCCCAAG
The DNA here is from genome assembly GCA_963575745.1 of Prorocentrum cordatum. Lineage (NCBI taxonomy): Eukaryota > Dinophyceae > Prorocentrales > Prorocentraceae > Prorocentrum > Prorocentrum cordatum. Next base: position 173,219 of record CAUYUJ010004369.1, read on the forward strand.
AGGAAAACGGTGACAAAGATGTCTCTTCACTTCAAGGATCCCCAGGGCGAGCGGCAACATAACAAGTTTTCGGCACCAAGGCTATCAAGAGCGAAGGGTGTCATGAGCTATCTCAGGCTATATCTGCGATCACTGGTTGCCTGTGGTTGTTCGGGGGGTCGATCCTCCCGAGGAGCCACAGGCAGCCAGTGAACATTGAGACCCCCTAGAGTAATAGCGACCTGTGACGTAAACAGGCTGGTACGACCAAGGCTCCCAAGAGCGAACGGGCAGACGCTGAATTTTCGTTTTGGACAGACGCCCCTACCCAGACAAGAACGGGAAGCGCCGCTTCCCTGAACTTGCGTTCGCACGCGCGCACGCCCCGCACGCCCGCCGTGCACCCCCCCCGCCCGCCCCCCCCCCCCCCCCCCCCCCCCCCAGAACACGCCCCGCACGCACGCCACACACACACACACACACACACCTTCGTCCCGCCCGCCCAGCAGCACACCCTGCACACACGCGCGCACGCACGCACACAGCCGCACACACTGCCGCACTCACAGGCACACAGGCACGCACATGCACACGCACACACGCACACGCGCGCACGCACATACGCATACACGCACATATACGTACACACATACACAGGCCATGCACTACAGCTGGCCAAAGCAACCACAGCAATCACAAAGCCCAAGGTAGGAGCAGCAGCCATCTGAGCATTTAGGAGATCTCTACGACTGCACCCCACGTGTGCACACTTCTTCTGGTTGCAAGTCCGTGCGCGCGAGCGAACGCAAGTTCAGAGAAGCGGCGCTTCCCGATGTTGTCTGGATATGTTCCCCCCTTTTCGGGCGTCTCGCTGGAGACAACCTGGAACACATGAGATGTTGAAGCCGTGTGGTTGAGACGTCTTTTGAGACACATGAGGCTCTCGCTCGAGACATCCTCGAAACATGAGCTGCTGAGCTCGCCCACGAAATTCCGCGAATCGTTGGACATAGCCGTTTCGTTCGAGGCATCCTCGAGCCAATGAGATGTGGAAGCCGTGTGGTCAAGGCGTCTCCTGTTGAACATGAGGCTCTTGCTTGAGACATCCTCGGGCAACTGCATTCGCAGCATCTTAGCTCGAGTTCCTGTCTCCGCCGTCTCGTCCGTCTGCTCCGTTTTTGAAGTCTCCTCCGTCTCGGACGTCTCCGTCTCTTCCGTCCCCGAGGTCTCCTCCGTCTCTGAGGTCTCCTCCGTCCCTGAGGTGTCTGAGGTCTCGGAGGTCTCCTCCGCCTCAGAGGTCTCGCCTCCTCCGTCTATGAGGTCTCTTCCGTCCTTCAGGTCTCCTCCGTCTCTGGGGTCTCCTCCGTACCTGAGGTTTCTGGGGTCTCTGACGTCTCCTCCTTCTCTGAGGTCTGTCTCTTTCGTCTCCTCCGTCTCTGAGCTCTCCTCCGTCTCTGGGGTCTTCTCCGTCTCTGAGGTATCTTCCGTCTCTGAGGTCTCTTCCTTCTCTGAGGTCTCCTCCGTCTCTGAGGTGTCTGAGGTCTCTGAGGTCTCTTCCGTCTCTGAGGTCTCGCCTCCTCCGTCTATGAGGTCGCTTCCGTCTTTGAGGTCTCCTCCGTCGCTGAGGTCTCCTCCGTATCCGAGGTGTCTGAGGTCTCTGAGGTCTCCGACGTCTCCTCCGTCTCTGAGGTCTCTTCCGTCTCTGAGGTCTTCTTCATTTACTCGGTCTCCGACTCCTCCCCTCCTCCTCCTCCTCCTCCTGCTCCTCCTCCTCCTCCTCTCTTTTCCGCCTCTGAGGTCTCCTCCGTCTCTGAGGTCTCCTCCGTCTCTGAGGTTTCTGAGGTCCCTGAGGTCTCTTTCATCTCTGAGATCTCCTCCATATACTCCGTCTCCGTCTTCTCCTCCTCCCCCCCTCCTCCTCCTCCTCCTCCTCCTCCTCCTCCTCCTCCTCCTCCTCTCTCTCCTCCCTCCTCCCGCTCCTCCTCCTCCTCCTCCTCCTCTTGTTCCTGCTCTTCCTCCTCCCCCTCCTCTTCTCTGTGGTCTGTCTCCTCCGTCTCCTGCGTCTCTGAGCTTTCCTCCGTCTCTGGGGTCTTCTCCGCCTCTGAGGTATCTCCCGTCTCTGAGGTCTCTTCTGTCTTTGAGGTCTCCTCCGTCTCTGAGGTGTCTGAGGTCTCTGAGGTCTCCTCCGTCTCTGAGGTCTCGCCTCCTCCGTCTATGAGGTCTCTTCCGTCTTTGAGGTCTCCTCCGTCTCTGAGGTCTCCTCCGTATCCGAGGTGTCTGAGGTCTCTGAGGTCTCCGACGTCTCCTCCGTCTCTGAGGTCTCTTCCGTCTCTGAGGTCTCCCTCATTTCCTCGGTCTTCTCCTCCTCCCTCCCCCCCTCATCCTCTCTCCTCCTCCCTCCTACTCCTCCTCCTCCTCCTGCTCCTCCTCCTCCTCCCCCTCTTCTCTGAGGTCTCCTCCGTCTCTGAGGTCTCCTCCGTCTCTGAGGTCTCCTCCGTCTCGTCCGTCTCTGAGGTATCTTCCGTCTATGAGGTCTCCTCCGTCTCTGAGGTCTCCTTCGTCTTTGAGGTTTCTGATGTCTCTGAGGTCTCCTCCGTCTCTGAGGTCTCCTCCGTCTCTGAGGTCTCCTCCATCTCCTCCGTCTCCGTCTCCTCTCCCCCCCCCCTCCTCCTCCTCATCCTCCCCCCCCCTCCTCCTCCTCCTCCTCCTCTCCTCCTCCTCCTCCTCCTCCTCCTCCTCCTCCTCCTCCTCCTGGTCCTCCTCCTCCTCTCCTCCTCCCCTGGTCTCCTCCTCCCCCTCCTCTCCCTCCCCCCCCTCCCTCCTCCTCCTCCTCCTCCTCCTCCTCCTCCTCCTCCTCCTCCTCCTCAGCCAATGCTATACATGGCAACTGTCTGGACATTTAGAGAATCTTCCGATTGACCCCATGTGCGCACATTGGTGTTGGGTGCAAGTCCGTGCGCAAGTGCGAGCGCGAGCTCAGAGAAGCGGCGCCTCCCTCTGTTGTCCGGGAAGGTTCCTTCAGAATGGTCGTTTCGCCTGAGACATCCTCGAGCAAGTGAGTTGTTGAAGCCGTGTGGTTAAGACGTCTTCTGTTAAAAATGAGGCTTCCGCTCAAGACATTCTCGGAAGATGAGCTACAGAGTTCGCTCACGAGATTCAGATAACCATTGGACTTTGCCGTTTCGCCTGAGACATCCTCGAACAGATGAGACGGTGAAGCGGTGTGGTTAAGACGTCTTTCGTCAAACATGAGGCTCTCGCTCGAGACATCCTCGGAAAACGGCATTCGCAGCATCTTAGCTCGAGGTCCTGTCTCCTCCCTCTCTTCCGTTTCCTCCGTCTCTGAGGTCTCCTCCGTCTTTGAGGTCTCCGTCTCCTCTGTCTCTGAGGTTTCCTCCGTCTCTGGGGTCTCCTCCGTCTCTCCTCCGTCTCTCCGTCTCCTCCGTTATCCTTCTCCTACTCCTCTTCCCCGTCCTCCTCCTCCTCCTCCTCCTCCTCCTCATCATCATCATCATCATCATCATCACCATCATCATCATCATCATCAGCATCATCATCATCATCATCATCATCATTCTCTTCCTCTTCCATCACGCACGCACGCCGTACGTCCCGCCCGCCCGTCGCCCCCATAACACATCCCGCACGCACGCCGTACATACCCCCCGCCCGTCGCCCCCATAACGCATCCCGCAAGCACGCCATGCATCCCCCCCTCCCGTCGCTCCCATAACACAACCCTGCACACGCGCGCACACACGCACACAGCCGGTCACACAGGCACATACACAGGCACACGTACATACACGCACGCTCGCACCAGAGTAACCACAGCAACCACAGGCAGCCACTACACTCGGAGAAGCAACCACTAATCCCGCTCTCCGCGCGCGACGCGAGTTTTGGCGAACTCTCTGTGGGGAAGGCGTTTGGGGCCCCATCCCCCCCGCGCGATCACTGGCTAATCGTCGGTGTGGGGGGGGGGGGACTCGTGCGGCAGCAGCAGCAACAGCAGCAGCAGGAGGAGTGGGAGGAGGAGAAGAGGCAGATGACGTCGAAGAGGAGAAGGAGGAGAAGGAGGAAGGAGAGGAGGAGGGGGAAAAGGATGGGGAGGAGGCAGGGCCAGCGCGGCAGACCTGCACGGCAGACCAGCGCGGCACGCCAGCGCGGAGTTTTTTGGCGTGCTCGACCAGACGTCATCTGACAAGCCTCGTGGACAAAGCGGCGCTTCCCGCTCTTGTCCGGTCAGGCTTCTTGGAGCGGCGCGGGGCCCCCCTCCCTGGCGCGCGGAGCGCGCCATGGGGCGGCCCCGGCGGCGCCGCCCGGGGGCCGCCCAGTGCCGACCCCATCAACCCGCGTGCCGCGTGGAGTTCAGGGACATGACAGGCAACCCGCATGGTAGGGATGGGCTGCCTTCCCAAGGATCTCCTTGCGTCTGTGCCTCCTCAGTCCTTGGCCACTTTTTGGCCGCGCCCCGCTCGAAAGGCTTCGACTTGGCCTGCCAAGGCCCCTGCATCCTTATCGAGCAGCCTTGTGATACGGGTTGACGGTATGTTGGTGTCGTTTTTGGTTGGGGTTGCTTGCAGGAGCAATTCGCCGAGCTCGTGCGGCACAGTCTTGTCACGGACAGTGCCATCCTGGCGAAGCGGTCCATCCAGACAGCGTTCCAGCATTGCGATGCGGACCGGGACGGCGCTCTGAAATTCGACGAGTTCGCCCAGTGCATGCGCTGCCTGATGTTCAACGAGGCTTTCAACATCAGCTCAGAGGAGCGAGAGCTGCGCAGGATAGCCAAGGAACACAACCTTTCTTTCGTCGAGGTCGACAGGTACAAGAAGATGTTCGACGAGCTGGACGGGAACGGCAGCGGCAGCGTTGAAGAGCACGAGTTCGAGGACCTTCTCTACAGGCGGGCCCCAGCAGAAGCATCAGTCCATTTCCACCATGTTGGGGGTGATGCGGTCGGCGTCTGGAAGGGACGTGGCGATTTCGATCAGATCTGGGGCCCCAGACCCACCGAGCGCGTTCCACTACTCGCAAAGTGTCTACTCGCACACGTCAGAAAAAAAAACATGCTTGCATCGATTTAATGTATCGTGCATCCCCTTATAGCGGATCCAGGCCATTTGCGAGTAGTTACTTCGTGTGTCATGGAACGCGCCTGTCTACAGACAGGCTGCAGAAACCATCGTGCTCCCGCTTTCGCCTCCCTGGTCGCCGCCGGCGTGGGTGGTTTATTCCTGCGCTCGTGCTCCAGTGAAGCAGGATGCGATTTCTGGGAGGGGCGACGGTTTTGGCTCCGGGGCTGCCTTCTGTCAGCGAGCGAAGAGCGGTATCACATAAGGTCTCGCGCCGTCGTGGACGCCTGCCCCTGGGCGGCTGGAATGTTTATACCCTGACACCGGCGCGCGCTCCAGCCTTGACATCCGCTGGTATTCCGAGGCGGGGATTCATACATGACCAACGCCTGGATGATCGACTTTCGCGGACCTCCACAGGCGGTGGATATGGGTACATGCTGGCCCCCGGGGGCCAAAGTGTATACCCATACCTATACGACCACCCTTCAGGTGATAAGGACGTTGTGGGGAGGGGGTGAGCGGGGAGGAAACCAACATCTGACTCAATCGATCTCACTATCGATCTCACTCAACGGGACACCACGGGACACTTGTCGATCTCACTATTGATCTCATTATCGATCTCACTCAACGGGACACCACGGGACACTGTGGGACACCTCTCGATCTCACGATCGGTCTCATTATTGATCTCACTCACGATCTCACTCAACGGGACACCACCGGACACCTCGGGACACCACATGGATCTCACTATCGATCTCACTATCGGTCTCACTCTCGATCTCACTCAACGGGACACCACGGGACACCACGGGACACCTCGGGACACCTGTCGATCTCACTATCGATCTCACTTTTTGGGACACCACGGGACACCACGGGACACCTCGGGGCACCACATCGATCTGAGTATCGATCTCAGTATCGATCTCATTCAACGGGACACCACGGGACACCTGTCGATCTCATTATCGATCTCACTATCGATTTCAGTTTTTTTGGACACCACGGGACTCCACGGGACACCACGGGACACCACATCGATCTCAGTATCGATCTCACTATCGACCTCCTTACCAACCTCACTATCGCTCTCAGTATCGATCTCACTATCGACCTCACTCAGCGGGACACCACGGGACTCCACGGGACACCACGGGACACCGCGGGACACCTCGGGACCGCCGGACGGACGGACGGACGGGCGGGCGGGCGGGGGAGAATCATTTGTCTTGACTTCGCCCTAGCAACGGCGGACACCACGGGACACCACGGGACACCGGGGGAGACCGCGAGCCACCGCCGGACAGGCGGGCGGGGGATAATCATTTGTTTCGACTTCGCCCTAGCAACGGCGGACACCACGGGACACCACGGGACACCGCGGGACACCGCGAGCCACCGCCGGACGGGCGGGGGAGAATCATTTGTCTTGACTTCGCCCTAGCACCGGCGGACACCACGGGACACCACGGGACACCATGGGACACCGCGGGACACCGCGAGCCACCGCTGGACGGGCGGGAGAGAATCATTTGTCTTGACTTCGCCCTAGCACCGGCGGACACCACGGGACACCACGGGACACCACGGGACACCGCGGGACACCGCGAGCCACCGCCGGACGGGCGGGGAGAATCATTTGTCTTGACTTCGCCCTAGCACCGGCGGACACCACGGGACACCACGGGACACCGCGGGACACCGCGGGACACCGCGAGCCATCGCCGGACGGGCGGGAGAGATTCATTTGTCTTGACTTCGCCCTAGCAACGGCGGACACCACGGGACACCACGGGACACCACGGGACACCGCGGGACACCGCGAGCCACCGCCGGACGGGCGGGAGAGATTCATTTGTCTTGACTTCGCCCTACAAGCGGCGGACACCACGGGACACCGCGGGAGACCGCGAGCCACCGCCGGACGGGCGGGGGATAATCATTTGTTTTGTCTTGACTTCGCCCTAGCAACGGCGGACACCACGGGACACCACGGGACACCGCGGGACACCGCGAGCCACCGCCGGACGGGCGGGGGAGAATCATTTGTCTTGACTTCGCCCTAGCACCGGCGGACACCACGGGACACCACGGACACCATGGGACACCGCGGGACACCGCGAGCCACCGCCGGACGGGCGGGAGAGAATCATTTGTCTTGACTTCGCCCTAGCAGCGGCGGACACCACGGGACACCACGGGACACCGCGGGACACCGCGAGCCACCGCCGGACGGGCGGGGGAGATTCATTTGTCTTGACTTCGCCCTAGCACCGGCGGACACCACGGGACACCACGGGACACCGCGGGACACCGCGGGACACCGCGAGCCGCCGCAGGACGGGCGGGAGAGAATCATTTGTCTTGACTTCGCCCTAGCAACGGCGGACACCACGGGACACCACGGGACACCGCGGGACTCCGCGAGCCACCGCCGGACGGGCGGGGAGAATCATTTGTCTTGACTTCGCCCTAGCACCCGGGGACACCACGGGACACCGCGGGACACCGCGGGACACCGCGAGCCACCGCAGGACGGGCGGGAGAGAATCATTTGTCTTGACTTCGCCCTAGCAACGGCGGACACCACGGGACACCACGGGACACCACGGGACACCGCGGGACACCGCGAGCCACCGCCGGACGGGCGGGAGAGAATCATTTGTCTTGACTTCGCCCTAGCACCGGCGGACACCACGGGACACCACGGGACACCACGGGACACCGCGGGACACCGCGAGCCACCGCCGGACGGGCGGGAGAGATTCATTTGTCTTGACTTCGCCCTAGCAACGACGGGTGCGTGCCTCTCGCGCGCCCACGCAGCTTCGCCGCGCTCGCACGCACGGCACGAACGAAACGAAACGGTTTCCCGTTTGGAGGTCTCCCTTCCTTTGCGATCTCACCCCCAAACTTCCGATCCACCACCCGCTGGGTCCCCAGGACGTCGGTTCCCAGGCGGTTGATATGACTAAATCTTCGCCTCGCAGCCATGATCTCCTGATCCGCGCCTCCACAAGTCCCGACCACTTGACATCCGCTGGTGCAGTCAACGCTGATACTTAACAAGGAAGATCGGCTTCCTAACAGTACCCTTCGGTTGCCTTTTCGGTCATCTTTGGCCCGTCCTCAACCATTTCCCAAGGAAGATCGGCTTTCCAAGGAAGATCGGCTTGCCTCTTCGGTCATCTTCGGCCCATCCTCAACCACTTTCGATGGCCAGCCCCGCTCGAAGAGCCTCGGCACGGGAGCCCAAGGCCATTGCACCCTTCACGCGCCTCATTACTATATGGATTGACCGCACCCGTCGCTCGTTGAAAGTAGGTACCGGTGGAATCCCAGCTCCCAGTATATCTCAAGCGCCCTCCTGCCTCGATGATCGATGTGCTGTTGTTGTGTTTGGCTATTCTCTGGGAGGGCTCGAACCCAACCTGCTTCATCCGCCTGCTTTTACCTACTTCTGGGTGCCCTCCCCCTTCGCCCGTCGCGCGGCCGCCCTCGTTTTCGCCTCTCCCTCTCTCGCACGCCGGACACTTTGCTTATACCGTTTGCCCCGACTGGCCCCGCGCGGGTGCGGATTGCCTCCGCCTCGCCGCCGACGAACACAGATGTTTTGCCTACTTCTTCCGCGCCCCCAGGAAGTCCCGACAACGCTTCCTCGGGGGCAGTATCGACGGCCCCAGGAACCCTGTGCTGGACCGCGACGGCCGGCATCGACTCGAGGAGAAGACCGCGGGGGCCCGAGATTTGGGTGCTGGCATCGCCCAGACATGCACGCCGGTCGTTGAAAGTTGGTACTTTGGGAGTCCCAGGTCCCAATCTGCTTCAGGCGCCTTCCTCCTTCAAGAGTCGAGCGGCGTTCTCTCTTCTCTCCTCCTCAGCGGGTGGGCGGAGACCCAATCTATTTCCAAGGCCTTCCTACTTCATGTTTATATCCACTTTTTCAGACCGACGGGTACGGTCGGACCGGGGTATCGAATGGCCTTCGGCCCATCTTGCCACCGTGCCTGGGTTGTGGGTCAGAGTTCTAAGGGATGCTTCTTCGGGTCTCTTCGGGGCGCTCTCAGGGGCCTCTTGGGAGCAGTTTTGGGGCCTGCTGGGGGCCTCTTGGGGGCCTCTTGGAAGCCTCTTGGGGCCTCTTGGGAGTCTCCTGGGGTCTCTGGGGGGCCTCTTGGGGCCCCCTTGGGGCCTCCTGGGTACCCCTCGGGACCGAGGGCTTGAAATGTCCGTTCGGGTCCCCCATCTGGGCCCCCTCTTGGGGCCGTCTTTGGGCCCTCTTGGGCCGTCTTGGGCGCCTCTTAGGGCCCTCTTGGGTCGTCTTGAGGCCCTCTTGGGGCCCTCTTGGAGGCCTCGTGGGCCGTTTTGGAGCGTCGGAAAGCCGAAACGACGAGAATACCAAAACCTTCAAACATCACATACGAAGTCACTGATGTTTGCCTCTTCGGGCCCTCTTGGGACGCCTCTTGGAACACTCTTGGGACGTCTTCGGGGCCTCTCAGTCCGTGTTGAGGCCATCTTGAGCGTATTGGGGCACTCTTGGGCCTTCTCGGAGGCATCTTCGGCCCTTTGGTGCGATTTTTTGGCCCATGTTTTGCCGGCTGCGCTACCAGAGGACGCGCGCGACACGCCCAGGGAATCCCAGGAAATCCCCGGACATCCCCGGAAATCATTGTGAAATCGGTGGCCCAGGCCATGTAAAATCTATTAGTCGACCTTACAGTTTTTGAATTTCTCAGAGCTGCATGAGCCTTGAGGCACTTCACTACGTGCTGCAGGCACGGTGGCCGATAAGATCAAGGTCGGTTCGGGGAGGATGCCCTAATGTTATTCGTGCTTGTTGGATGCTCTTATGCATCCTGGGGGGGACGGCATCCTCGAGTGTTCCTCACTTCCACGGGCGACGGGTCTCATGTTCTTGAAGTATGTTCTTCTGGAGGCTGGAAAGGGGTGTGGCAGAAGGGGCGTGGTGCCAATCGTGGAAATGCGATGCTGTCCACGATAGATCACCTCGCCAGATCCAGCTTTGGCACCACGCTCCTGTAATGGAGGATGACGATTAATGAATGACCTGGGGTCGTGTTCACGCGGCGGCGCCCGGGATGACGATTAGAAAAAAACCGGCCGCGGGCTGGAGAACTATTGTTTTTAATCGTTCTCCTCCAGTCAGGAAATTGTGCAGAAATCGCAGAAAACTATTGTTTTAATCGTTCCCCCATTTTTTCATTAATCGTCATCCCGCATTACACCACACCCCTCTCCTACCTCCAGAGTTCTGCTGTCCCCGGCCCAGCCCTACTCATACTGCGTGCGCGTCGGCCCCCCATGGGGTGGCGCGTGCACTCGGACTTCTCATGTGCTACACGCTCGGCGGCGGGTGCTCTGTGGCCGTGCCGCCTATCAGATCTTTGTACTGAGTGTTCGGTTTGGACGTGCGCCTCCGGGGAGCTGCTCCTCCTCCTCCTCTGCCTCCTCCTCCTCCTCCTCCTCCTCCTCCTCCTTCTCCCCCTCATCCTCTATCCTCCTCCTCCTCCTTCCGTAGCCATTTTGGCTCAAGTCACCATGTCGCGCTGCGGCCGCATGGAGACCTCTGAGCCGAGGCCCGACCCCAACTGTTTCCAGCCACCACCAGGGGTGAGCTGGCACCCAAGCGCTTTGCCGCTACAATCTGGGGCGTGCGGCCGCCCACTCCTGCTCGTTGTGCTGGCATTGCAGGCTGCCATCCATATCGCGCTGTCGTGCGCGTCGACCTCCGTCGCCGAGCACCAGCTGGACTTCGGCATCTCTGACGTCGCCGTCGTTCCTCTCCATAACCCGCTGGACGTCGACCTGCTCGTTCCCCAGCTGCAGCATCTGCCACGTGGTGGCTCCGCGAAGGCCCTGGAGTCTGGCGCTCTCGATAACTACTTCCCGAAGCAGAACAGCAATCGGTCCGACGACAATCCGCAGTCTCAACCATGTCTTCTTCCAGCGAAGAACGCTCGACCTCCCGAAGTGCCCCATCTGCTAGCCGAAGAAGGAACGAACGCCGTCGAGATCGCGAAAGACTCGACCAAGATCGTACTGCCCGAGCTCCCCCAGACCGTGCTGATGAAAATGGTCGAGCAGCTTCAGAGCGCGAAGCCATGGCCGTGCTCGTCGACGCCGGCCTCGCTACACAGGCAGTGCCACGCTCAGCGCGAGCATCGGGACATGCCGCTCGCTCTTGCCGCTCCGCAGCTCGCACACACCATCAGCCGCCCCACTTCGCCATGGACACTGGAGAAGAAGAAGCTGCTCACCATGCCCGTACTGCCGTCACCGCTAACGCTCGCCAGTTTCAAGCTGGTGAAGGTTCCGCGCCGCCGCCGCAACTCCAAGGTGAAGCTCTACGCCACGACCCTCTCGCTGCTGCTGACCCATGGCGTGCTGGTGGCGCAACAGCCGCTGGAGGAGCTGCCGCCGTCGGAGCCTCCGCCGATACCGATACCGCTACGCCAGGCGACCCCGTTCGCCTCCCAGGTCTGGACCCTGAGCTCGACAAAACTCTTGAAGATCTCATGCAAGCTCAAGTCGCTCATGCCGCCAGTACATTCCAAGCTCAAGCCAACGTCCTACTCAATGATTCACGCGAAAGCTTTCGCCAACTTCTTGCACGGCAAGTCCAAGCTACTGAACGACGAATCGACACACTTCATGACGTCGTCGCACGCACTCGTAGAGAACAAGGCCGTCAAGCAGAGGAACATAAGGAGATGTGGATGCAGATCGACCAGATGCGAGAGACCCTCGCGCTCGCCGAGGCCCAGGCGCCGATCGCGGACCTTACGAAGCTCGCCAGCTGGGACCGCGAGATCGACCCCACGATCTTCACCATCGGGGCACAGCGGCTCATCGCGCCCGACGCGCTCCTCAACGACCTACAGGAGTGGATCGCCTCCGCCAGCCTGGGCTCCGACGCCGTCGAACTTCATAAAGACGAACCCGCGCGCAGATTCGTGCCACAAGTCAAAGGCGGGCGCGACGTGGCCATCCCGCGTGCTCTGGCGCTCACCCGTGCCCTACGCGACGCTGGAAGTAGATGGGGGCGCTTCACCTCCATCGACACCTCGGACACGCCAGTGGGCATCTATCTCAACCCTGACAAGTCGCCTAAGCAGATTCGCACCGAGATCCAGTGCAAGAAACTCCTCCAGTTCCTTCAACACCGACATCCTCAAATGTCATGGAGAGCTCATCGAGCAAAGGGCGAGATCCATTGCAACGCCATGCCAGTCGTGCGTCTTGACGTTAAGGGACAAGCCGACCCCACCATCCTGGAGTGGAACGAGAAGGCGTTCGAGCTTGCCGCCTTCCGCGACCTTGAGCGCGGCGCCACCCTTACGTCATTCCAGGCGCTCTTCGCGGACACAGCGGAGGCCGCGTGGTGCGTTTAGCCACCGCTGGGCGGGCTGGCGCCAAGACGTTCGCCCAGCACGTCGTTTACAACCCACCTCCGAGCTTGACGCCAAGTTCTTTAACGTCGACATCGGGCTCATCGTGCTCACGAATTCCGCCGAGTTCACCATGAAGACAGCCGCGCTGCACCGAGACTTCGAGGCTCGGCAGCGCTCTCTGGCACGCCGCGCAGCTCAGCTGCCGCGAGGCTCCTTAGGAGCCGCCGATCCCAAGGGTCTCAGGAAGGTCAACCGTTCTTCCATGCGCAGGGCCCTTCTCTGGGACACCTGGAAGCGCCGTCTGGTCACCCAGGGGATCAAAACCACCGGCCCCGAGGGCCGCCCAGGAGTAGCCAGAGAGAGCTGCGCGTTGGTTGTTGCTATCCGCGCCCTCTGGACCCCCGTCCTCAAGCGCAAGCGCGTCGTTGCATCCAATGTCCAGCAGTACAGTGTCGAGCGCTCGCTCAGCCTTCCCATCGGTGACGGCGACGCGCTCTTCAAGCCGCGCAGCAGATGTGTTCTGCCACGCACGTCCCCACCTGCGTCTGGGTTCGACCTCTTGCCGTGCAGCGCCTGGCTCGTCGCGTGCGCGCCCATTGGCCCGCTGGAGGACCCTGCCTCGCACCTCTGCTTCAACCCTGTCTTCACTATCGCCCTGTGCGACCAGGCCCTCGCGATCATGCCAAAAGGCGCCAACCTCGTAGGAGTGCCCGCCGCGGACCGCCGCCCTGGGGGCACTCTTCCGCTGCCCCTCAAGCACACAGATATCACTGCCATCGCTGGCGAAACCATCATCCTCGCCAAATCCGCTGTGGCAGAGTGGACGTATTACATGCAGCAGGGCTTGGCAATGGGCTGCACCCTCCTCTCCAAGCACATCATCAACCCCACCGCCGAGATGCGCCACATAATCAACCTCGGCACCGAGATGCATCGAGCTGGAGTTCAACCAGAGGCCGACAAACACAAGCCCGTCTTCAACAGCCCCGACCGCGCGGATATGCCCCTGTCGCTCGGCTGCGGCAGGCTCCTCGCGTCGCTGGAGTTTTTCGGCATCCTCGAGGGCCCGATGTGCATCTTTCGCCAGCAGTACCTCGCCTCCAACAGCATCCGCAATGATGATGGCGTTCATCACTTCATTCTCCCGTTCGAACTGGGCTTGGCCCAGGACTGCCCCGCGAGCGGCTCGGCTTGGGTGTTCGCCATGGTCCTTCACGCTCGCCACTCCGCCTCGAGCATCATGGCCGACGTCGGCATGCATGTCTATGACAAGCGCTTCCTGGGCGGCTGCGCCATCGGCTCTGGCCTCCTCGCGCTCTCGTTCGACACGCTGCGCGCGGACAGTGAGCCCTTCGCCGCCGCTCAGGGGCCTGTGCCTCTCCCCATGAAGCCCCGCAAGTGCGTCGTCGTCCCGCTTTGGGCGCATTCTTTTCAGCGCGTGCAGGGTGGCAGTGGAGCCACCGACCGCTTCTACAATTCATCAGTCGTTTCAACGCTAAGCTATTTCTCGCAGTCCGCTCCGCTCAGTCTGAAGCTTGCCCGCTGTGTACATCGCATTTTCCTCCAGTTGCCGACTCCCCTGCCCTACGCACCTCGCAAAGTAGTGCACAGTGCCAGGGCGGAATGGAGCCCGCCTCTTGCCCCATGCTCAGCTCAGATTTCCGTCGTCGCTGCTGCCATTCACTCTGCCATTTTCACACCCCGCGGGGAATGGGAGCTTTTCTTTATTGCTGTGCCGTTGCCAGCAGCTGCCGCGGCCACGGCGAACCGCGCGGCTGCCAGCGAATTTCACGAGGCCCCGAGTGCTGAGCCACCGCGCCGCCCCGAGGCGCAGCGCGCGGTCGCGCTCACGCTGCTGCGGGCCTCTTTCTCATCGCCCCTCACAGTCACGCCAGTGAAGTGTACCACAGCCTGGGGCATCCCTCAGCCGCCACTGCCCCCAGAGCTGGAGGCGCACTGCGCTGCTCTCACGAATGCCATGCGCCCTGTCCGCCCAAGCTGGCGCTCGATGGTCTATAAGAACCTTGCAGGTGGACAGTCAACGACCCACAGCATGCACGTTCGCCTGCTGAAAGCTTGTGTGTTAGGGTGTCCAGCAGCGCCCGATTCAGTCCCTCCTTTCCTCGCCCGCTCGGTCCTCCTGAGCCCCCCCCTGCTCCCCCGCCTCGCCCAACCTCCACAGCGCGCTTACATCCTGGGGCGATGGCCCCGACGCAGCCTATCCGTCTGAGCCCGCGAACGAGATATCGACGTCGCGGTCGAATCAGCGGATTGTGCTCTCTCTTCACTGTTCACACAAAATGATGCACGCTTCGCCGACCCCAGCTTCGATAGCTGAAGGGTTGAGCGCTGCCAAAGCAACGCTCTGGAAGTAGTCGCGCGGCTGACGGTCAGGAGCGGACGGACTTCTTGCCCTCGTCTCGCTTCTTGTCCGCTTGCCCTCGTCTCTTCCTCTTTGGGTACGTGCACTCCTCCTCCTCCTCCTCCTCCTCCTCCTCCTCTATCCTCCTCCTCCTCCTTCTCCTCCTCCTCCTCCTCCTCCTCTATCCGCCTCCTCCTCTATCGCTATCCTCATCCTTCTCCTCCTTTTCTATCCTCCTCCTCCTCCTCATTATCCTCCTTCCTCTTCCTTCCTGCGCCTCCGGAGGCGGTTCGGTCCGGGGCGGCGCATACAGCTGTGAGGGGCTTTCGTTCAGGAGTGTGCCCGGGAGGTTTCGGGCCCCGGAGGACTGTTTACCTGATGGGGACGGTTGTGAGGTCCATGGCCAAAGCACGACTGGAGTCCCACACGTTCCCAGACCCTGGATTCCGTATCCGATGGTTCCCTCTACCGCTCGCCTGGGCAGTCACCGCTCGCCCGGGCAACAATTATCACAGGTAGCTTCTCTTTTGTCAGCGTCTGTCTGCCTTGGAGGGCAGGATTTATCCGCACAGACAGGCGTCTGACTCGTTGCGGCACCATGGGAACCTCGAGGTTGTTTTCCGAGAAAACTGTCTTAAGCCGATTGCTTCTTATCCAAAGCCATCACCGTAGTTTTAGCCTGTCCTTCTGCGCCCCGTGTCGGCCATGCGCAGACAAGTGTGTGGGAAAGGGGGAAAGGCTTCTTAAAAGCGCCCCTGCTTCTGAGGGCGCGGGCCTTGTCTACAGATGTAGGGCTGGCGGCTTCAAAGAAGTAGCCTCCTTCAAGAAGCCTTCCCCCCTTCCTCGAAGAAAAAGGGACGCCATAATCATCGACTTTGGGCGCTCCGCGCGGATTTCGACTCCGCCCCTGGCGCGCTCCGCGCTCCAGGGAGGGTTCTTTTACTCCCATTGCCCCCCTTCTGCGCGCCGCCAAGTCCAGCACGGCTCCCGGCCAGCAGGACTCGCCATGGGGGAAGCGGGTCCTGAGAGAAACGGGTCCTCAGGGTTTTCGCCGTCCCCGGGCTTTCGGGGCCCTCCAGGGGCCACGGGACTGTCGCAAGTCGATTCAGGATGAACAAGGAGCGTCCTTCCAAGAAGCCTTCCCCCCTCCCCCTGCCCCATGGGCGGAGGAGCAGGAGGAGGAGGAAGAGGAGGAGGAGGAGGAGGAGGAATAATGAGGAGGAGGCCTAGGAGAAGGAGGGGGAGGAGGAGCAGGTAGGAGGAGGAGGAGGCGGAGGGGAAGGAAGAGGTGGCTGAGGAGGCGGAGGAGGACGAGGAGGAGGAGGCGGAGGAGGAGGAGAAGGAGGAGGAAGAAGAGGGGGAGGGGGAGGGGACGGGGAAGGGGGAGGGGGGGGGCGGGCAGGGCAGTCGGAGGAGGAGGCGGAGGAGGAGGAGGAGGATCAGTGTAAACCCAAGAGTCATCAACGATGTTGGAGTAAACCCTCCCTCCAAGTTCCCTCATCATAGGCTCCATACAAAGGTTCAACGCCTTTGAAGGAACTGCTTCGCTTGAAGGCAACCGTTTGACGACCCTGAAGCATGCAAAACTATTGTTTTCGGAATTTCAACGCCACGGATCAACCTGACGGTTGCGTTGTGACGATCCTGAATCGTGCCAGGACGCCATTCTTTGGACTTCAACGCCGCGGATGAAAGTACTTGCTGCACCCTCATAATCTGGAACCCTTCTAAAACACAATTTCTGGTACTTTGATCATGGGAAGCCGTGAATATCTTGCAAATCGTTGAAACGAATGCGCGCGACGCTAAGGCGAGAGCCACGTTTAGAAAAGGAACCACCCTCAATCCGTGAAGCTCTTGCACAATTTTGATAACAAATGTGCGCGGCGCCAGGGCGAGAGCCACATGTTGAAATCGGGCTCCCCTCAAACAGTGCAGCTCTTGCAAGTGGTTAAAACGGATGCGCGCGGCGCTAAGGCGAGAGCCACATGTCGAAAAGGACCCGCCCCCAATCCGTGATCTTTCCCTACCTAGGCTCTGCCTAGAAGGGTTCTTACTATTAGGCTTAAAGGGCCGGGCAGTGGGGCTCGCCCCGGGCGGTTCCCCCCGCATCCGCCCCGCGGTTCCCGCAGTTACGTCCCCTTAGCTTAGCGTTGCTCATCTCATCTTAGCTAAGCTTAGTTCATCTTAGCTTAGCTTAGCTTCATCTTAGCTCAGGTTTGTCTCAGCTTAGCTTACCTTCATCTTAGCCTCGCCGAGCGTTAGCATAGCAGGGCATAGCATAGCATATAATAACGTAGCATAGCATAGTGCAGCAACGCATATCGTAGCATAGCCCAGCATAGCAAAGCATAGCGCAGCACAGCATAGCATAGTATAGTATAGCGCAGCACAGCACAGCACAGCATAGCACAGCGCAGCATAGCATAGCATAGCATAGCAGTGCATAGTATAGCACAGCAGCAAAGGCAAAGGCAAAACAACAGCAGCGACAGCAAAGCAAAACACAAGCAACGCAAAGCAAAGCAAAGCAAAGCAAAAGCAAACACATCAGCAAGGCAAGGCATCGCAAAGCAAAAACAAAACCAATGCGACAGTGTATATGTAGATGTAGGTGTAGGTGTAGGTGTAGCTGTAGGTGTAGATGTAGGTGTATATGTAGGTGTATATGTAGATGTAGACGTAGATGTGAGTCTCGCTGTTGATATGGATGTAGATGTAGATGCATGTGTAGATGTTGCTGTAGCTGTCGGTGTATATGTAGATGTTGCTTTCCCAGATGATCCAACTCCTGGGTAGGGTCGCACTGGAATATTTGTTTGCAATTTGTTAAAGCGAATGTGCGCGGCACCAAGGCGAGAGCCACGTGTTGATACGGAGCCCCCTCCCATCAACGACACCCTTGCAAGTGAATGTAACGAATGTGCGTCGAGCTAAGGCGAGAGCCGCATTTTGCAAACGGGTTCCCCTCAATCCGTGAAACTCTTGCAAGTATGTATAACGAATGTACGCGGCGCTGAGGCGAGAGCCACATGTTGAAAACGACCTGCCCTCAATATGTGAATACTTTGCGGCGCTAGGACGAGAGTCACATTTTGAAAACAACCCGCCCTCCATC
>CAUYUJ010004369.1:196176-198292 GCA_963575745.1 Prorocentrum cordatum
ATGTGGTGCTTCTGGACTCTGAAGCGCGCATTGATGGGATGCGCCCTGAGGCAGCGAACAGAATGCCGCCCCTCCTCTTCCTCGAGTTTGGCAACGCCTTCCCCTCCCTCCTCCACCAGTTCCTGTGGGCTGTGCTTGCAAAATCAGGTCTCCCAGGGGGTTTCTTGAGTCTGACCCAAGCGACGTGCGCGTTCGCTGCGGCCAAGATCTCCCTGCGCGTTTGCCCCCAGACGTTCTGCATCATCAGCTCAGGCATCATGCGCGGCGCCCCCGACTCAGGGTCGCTGCGGGCTCTCATCATGGGCCCCCTGATCAGAGACATGCGCAAGAGGCTGAAGAAGCATCCTGGGTCGGCGGTGGGGGCGTGCGCGGATGACGTGGGGGCTCTGGCGGGTGATCTTCGGGCTCTTGCGCGTCTCTCGGGGGCTTTTTACGCGGCTGACTTTTTAGCAGGTTTGAAACTCAGTATTCCGAAGTGTAGGCTGGTCCTTGTCCACCAAGCCGTCAGTGAGGTGGTCAGGTCCCAGGTCGCGGCTGCCATTGAGGGGATCGCCCCGCGTTGGTGCGGCATCCCCGTTGCGGGGTGCGCGGGGTACCTAGGTGCGTGGCTCGGCCCCGAGGCGAAAGAGGAGGTGTGGGCCAGGGCGTTTCGGGAGTGGGTGGGGGCCATTCGTAGCCTCGCAGAGACCGCAGCTCCGCCGTCGATCATGATTGCCATGTACAACAGTCGTGCTGTATCGAAGTTTTGGATATCCGGCTCAGCTGCCACCGATTCCTGAACCTATTTTAAAGTGGGAATCCTGGGCTCTCCATACGGTTCGGAGGCTGCCCCCTTTTCTCTCTGCCTCTCGACCAGCTGCTGGCCCTCAGACAGTGGAGTGAGCTCAGGCCCCTGTCGCTTCGTGTCCAGTGCGATGCTGCCCTAGTCAGATCTGCCCGCGTAACTGCCACCAATTGGAAGCACTTGTGGGCGAAAATTCGGACTGCGGCAGAGCGTGCTCTCCCCGTGACCCAGTACCTCGGAGGATCGTGGTGTCCGACCTTCTGGAAGAGTGTGCCGATTGCCCAAGTGCTCGCTGAGGCTGCCTCGGGTTTTCCAGGCGCTGCCCGCTTGCGGGCTCCGATGGCGACAGCGCTCAAAGCTTTGAAGGGAGCGCAGTCGGATAGCCCGCGGCCCCCTGTTCAAAAGACGCTGGCCCGCTCGTTGGCTAGCTCGTTGTTTCAGGTAAATCTGCCCCCCACGATTTTCAAGCGCCTGGTGAAGTGGGCGCCCCGTCCACCCTCGAAGCGAGCTTTAGCGGGATGCGGCTGGCCCGCGATGAGAGACGCGTTGGTCGAGCTCCCACCAGCATGACAGGCATCGATACTAAAAACTGTGGTGGGCGGGTGGGCGACAGAGAGGAGGATGGCGCAAACTGGTGTGCCGTGCAAATTCGGCTGCGCGGACGCTGTCGACTCCCAGTCCCATTATCTTATGTGCCTTGCTTTGTGGGCTGCAGTATCCATTGCGTGGTACCTTGAAATACCAGTCGAAGGATATTGCGAAGGCCTTACGGCCGGTGCCGCCGACCCTGATCGCTATGAACAGCAAGAGACATGGTCCGTACGAGTGTGAGGGGGGAGGGGGGAAGGAGGAGGAGGTGGGGGAGGGAGGTGTACTTTAGCTGGTGGTCGTGCTATTCGGCCGGTGGTGGTGCGGCGGCTGGTCTTGGTGCTTGTCTTGCTGCTGCTGTTGCTGCTGGTGTCGCTGGTGCTGCTGGTGGTTCGGTTGCTGCTGGCGATGGTGATGGTGTTTCTGGTGGTGGTGTCGCCTCTGCAGCTGCCGTCCTGGGGCTGTCTTGGGGGCCCTCTTCGAGCGCTCTTGGGGCTTTACGGTGGCTGTTAGGGCGTCCTCGAGGCATCTTGGGTCATCGGGGCGGCTTTGGTGGCCCCGGCGGGGGAGGGAAAGGGAAGGGGCTTCCCTTCGACTGAATTACGACGTTGCTCAAGGTCGGTACGGGGGGGGGGCGTCGTATCTGACCCGGGGGGGGGGTCGCTACCCCCCTCCCCTCCCGGCGGGGGAGGGATCAAAGGGAAGGGGCTTCCCTTCGACTGAATTACGACGTTGCTCAAGGTC
>CAUYUJ010004369.1:198392-210892 GCA_963575745.1 Prorocentrum cordatum
GGAGGAGGAGGAGGAGGAGGAGGACGAGGAGGAGGAGGAGGAGGAGGAGGCAACGACCTGTTGAGGACCACCATTTATCTCCTCCACGTGTGCTACAAGTATGATGTGACGGCTATCATGGAGCACCCCAGCAGACTCCAGAGCAGATCGTACGCCCCGTCTTCATGGCTTCTCCCTCAACTCAGTATCTTTGAGGGCAAGCCGAACGCTCGATTTTTCCACATTCATCAGTGTATGTTTGGGGCTGCCTCTCTTAAACCAACTACCTTTCTTACGATCCATGGGGAAGCTATGTACGGGGCGCTTCAGGACTATGGTGGAGGCCAGTGTGATGGCCGGCACGAGCATGTCACTCTCGAGGGCCGATATGCCGATGGATCATGGGCGACCACATTGGCCAAAGAGTACCCTCCAGGCCTGTGCAAGGGCCTCGGGAGTGCTATCATCGAGGCGGCCAAATCGAGGTTGGCTCAGCTGTCTGGGCTAGGGGAAGGGGAAGATGTGGACTCTGATTTAGCCCCCTTTGTGGTACCCCTTGACCCCTACCACCAAGTCGAGCGTGGAGCCGACTGTGCTCTGTACAACAGGAGCCGGCCCAACGCTGACTGATCTCTTCCTTTTCTGCCCCTTCTCTCGTCCCTCTTTTTGGCTTCTGGGATAGGCAACGAATCTTTCATGCCTTCAGTGTGCGTGCGTGCGAGGAGGAGGAGGAGGAGGAGGAGGAGGAGGAGGAGGAGGAGGAGGAGGAGGAGGTCCTTCGCTCCTTCGCCAACCACGGGCGCGGAGCAGGCTGCGCTCTCCGGGAAGAGCCGCGGAGCCCCCGTGCCCAGGAGGGCCCGCCCTTCGACCTCCTCGGAAGCCCTCCCCCGAGGCGGCCGTGCGTGCCCGCCTATCGGGTCTCTCGCCCGACGCCTCGGGCAGTGTCGAGGGGCGTCGTCGTCGTCGTCGTCGTCGTCGTCGTCCTCGTCCTCGTCCTCGTCCCCGTCCCCGTCCTCGTCGTCGTCGTCGTCGTCGTCGTCGGTCGCCTCCTCCTTCACCTCCTCCTCCTCCTCCTTCTCCTCCTCCTCCTCGTCCTTTTAGAGGGAGAAGAGGTACCGAGACCACTCCTGGGTCACCACCGAGGCAGGGCTCATGTCGACTCTGCCGATTCGGATCGCTTCGATTTCGAGGGTCTCCGATCCCGTTTCGGTCTTCGTCTTCGGCCTTTCGGATCCCGAGTTCTCGGTCCCAATTTCTGCATGGATACCTTACAAGCCTGCCGATCTCCGCCAGTTCAACTCCTCCCGTCTTGGCTGCCGATTTCCGCCGATCCGATTCGTTTCGATAGCCGATCCGACTCATCACTTATCGATGCCGGGCTCGCCTGCGAAGGGGGGTGCACCACCTCCTCCTGTCGGGGGGAAGCGAACGGCTCGAGCTCGCCAGAGCCTGGGCTTGCCGGCGTTTTTGGACTTTGGTGATCCAGTCTCAACGTTGTTCGCTGAACGCATATAACTTTCCGCTTGACGCTTGCGGCTCAGAGGATTAGGTGATACTGTTGGTGAATTTCGTTGTGATCAGATCACAGCGCGGAGGATTCATCAACCAAGTATGGCCGCGAGGAGATATTCTATATGGAAATCAAGGTTCGTTGGATGCCTGCAGCGGGAGCTCGCGTCAACGTTCAGGCTCGAGCTCGTCATTTTCCTGACGGCCCCGTCAGGCCAACCCGAGTCACCGAACCCGAGTCGCACGTCTTCCCGATCTTGGAAATCGAGGATCGAGGTCGCACCACCTCCTACTGGGGAGAACGCCTCCTCAGCCCAGCGCGCGTCGCCGCCCTGGCAACCACGGGTGTCCTATCCCCCGTCGCCGCGTCGTTCGTTTCCCCCTCTGTGCTCGTGTCCTCGTCGTCGTCCTCCTCCAAATCTCGTGGGCCAGTGCGGGGCCATCCCAGACTGCCTCGCGGGAGGTAGCTGCGCTTACAGCCGAGGCGACATCGACGATCGAGGAGGAGGGGGGATCGAGGATCGAGGAGGCTTGGACCGCTCCTGGGCGCCCATGGGGTTTTTGGGGGGGCCGCTCCGGGGGCTCTGGGGGGCCCAGGGGAGCCCGATTCCCTGGGGCGGTGGCGACCCCCCTGGTGGCACGCCTTGATGTTGCCTGGCGTCTGGGGGGACGACAAAGGTACCGATACCGCTACTCCCCGGACTTCTCCCGGGGTGCGTTCTGACCAGAACTTCGAGGCGAATCCAGCGATGGCGAAGAGGGCCTCCGAGGAGGCCCAAAAAGGGGAACACGGGCGAAAGGCAGCGGTATGTGCACTGGACGCCCATGCCGAGAAACATCTTGCTTGCCTCCAGGGTGCCCTGGGTTTCTTGGGTTTCGATGGCTTTGCTTTTCAGGAGGGAAAGAAACAGCAACACACAGACACAATTAATCGTCGACTCCCAGGAAAATATGGGAAAATATGGGAAGTGGGGGGGAAGACAACAGCCCAGAAAACATGAGAAAACGTGGGGAATCCTGTTATTTGTGTGCATTTATGTGTGTGTCCCAGGGCCCCTTCAGCTTTGGAGCACGTGACGTTGCCACACCCAAAACCAATGGGCGCCCTGTTTTTGTTGCGGCAGGCCTCTTGTGGCCGAGCTCCGTCCGAGCGGTCCGCGGTCGGCGACGGGATCCCGGGAGCCCACCGCCGCCACGGCAGGAGCCCTCCGCATCCCGCCTGTCGGGAGGGCGCGAGGGTATCCATGATCGCAGGCCCAGAGGTTGACACCAACACCAAGATCGGCGGTGTGCCTCCACCGAGGGAAGAGGATCCCGATCTCGGTGATGGTGATCATATTCTGGCTTCCAAGGTGACCGAAATATTGCCACCAACAACGAAATCTAGGATCATCTCCCCCATGTGAAGGCAACTTCCTGTGTTGGTGTTGGTGCCAATCTCTAGGCCTCCAACATGACCCTCGAGACTTTTGTTGCATACCATGCCCTCCCCGCCCCAGTCAGATTCCACCGCCCGGGGCCACTTTCAGTATACCTCCTTTGAGCGTCAGGGTTGCTAGACGGGGTCCGAGCAGATGGGCTCTGGGGTTCGCGCCGCATCGCCGCATCGCCAATGCATTGGCGATGCGGCTCGATGTGGAGACCGTGATGCCCCACGCCGGCGTCGCCGATGCACCGCCGACGTCGGCGATGCATCGCCGATGCATCGCCGATACATCGGCGATGCATTATCGATGCGGCGCGATCCTTCGAGCCCATCTTCTCCGACCCCATCGAGGAGGCCTCTATCTGAGCGTCGGGGCTCTCTTCCCGAGCGCAGGTGCGGCAGCGTCCCGCGGGAGCTCGGCATCTCCGCTGGGCGCTTGCGTTCCCTCTGGCGGGAGGCGGGCCCGCACGCGGACGGGCGCCTCGGCTTCCAGGGGTTCCTGGTGTTCCACCTGCGGCACTTCGCCCCAGGAGCCATGCTCGGCCTCCTCCCGCTCTTCTGCTTCGTCTCCTCCTCCCTCAGAAGAGGAAAAGGTACCTAAAGCCGCTACCTTTCCCCCGTTTGCCCCTTGTTGAGCCTCCTAGGAGGCCCTCGTCGCCACCGCTGGGTTCGCCTCGAAATCCTGGTCAGAACGCGCCCTGGGAGAGGTCCAGGGAGTAGGAGTATCGGTACCTTTTGGTTTCCCCAGGAGCCATGCTCAGCCTCATCCCTCTCTTCTGCTTCGTCTCTTCCTCCCGTTGCTGTTGCGGCTGGCTTCAGGGGCGAGGGCGACGCAGCGATCCCCTTCGAGGGGCCATTGCCCCACGGGGGGAGAGATCAAACCATGGCGGGGGCGTTCGTTGAGGATTGTTGTCCACACGAGGCTTCAGACCCTGGAGGATTTCTAATCTGATGAGGGCGGCTGTGGTATCCACGGCCAATTCAACGATTGGAGTTCCAGCGTCATCCAGACCTTGAATCCCTTAGCCAATGGTTCCCTACATCAGATATCATCACCGTAGTCGCGTTCCGCTTGCCTGCGGTGGTGTTTGCGCTTGTAGCCTTGACGGCGGCCGCAGCCGACCCCCCACCCGCCCGCTGGCGCCCTGCCACCGTGGAGGGCGCAAAAGTAGTCGGTGGTTGGAGGGGGATTGCCCCGAAGAGGAAGACGGGGGGCAGAGGAGGACAGGAGGGCGGAGGGAGGAAGAAGAGAACCATCCACATGCACCGAGCCTGGCCTTGGGGGGTGATCAAACTAAGAGCCAGGCAACTCCCAGAGCACTCGCCCCAGGTGCCGCCTGCTGGTGGGAGACACGTAATATCATGTATGATATCGACAGCAGCAGACACGCGACCGAATCCTCTTTCGACGTTCAGCGGACTTTTAATCATTGGGATTGGAGCGTCTGCAAGCAAACACTCGCCTGACAGCGCCGACACAGGCCATAGGGCCAAAAGCTTACGCCTGGCGGGCGTCGCAGGAAGTGAAGAAGGCTACAGGGACATGGTGAAATGATGCATGCCCGTGAGTGCACATGTTCCTTATCTGACGAGGGCGGCGGTGAGATCCGTGGCCAATCTCCGGTTGGAGTCTCACCGTCTTCCAGACCCTGGCTTCCTTATCCAAGGGTTCCTCATCCAGTGCCCTCAACGCCGCGGAAGAGCCCTCCCCCTCCCCCTCCTCCGGCCATGGCCGTGTCGGCCAAGGCATTCTGCCTGGGCCTGCGCGCGTGCCTCTCCGGCGCGGCTCGCTTGGGCCGGCCACGTCGACAGCGGCGAAGAGCACCCGACGTGGCCTCCTGCGGGCACGGCGCCGCGGGTGTCCCCGCGTTCGCCAGTTGCGCCTTCGCTCGTCCTGCCTGCGCCGTGAGACCCAGACCCCCCCGGGGCCATGACAGAAGCCACGACGGGAGATTTTTCCCCAGTTTTTCGGTCTCGGGGGCCCCTCGTCGGGCTTCCGGGCCGTCGAAAAACGACTCAGGATGAGAAACCAAGCCCAGGGAATGGGTCGAGACCTCTGGGGGTCGACGTCATGAACAAATCACGAAGTCGAGGGCCCCAAAGGGAGGATGGGTGGGCAGAGACAGAAGCAACCTGTCCGACGATCAGGATGGGAACGAGGTGGGAGAGATTCGGCTCCGTGGTGCAATAACAGGTGGTGGGATGGGCCACCAAAAAACCCACGTGATCGAGAAGAGCCAAAGCCCCCTGCCGAGCCGACAGTGGAACCAGCAGAAGCAAAGGCGCTGCTCGACACCATGATCACGGCCCACAGAGATGATCGGAAGTTGTGGCCAGAACAAGTGCAGAGCATCTTGGTGCTGTGGAACAAGGCTGTGGGGTCTGGGCAAAGGTCGACCAGCCCCTGGACTTCGTGAAGCTCACATCATTCCAGATTTGCCAGAGGCTGGCAGGCACGCGCAATAACATAGAGAAAACAGAGCAGCGACTCAAAGAGAAAGAGAGAGGCAGACACACAAAGAGTGAGAGAGGAGGAGCTCCAGCAGGCATAGGCGAGAAATGCTGAAAAGCATATCCTCAAACATTTCCTCGAGTCTCATGTGCAGCGGCAGCAGAAGCTGGAGCAGGCGAAGACGAATGCGCTCCTGCGCGAGACCTGCTGGCCAGGAAGGCAATCCAGCCGTTGCTTTGTGTGATGGACTCGCAAGCATGCTGCAAGTCATCTGAAAACGTGGTGCGCCCAAAACGCTCAAAGAGACCTGCGCTCGCCCTTGGGCAGGCCCTGGAGGCTTTCAAGCAACGGCTGCAGAACGAGAGGGCACGCAAGCAGGTTGAACGGACCGATAATGATAGCGTCAGCCTGTGCATGTGCCCTGCGATGATCCCATGCCAAAGGCACCAACAGCACCAGCACCAGTTGCGCATATCCCAGTCGCAGGTGATGAAGGCGTCGCCCGAATCTACGAGGACCAGGGCCTAAAGCTTGAGGGGTTGCTGACGAAGAGGATATCAAGTGCATCAAAGAGACCAGGGCGCGATTTCGATATGAATTTGCAGCAGCAGCGGATCGAACAAAGACACGCAAGGTTCAGGCCCCAGCCCCAGCACAATCCTTAGGAAGGTTGTCGCAGATGGAGCAGGGGGCACATGGTCTAAACATTTTATGCCGTCGCGTCCATGCATGCCATACAGGTGGGGCCGCTAGGACATATCGCGTCTACGTCGGCTTCGGCATCCCTGTTCAGGTGTTCTGGTGGAGGTATGGCGCCATCAACTCAAAGGGTGCCCTTGATGTCTCTCGGTGAAGGTATGGCGTCGTCAACTTAGAGTGCGCACACTACATTAATCCTGTGCGGATGTATGGCGGTTCTACCTACGACACTGCAGCCAGCGGGGTGCTCCTCGAGCCCCGGTGGCAAGCTCGAGTGGTCAGGGTCGCCCCCTTTCGGGGGGCTTGTCGCCCGCCGCGCATTTGCCCAACATATAGGAGGATCGCCCCTGCAAGGAGGCCCAGCGTCGCAGGATGTGCTGGAAGGTCTCGGCGATCAGAGAAGGTGCAAGCGGCGTGGGACAGGGCTGTCAACGCCGGTTTGCCCCGACCAGGTTGGCGCCAACGAGGTCATGAAGTGAAACGTCGTGGCCAAAAGTTTCACGCATGCACGCAGAGATGCGGCAAAGGTCTCGACGATCGCCAAGGAGGTGGGCGAGGGGGGCGCGGAGGCAGACGCGCTACTCGCTCAGGAGCACGCGGTGCTGAATGCACCCATTGGAGATACACTTGCTCGATTACGACGCCAGGGCCGGCATTCCTGCTTGCCGCCAGCTCGACAACGGCAAGGGCAGCATGTGGCCTCGGGGGGAGTTGGAGTAGGAGTTGGGGACTACATTGGCTCCGCAGATCCACCGAGGACGGGGCGCGTGCACCCGCCGAGTTCGAGTGGAGCTCCTCAGTAGGTGTGGCGCGTGCTTCCTAGAGGCTTCTTGCCTGGCTCGACATGGCCTATCGCTGGCAGCCAGAGCAGAAACAACATTGATTCGGACAGGTGGACCATCTTGCAGCGCGCTGAGCTGCTTAAGAGGACAGGGCGCCCGTTTGCCATGAGGGACCGATCGAAACATGGTCTCACTTGAGCTAGAGAGCTCGAGCGTGGCGAAAGATCAACTGGCCGCGATTGCAATGCCACGCGGCCGTTCACTTTTGTCATTTCAAAGCACTTTAGGAGCCCGGCTACGTGAGCGAAGAGGCTAGCAGGGCTCAGTTTGGCAACGCACTGACGGGCGGCCTTTGCGCTGGGAGCGGGGCGAGAAGCGGCGATGGAGCGGCGGATCAAGACGCAGGAGATGCGCCCGACGGAGTGCTTTGCCGGCGTCCGAGACAGCCTCCAAGTTGCGACTAGATGTTGCACTCGTGCGCATGGTTCTAGTGATCTGAGTTGGCGGCGTGGGAAGTGGGCGGGCCTCGCAGACAAGGAGGAGCTGGGCGATTGTTTCGAGCTCACTCATGGGGGGCCGTCTTCAAGTGGGCGCGGCAAGCTCGCGCGCCTCAATTCAGATTGATAGCGGTGGCCAGGAAGGCCTGGGAGCGCGGGGATGAAGGAGACAAGTTATCGAGAAATTAGCGACGAGCGCCCGCGGCCCTCGTGGAATTTGCGCGCGCTGAGACGGAGATGGAATCGCGATTCGCAGTTCGTCCGGCAACGGCCTCGCGCTCTCGACAAGTTGAAAGGCGAGAGCCTGCGCGTGGGTGATGTTTTTCCCATGCCGACTGCAGCGTGAATGGCGCTGGGTGCGGGGGGGGGGGGGGGGGGCGGCTGGCGTCGACGTCGACTTTGGACGGCCGCGGGCAAAGCAACGCATCTGGCGCGCCAGCACTCAGTGGAAAGAGCCACAGCGCCGAGGAGGCTGCTTGCAAGAGCCATCGGCGCGGAGGACCCCAAGGTTCATTGTTGGAGCAAACTGCCGGCGACGTGGGCGCCAGCTGATCTGCGCCCAACTGCCGGCGTCGCATCTCGCGCGACGACGTTGGACGCGCGACTGTGGCAGGGCATGCGGGAACCATGGCCTGGGGGAGCGTTCCCTCGGCGAAGGGCCAGGGCTGCGCGAGGTCGATGATAGGCCTCCCGCGGCGCAATGGGGGCGCGACGAGGTCAGACAAGCAGCGCGTTTTTTCGAAGCCAAGGCGGCTTCGGGCGTCAAGAACAGGGGGCCCAGGGGCAGCGCGCATCTCCCAGATGAGTGTCGCAATTCGCTCGGTCAGGCCATGGCGAAGGCGGAGATGCTCGGGGGGTTGCCGGCCCGGGTGACGAGCCCCCCTCTCTCCCCCTCCCGACCGCGGTCGTCGCAGCCAGGCGGAGGGCGTCGGCCCATTGGCTTCGTGGTGGACGCGTTCAGGATGCGCGACGCGCGCAGGCGCGGAGCGCGCCGGGGGTATCTACAGTGCCACGTTAGACACGACCACTACGCAACAGGCGGAAGGAGTTCAGAGCGGGCAGTCTGGATCCAGTCATTCATGGCGGAGGCTGGCAGGGCCGCGATGAAACATTCGGCGGCGGTGGTGCTGCTGAGTGTGAAGAAGGCCTTCGAGAATATATCGCATGCGCGCTATTGGGCATTGGTTGCAGGCATCGGTCTCCAGGGAGGCTGGCTGCGCTCGCGCAGGCAAGCGGCGTCTCGGGGCCATTGCTTCCAGGCTTGCGCGTGCGATCCAAGGAGTGCATTGCAGAGTTTTCGATCGCAGCGGTGATGATATTATCCAGGTGATTGTAACAAGGCGTGCGCCAGGCGGCTACCACGCACGATTGCAGTGGTTGTTGTCGACAGCACTTTGCATAGCTCTCGTGCAGTGTACCAGGCGATCAAGATCGCGGCGGTGGGTGTCAGGTTGCTGCGGGGAACCCTCAGCTAGCTTGGCCCCAGGCTGAGTCCGAACCATGGACTTGTGATTGCATCGGGTCCAAAGATGGCAGGGCAGGTGGGGGCCCATTGCCAGTTGCGCAGCAGCAAGATCCAGAGAGGAGGAGTTGTGAGCCTGCCCGGGCGTGATCGAATCACCAGAGGAGGAGCTCAAACGCAAATGCGGCGAGGCAGGGTGCTACACATCGGACGGCGTTCGCGCGGGTTCCGACGAAGGGCGTTAGGAAGGCGACAGCTGGGAACGCTTCTCAGCAGTGCGAGGGTGGTCTCTGTCGCGCGCGCGGTCGAGGTGCAGGGCAGCGGCGACGCGCAACTACAGAAAGTGATGGCTCTCTTGCTCGCTGCGTGCTCAGTTCGACGCGGCGCGTGGCAGGAACAGGACTGCGGTTGAATTGCCGCGTTGTCCTTGATCGGACCTCAGTTGCGTTGCTGGCGAGTGCCCGCTCACGTCCTAGTTCAGAACAAGGTGGGAAAGGGGGTGGGGGGGCAAACCGGGGGCGATGGCGACGGCATTCGCGCGCGCAGAAGCGCGCCAGCCAGGGCGCGGCAGTCGGCGAAAGGACCTGCAGGAGGCGTCCTCATGTCTTTCCAAAGGCGGGGATGGACCGCAGGAGGTTGGCGTGCATGGCGTAAGCGAAACATGCACAGGAGTCGATCCCGACGAAATTGGAAGTCACGCCTTGAGGGAGTTGGTGAACGCATCAACGCAATGTCGCCTGCGGGAGGCCATGCTTGCCAGCGGGGGGCTGGAAGGACTCGCAGGGCCAACCGCGTGAGAGCCCGCCCAGGAGTTCATCGCCACCTTGGAGCCAGGATCGGACTACAAAGGTGCAGGCGTGGAGCGTGAGTGGCTGGCGGGTGGTTTCTTCAACCTGGCGAGGTTACGCAGCGCGGAGTCATCGGATGCCGCGCTTTGTGCAGTTTGTGACATGGGGGATGGCACCGACCTTTGCGGAGTCTTCACGCGTGATTGGCACATGAACGAGAATCACGATTGGAATGGATACAAGTGGAACTTGCGGGGGCGACGAAGGATATGATGAGGGCGGGACCACCCGATCACGATGATGATGGTGATGATGCTGGTGATGATGGTGCTGATGATGTCGATGCAGATGATGATGATGATGATGATGGTGATGATGATGATTATGGCGATGATGGTGATGGTGATGGTGGCTGTGAGGGCGAGGGTGATGGTGATGATGAAGATGCTGATGCTGATGCTGTTGATGAAGATGATGACCATGCTGATGCTGATGATGCTGATGATGACGAGGATGGTGGTGATGATGGTGGTAGTGGTGGTGGCGGTTATGTGCAAGGGCCTCCTCCACGATCCGCTACATGACCTGCCGGTCCCAGCCGTTCATGATGCGATCAGGTGGCACAGATGCACGGTCACTGGATGATTTCCACGCTGGGAGGTTCGTTCCCATGCCGGCTGGGCCCTCTGGATGACTGGTGGACTTGGCAATTCGGTTGCTGCTGCGTCAGAGCCTGTCCCTTTTCCTTGGCAAACTTCTGGCGCGGCGGAGATGTTTGCAGCAACCAGGACAATCCTGCGCAAATCTCGGGGAGAGCTTCTCTAGGCCACTAACTACGAGGAAATGGTTTGGGGCTGGCAAGATGGCCGCCCGCAAGGCGCGGACTTGGCCCGCCAGGTTGCCGAGCTCTGGGCCAATTTCTGGAAGGCACTGGACGATGTCGCTGTCATGGCGCATGAGCAAGGCAACAAGGATGTCGAGTTCTTCGCGAACAGTGGTGCGGCAATGCGCCCCAGGATGTGCCGCCAGGAGCGCATCACACAGATGCGTGAGCAAACCGCCGCCTTGACGCCCAAGACAGTGGTGATGATATGGCAGCGGTGCTCGAGAGGAGAATGGGCGGATATTGAACGGAAAGAGTCTCTGATCGCAACATCGGCCTGTCCCTGAATGATGGCCATTGCCATCTCGTTCATAGGTTCTGAGGGGATGGTTGTGCGAGAAATGGGGACCTAGTCGTGTTCGGCGGTGCGACTCGGTGAGTCTGGTGTGTGGAGGGCACCCACAGGGGGTCTCAACCTGCGCGCAGCTCACACCGCCTCTGATAAACTGGGCCAGTGGGTTCGTGTTGAATGCACGGCTGGCTGTGCCTCTAGAGCGTTTTTGATAGCCAGACCTTGTGACGGGAAATCCCCCCTGGGCCCACAGTGGTAATTTAAGATGAAGTATTTGCTCCAGGGGAAGGCCCTTCTGGCGAGACGGTTGGCGACGAGGTCCACAGGCCCGTCCCCATCGGTTCGCACAGCTGATCCTCTAGGTTCGAGTTTATTAGTTTTTCTCGCTGTCCTGGCGCCTCGTCGATCGGAGCCCCTCGTCGTCATCATTCGCCTCAGTAGTCTCTCCGTCCTTCCCCCTCCTCCTCCGGTCGGATAATCACCCCCCGAACGCCCCCCCAAAGCAAACGCAGAGGCCCGCCACCAGCGAAGCGGCTGCCAGGGCAGGTCTGAGAGATCTGAGGCCGACTCGCCGAGGTCCTTGGGCTGAAGGGTAGGGCTGGATCCTGACATCCTTTTCTACGCTGACTTTTTCTCGTGTGCACTTTCGGCGACAAGATGTCGTGCTGCCGCTGTCGCCCTCCCCTTCTCTAACGCAGACCCCTGGCGGTGACGGTGTCTCCCTGACGATCGGAGAATGTCAGATCAGATCAGTTCTGCGCTGGCCTCCTCTGGTCGGATTAAGAGGTCCTACAGGGGCGCGTCGACTCGCTGAGATTTTGGGGTGGTGGGGTAGGGTTGGATCCTGACCTCCTCTGCTGCGATGATTTCCCCTCGTGTGCACTTCTGGCCTGCTGCCGCTGTCGCTCTCTCTGGTCGGATCATGATCGGGGGCGGAAAAGAGGGGGGTGATGATTAGGGGGGGTGGATATCATGGCGGGGGCCATGATATTTCCCCAGATTTCATGGGGCCTCTTCTTATTTCATTACGTCCCTGGCCCCCCCGCTGGGCCGCGCACATGCCGCCGGTCATGATTTGCACGCCCCCCTCTTGGACACCCCCCTCTTGGCCGCTCCCGACATGAGGTCCCACCGGCGCGGCGCGGCGGGGTCCTAACTCCCGCGCGGAGGGCTCCGCCTGCTCCGGCGCTCTCCGTCCAGAAGCCCCGCTTCGGCGCACACTCGTCGCTCGTGTCGCGCCCCCACGGAGAGAGCTCCACCTGTGGCCCCTCGGGGGGGGGGGGGCGCATGCGGCCCACAGTCGAAGAACAGAAAACGGCATACAGGCGGGGCGCTGACCTAAGGAACCCTAAATAAGGAGCGAGGCCCCTTTTTCCCATACGTGCAACCTCGATTTTCCATGGAAAACCTCGGGAAAACCCGAGACAAACTTTGAAACAATCAAAGAACACCGAGCCCCTCCCCAACGATAAGGGTTCCTTCTTCAGCGCCCCGACTGTAGCCATAAGCTGTTGGCGCTCCGCGCGGATTTCTCGGATCTGCTCTGAGTCCCCACTGGCGGCGCCTCAGGCGCCTCCCCTGGCGCGCTCCGCGCGCCAGTGAGGGGGGTCCAGCGCAGATCCAAGAAATCCGCGCGGAGCGCAAACAATTCACGTTTCCGCCGTTTTTTCCTCGTCTGCACAACCATCTCGGAACGCCCTTCAATCACGCCGCGCCCCCACAGGGAGCTCC
>CAUYUJ010004369.1:215892-268392 GCA_963575745.1 Prorocentrum cordatum
CATGTTGAAAGCCACCCGCCTTCAGTCCGTGAAACTATTGTACATGTTTAAAGCGAATGTGCGCCGCGCTAAAGCGAGAGCCACATTTTGAACACCACCCGACCTCCATCTGTGAAGCTGTTGCCAATATTGAAGCTCCAGAGTCATAAATCGTGAGGAAGTCTCCCGCGACACGCCTGGATCGCCCTGAAAATTGGCCTCGGGGTGCGACAGGATACGTTTTTTTTTTTTTTTTTTTTTTTTTTTTGTTCTTCTTCTTCTTTTTTTCTCCTCTCTTTTTATAAAAAAGGGAAGGGAATGGAGGATGAGGAGGAGGAGAAGAAGGAGGAGGAGGAGGAGGAGGATGAGCAGGAGGAGCAGGAGGAGCAGGAGGAGGAGGAGGAGTCCGTAGCCATTTGGGCTCGAGTGTTCTTCTGCACGCTCACACGGATTCCTCAGCAGTGTTTCGTTACATTCCAGTGTATTTCTC
This sequence comes from Prorocentrum cordatum, assembly GCA_963575745.1. NCBI lineage: Eukaryota > Dinophyceae > Prorocentrales > Prorocentraceae > Prorocentrum > Prorocentrum cordatum. Next base: position 216,362 of record CAUYUJ010004369.1, read on the forward strand.
AGCATTGTTTCATTACTTTCCTGAGTAGTTCTGCAGCCTGGTAGCTGTGGCGATGGGGCGGGAACAACTGCAGGCAGCGGCCTTCTCCTCCCTGCTCGAGGGCATCAAGGCGGCGGGGCTTCGGCGGAAGCTGGAGGAGCACCTCACGCGCCATGCGGTCGCGGAGGCTGCGGCAGCCATCTTCCAAGGTTCGGAGCAGACTGATCCTTTGGAGTGCGAGCCCTGCCAGGTGTTGAACGAGATCGAGGGCACCTTGAGGCGTGCTGGCAGCTGCATGGACCTGGACCAGGCCGCCACCACAGAGCAAGTGCGCAAGAAACTCGTGGACAATGGGCTGAAAGACCTCGCCAAGGAGTGGTCTTCATATCGGGCTGGGCGACGTGCCTGCGCCCACCCTCCAGGGGACATGCAGCAGAGGGTGCTTGCGGCGCTGACAGCAGGTGCAGCGAGAGCAAGCATGGCATGACAACGGAGACCCAAGCGAAGGCGAAGAAGAAGCACTTGGCGCGCGCAGGCCTGCGGGGACCTGCGTCCGTGAGCGCTGCCAGCACGGGCAGTGGCGATGCGGGCAGCCTCGACGCAGGGTCCGGCCTTGCCAAGGGGACCGTCGCGATCGTCGGGGCGGGCGACGCCAGTGTCTCAGATTCGCGGGCCATGTTAGCCGACTTGCAGCAGCAGCGCGAGTCGACAAAGGCCGCGGCAAACAATGAGACGAAGCAGTTGAAGCAGCAGGTGGAGGAACTGCGCGCTAAGCTCTCCGAGGGCGAGCTTCCTGGCACAGGCATCACCATGCCCGAGCAGGACCTCTCTGGGAGGAGCCACGGGCAAGAGCAGTGGCCGGCAGTGCATCGCAGCGAGCTGGAGACCAAGGGGGCGCAGCCCAACCTGCATGCTGATGGAGGCGGGGCTGAGACATTCGACACTGGAGCTGATGACTCGACGTATGGCTCCACGAGTCTCTCAGACACCGCCTCAGCGGACTATGGCACACCTGCACACATTCAGCATCTTCTGATGGAGACTCCGGAGTGTGAGCGTCACCTTCTCTTGAATAGGGTTGCTGACATAATCGTGACGAGTAGTGCGCCTGTGGTGTACAACGCCGACACGGCCAGCAAGGTATCCGCACAGATGGTTACCGCTTTCAGCGAAGTGGTAAGGGCCCATTTCGAGTATTAGGGCTGTGTTGTGCGTGCGTGGGGCGTGCGTGCGTTTATACGTTTGGGCCCCTCTGGCTTGTGTAGCTGCAGAGGGTCTCTGACCTCCCCTTCCCCATCCCCAGAAGCAGAATGCTAGAGCAAGCACGTTCTGCCACGGCTTGCCGCGTTCTCGCGGGATGGGCTGGGCGTAGAGTGGGAAGGGAGAGAGGAGTGGCTTCGTCATCGCGCGGCTCTGCCCAGGGAGGCAGGCGCAGATGCAGCGAGGAGGAGTGCCCAGAGAGGCGGGCCTGCTCATATTTTTGTACTTTCGTGTGTCGCTTGGCGCATGGGCTGTGTACCCATACGTGAAGCCGTGGAACCGAGGAGGAGGAGGAGGAGGAGGAGGAGGAGGAGGAGGAGGAGGAACAGGTGCGGGAACAGGAGCAGGAACAGCAGCAGGACAGCAGGAGGACCAGAGGAAGGCGGAGGATGGGAAACGGGGGGGCGACAACGACGACGAAAGACCCGGACCCAAAAGTGTGGCCCGCGCTGGGGCGAGAGCGCCGTTCTGATCGCCGGCGGCGAAGGGCCGATCCTAGAATGAGGCCAACGCTCCAGCGGGAGCATAAATTTGAAATGCCGATCTGAAAAGCCATACACCACATCACGTTTTGAAAATCCAGTGCAATGACATATGCAGAGACAAGGGCCCCGCTCGCACAGAATGTGGTGAGATTGAGGGGTGGTACTCACATGGGGTAACTGTGGAAAGGGGGATCGGGAGGAAGAGGAGGGGGAGGAAGAGGAGGGGGAGGAGGAGGGAGGGAGGAGGAGGAAAAGGAGAAGGAGAGGAGAAGGAGGAGGAGGAGGATAAGGAGGAGGATGAGGAGGCGGACGAGGAGCAGGAGCAGGAGGAGGAGGAGGAGGAGGAGCGGGAGGAGGTTCAGGAGGAGGAGGAGGAGCAGCAGGAGGAGAGGAGGACGAGGAGAGTCTGCGGGAACCGTTTTCTTTTGGTGCTGTTGCTGTCTTCCTTCTCCTCCCTCATCTCTCGTCCCCTCCTCCTTCGCCTCCACCTTCTGCACATTGAGCCTCTCGCTCCCCCTCCCGCCACTCCTTCCGTCCATAAATCCCGCCCTCCCTCCCCGCCTCCGGCTGCGCCACTCCTTCCGCGCGCGCGCCCCGCCGCGCGCGGGCGCTCCTGAGCGATTCCCCGCTCTTGTTGCGCGGGTGAGGAAGACAATTACTGTGTTGGGAGGAAGGGGTCGGAAAGATACAGGGCGCAACTGTGCAACAAGCCCATTCAGCATACGCGATAGTACGGATGATGAGATCATTTCTCCCAGCCCCATCCTCCCAGCCCAAAAATCGTCTTTCTGAGTGTGCCCCTGCCGCCGCTGTAACTCGCCGACACTTGCCCCGGTTCGCTTCGTTTCGGCGCCGCGTGGGCCGCTTGGCCGCCAGCGCTTTCACACTCGCGAGCTCGCGGGCGCCTCGGCTGAGGTGGGTCAGTGCCCATCGGGTCACGCCAAGGTACCGGCGTGCATATCGAAGAAGAGAAACGCCATAAACAGAAATGTTCGGAGGTTTCGCGCGGGTTTCTTGGATCGGCGATGGGCCCCCTTGGCGGCACCTCCAGCGCGGATCTCCGACGGTTTTATGGTTATGCCGTGCTTCCTTCCTCCATCTTGAGCGGCTGCCGGCTTCCCCGCCTCCTCCTCCTTCTCCTTCTCCTCCTCATCGTCCTTCTCGTCCTTCTGGTTCCCGGGTCCTGATGGCTAGAGTGTTCTCCGAACGTTGCCCTCATCTCCTCGTCCTCCTCCTCCTCCTCTTCCTCCTCCTCCTCCTCCTTTTTCTCTAATCTTTTTCTTTTTTGGGCGCTGCTTAGCCTCGCCTGAGCCCTCCCGCCTGAGGCGGAGAGGCCGATCGGGCGCTGTGGAGCATCCCCGGTCTGTTGGGAGGACCGGGAGGCCCTGCCCCACCGGTGGTGGAGGCGGCAGGAGCTCTGCCAGCGGGGTGTCGAGTGAAGCGCTGCCTCGGCAGAGGTGCGCCCCCTTGCTCAGAGGAGGGAGGGGTACGGATGCCGCTGCAATCAGTTCGTTGAAATAAGGTCCAGTTCGAGGTAGGAAGGGGTTCGGCGGTTCCTTAGGTCTGCGTGCGTTCCGTGGCTTCTTTGGTGGCGGGCCCCTTGAGGTGCTCCTTCGGATTCTACGGCCGTTCCTTCGGATTTCACGGCTCGACTTGCAAGAGAAGGGGCCTTGTTCCTCAGCTAACGTTCCTTGTTTCAGAAGCCCCTCTGTACCCTTCTCTCGTTTTCTGCTTTGCGGGCCTCCTGGGAGGCCCTCGTCGACACGGCTGGATTCGCCTTGAAATCCTGGTCTGAACACACCCAGGGAGATGTCCGCGGAGTAGAGGTATCCATACTTTTTTGGTTTCTACTCCTGCGGTGGGGCCGTGCTGGCAAATAGGAACATCCAGTGACACACAGCAGCGAGCAGCAGCAGGCAGCACGACGGCAGGCAAGAAGGAGCCGCAGACGACAGCGAGCGTCTCAAGCAGCAGCGCCGAGCCCAAGAGAGAGGCTTGTCACACTCAAGGAGGCCCCAACGGAGGCGCGAAGTAATCGCCCACACTGCCCGGAGGAGGAGATTCTCAGGAAGACGGACGAGGCCTCCAAGAGACTCCAGGAAGGTCGAGTTTGAATTTTAGGTCGATCCTTCCAAGCCAAGGGTGCCCTTGGTGTCTTGTGTTTCCCCCCCTCCTGGGCCGGCGCCCCTGTCCTCCTCCCTCCACCTCTGCTCAGTGGTTGAATTCGCCTAACGTGTCCCGTTTTGCTCAATTCGCCAGCGCGGACCCTCTGCGTAGCCGCCGACGCAAAATGGTGTCTTGTGTCTCGCGGCCCAGGTCCTCTGCGTGCCTGGGAGGATATGGCCGTCGGGAGAGTCTCGTGTCCTTTCGCGCGTCCCTCCCAGTCACACTCGAATAGTGGAGGCCCATGCCAAGACACACCCTGCTTGCCTCCAGGGTGCCCTGGGTTTCTTGGGTTTCGATGGTCTTGCTGTGGAAGGCGCGACGTTCCCACATTAACAATCGATGGACGTCCTGGGGTCTCAGGGTCAGGCTTCTTGTGGAAGGTTTCTTGTGGACCGGCTTCCAGTGTACGGCCCTCGGGAGAGTCTCGTGTCTTTTCGCGCGTCCCTCCCAATCAAGCTCGACTGCATGGACCCATGGGCCCCAAGAGACCTAATACGAACGAGAGGCCCCGAGAAGCGGCACGGACGGCGCGGGCAGCTCACATTTGTTTTGTCAGTTTAAGCTCGCACGTTTTTCCCCAGTCGGGTTTAGCTTCTTCGGGTTTTCGGACTGCCAGGCTCTCACTACAGCCGAGATGCTGAAGTAAGGACCGCTTTGGATCCGGAAGGGGCTCGCTGTTCCGAATGCCCTTCCGCGGTTGCTCCTCTAGCCCTCCTCATGTACCGAGGCGCTGCTGGCGCCGAAAATGAGCTTCGTTCCTCTTGTAGTGTTCCTTATTTCAGCGCCCCCCCCCCTCCTGTAGACTGCTGGAGGGACGATCCCACGAGGGTTTCGCAGGGCTCGGCGGCGACCCCGCTCGCCCCAACACTCGCCCCAAACGGCTCAGGATTGCCCAAAAAGGTTTCGAGAGGGGTCGCAGGCTGCCCACGAGAGGCTCAAGACGGCCGAGGGCCGTGTGGAGACGGTTTCGGCGAGCCCTTACCAGGCTTTGAGACTTCCTAAGGCGGCTCAGCAGGGCACAAGATGTCCCCAAGAGACCCCGCAAGAGGCGTCCTATACGGCACCAGAGAGCTTCCAAGGCGCTCCCTGACAGCCGAACAGGGCAGACCAACGGGGCAGAAGGCCTCAAGACTGCGCAACATGCCCCAAGAAGCCAGAAGAACACGCGCGCACACACACACACACGCACACGCACACGCACACGCACACGCACACGCACACGCACACGCACACGCACACGCACACGCACACGCACACACGCACACGCACACGCACACGCACACGCGCACACGCACACGCACACGCACACGCACACGCACACGCACACGCACACGCACACGCACACGCACACGCACACGCACACGCACACGCACACGCACACGCACACGCACACGCACACGCACACGCACACGCACACGCACACGCACACGCACACGCACACGCACACGCACACGCACACGCACACGCACACGCACACGCACACGCACACGCACACGCACACGCACACGCACACGCACACGCACACGCACACGCACACGCACACTCACACGCACACGCACACGCACACGCACACGCACACGCACACGCACACGCACACGCACACACACTCACACACACACACACATTCACACACACACACACGGTGCACCTAGAGAGGCCCCCAGAGGCACGAAACAAATGCTGGAGCGGCAGGAACAACAGCACGCAGCGACAAGCAGCAGTACAGTCGATCGGCCCTGCCAAATCAAGGGTAGGTACCTTTGTGTCCTGTGTTGCATGCCTATGGCAGTATGGCCCTCGGAGGGGCCTTGTGTCCTCTCGCGTGTCCTGTCCAATCAGCCTCGACTGTTCGGACCACGCCAACCGTGCACCAGACCAGCTCAATGAACGCCGCCGAGCGTGTCAGCACGCGCGGACACGTGCACCGAACTGGTCTGGTGCACGGCTGGCATCGTCCAAACTGTAGCCGTCGCCGAGGACCCGCAAGCAGCCGCAGGCGACATCAGGAGGCAGCAGCGGTGGACGAAGCTCGAACAGCAGGCCGCTCCCCGCCGTGCCCAAGCTGTGGGCCTCGCGAGTGTCTCGCGGCCCCGGGTGCGCCTGCGAGCCCTGTGCACTTTCGCGCTGGCGACGGCCGCAAAGATGGGCCGATGCTTGATGATCCTCGGAATCTATTCGCCCAGTTTTTACCAGCCTGGAACATATCCCTATCCCTATGCTGGGCACCTCCTCATCACGATGCCAATCTTAGGGGTTCCCTTATTTTTTGAGGGCGAACCCCTAAGATTGTCATCGCCTTTTGGCGTGTCAATCTTAGGGATAGGGGTACGTTCGAGGCTGGTAAAGTGTACGTTCACCCCGCTCAGCTCCCTCGATGGCACGCAGCCCGTGTTGGTTCTGATCAGCCTGCGCCGCTTGCGTCGCACGGGAGGGCTTCGGTGGACAGGCACACGTTGACGCTGACACGCGCATGCTCTCAGGGCCACCGAGGCTCCCACAGCACCGGAGACGCTGCGATCGAAGGCGTCGGGGGGTGTGGGCCCACGCGGGGCCCCGCAGAGATGGCCCCGCCTCCGAGGCGTCGAGGGAGCTGGCACCTCTTTTGTTGGCGGAGGGCGGCGGAGGTACAGCGAGGGCGGGCCCACTGGCGGAAGGAGGGCGGAGGAGGCCGGCGGACGTCAGATACCCGATGCGCCCCCCGAGAGATGGCCTCGTGTGTTCAGAGGTCCAGGGAGGTTTCGCCCCGAGCTCGGGCCCCGTCGGGAACCCGAGCCCCAGTGCTTCCCGTACTCGCCTGTCCGACCGCCGCCAGCGTCGCCAGGCATGCGCGACGCATGTCCTCGGCCACCGAGTGGCCGAGGCAGCACCATGCGGGCGTGCCGCTGTGTTCCTTGGGGGTCAGGACGGCACGAGAGAGCAGGACTCGGGCATACGAGGACGTTCTTTCGGGCCCATTGTCGGGGGGGGGGCACCCGAGAAACTTAGAAATCCTCCTCCCCCGTGGCCTCCTCCTCCTCCCTTCCTCCCCCCTCCCCTCCCTCCTCCTCCCCCCTCCTTTCCCCTCTCTCCCCGCCCCCCCTCCCCCCGCCGAAGCAGGCCCCGCGGGGCGTTCAGAGAATCTGAGCGGCACCCGAGAAACTTAGAAATCCTCACGTCATGAGGCCAGCGCCCTTGGATCGGGGCCAGCGAATCAACCATAACATCATCGTCCATGAGCCTGCATGGTGAACTAAGCTTGGCCAGCCGAGCCACGGTTACCATGCCGCCTATGTATTTCTGGTTCGCTACAGGCGGATCCTGATGTACAGATGTTTCTCCTCCTCCGCCGCCTCCTCGTGCTCGTTACCTTCCTCGGCGAACCCGCGAGCTCCGCTGCGCAAATGTGGTCGCAGTTCCGGTGCAGGCCAGTCTAAATTCGATCAGGCCTCCTGCCGAAGAACGGAGCAGCACCGATTCCCTTTTTGGAGGGCACTCCTCTGCCCTCTCCTCTGCTCGGCAGTCGCCCCCGCCTCAGGCGGGCGCCCTGGCCAGGCCAAACTCGCGTGGAGCCCAACGACAACGGCGGCACCCACGGGCGCCCCTGGCTGCAGCTCCCTGGAGGTGAAGCTCAGCATCGGCGCCGGTATGTCCGTGGTAAGGAGGAGGCCATGTCTGGCACAGTCCTGCTCAGCTCCGCCCAATTCTGCCCAGCCTGGCCTACTCCAGGGCTCAATCCAGCCTGATCCAGCTTATCGGGGGCCTCCAAACGGTACGGTGACCGCACCGTGTGGTGAGTCGGAAGGGATTCGGGGTCGCCGCACGGCTTTGGGGATTGGGTCGCTCTCCGAGGATGTCTCGGGCGAGTGGGGCCTCCCGGGCCCCTAGACTGTGCGGTGACGGACCGTGCGGCGCGGTCTCTTGGGATGCCGAGGTCATTGCACGGCCTGCCACCGCATTGTTTCGGGCTTAGTACGGGGGGCGCGTTGGTGAAGGAATGTGGCCAGGAGGGTCCAAACACTGCAGGATTCATTATCTGATGAGGGCGGCGTTGATATCCATGGCCAAGCCTCAATTGGCGTTCCACGGGCTTCCAGACCCTGGATTCCTTATCCAGCGGTCCCCTATCCAACGCCTTCGCCGTAGTATCTGGGAGGTCACTGGAGGTTCCGACCCCTTCCCCAGGGTTTTCCAGGATGGCCCCGGGGCCCGACAGCGGCTCCCAGGGGCTGAAGTCGAGGAGCCACCGCAAGCTAAAGAGCTCATGCCGTCGCAGATCTGGGCAATGGGGCCTAATAACCCGTAATCGTTCTCACGAAGGCGCCGCGCTACGCTCTGGGCCTTCCAGATGGGATCAGAGCAAATGGGGTCCGAGGATCGCGCCGCATCGCCGATGCGTTGCCGATGCATTGGCGGTGCGGCTCGATGTGGAGCTCGACTTTCTCCACGCCGACGTCGCCGATGCATCGCCGATGCATCGGCGATGCGGTGCAATCTTCCGATCCCACCCACTCGGACCCCATCGAGGAGGCCTCTAGACGCGCACCGGGCGAACTGCTCCGATGCGCAGAGCGCTTCGGCCCTTCGCTCGGCTCGGTCGGGCGTGTTTTTTGTATCTCGAGAGCTCCGTGCCGCGATCTCCTGGCCTGCCCGTGCGTGGGGTCTGCCAGAGATGTCGGGCAGGGCACTGCCTCTGCCGCAGGTGTCGCACGAGCCCTCTCCTCCCTCCTTCTCCCTCCTTCTCCTCGTCCCCATCTGCCTGTTGCACCCCCAGCAAATAACTCCTCCCTGTTGCACCCCCAGACATGTCGGTAGGGCGTTCCGCTCGAGAAGCTCTCGCCATTTTCCGTAATCAGTGCCAGCTTTGAGGCTCCTTAAGTCTGTTCTAAGGATTTGGGCCTGTCTGTCTGTGGGGCAGCTATGCTGTCGCCGTCGCCGCTCAATCGCCGCCTCGTCGCCGCCCGTCGTCGGGGCCTGTCTGTCGATCTGGCGGCTGTGCTGTCGCCGTCGCCGCCCGTCGCCGCCTCGTCGCCGCCCGTCGTCTGGGCCTGCCTGCCGGCCTGGCAGCTGTGCTGTCGCCGTCGCCGCCCCGTCGCCGCCTCGTCGCCGCCCGTGGTCTGGGCCTTTCTGTCGGTCTGGTGGCCATGCTGTCGCCGTCGCCGCCCCGTCGCCGCCTCGTCGCCGCCCGTCGTCTGGGCCTGTCTGCTGGTCTGGCGGCTATGCTGTCGCCGTCGCCGGCCCGTCACCGCCTCGTCGCCGCCTCGTCGCCGCCCGTGGTCTAGGCCTGTTTGTCAGTCTGGCGGCTATGCTGTCGCCGTCGCCGCCTCGTCGCCGCCCGTTGTCTGGGCCTGTCTGTCGGTCTGGCGGCTATGCTGTCGCCGTCGCCGCCCCGTCGCCGCCTCGTCGCCGCCCTAAATTGCACAACATAGGTTGCACTGCATATATGGCGCCGCAACGATTGCACCCCATACATTCTCCTTCCTAAGGAGAATGTAGGATTCACCCCCCTGGATCATCAGGTCCCCCTGGGATCGAATGATTTACCTATGATGATGTCCGACTTTTCATTTCCAGCATGAACTCTTTCCATCCGGGGGAGTGCTGTTTTCGATTGCCCCCCTCATCCCTGTCAAAAAGTACTTTGCGCGCAGGCTTGTTTACGACAAAGCATCAGTTGTTTATCGTCCCTTGCACAAGAATTGGATAACGTCCACACTCTCGCGTCGTCGCACGCGCACGCCGGAATTCTTCTTAGGATGCGTAAGGATTTTGAGATCGAGGTTGCCGAATCCATGTAAACACAACTGGTGGTGCAGCGTGTTTTTCCAAATCATACTGTGATGTTGGGTCCTCGTTTTGAAGTGACGGCGCCCCACGCCCCGCGTCCTCCTCCTCTCCTCTCCTCCCCTCTCCTCCACTCCCTCCTCCTCCCATCCCATTCCTGCCTTTACCCTCCGCGTGTCACTGTTTCGGCACACCACACAAATTTTCGTGGCCCCATAGGGAGCTCCATACAAGGCCCCACTGGCGACCGCATGCGGCCACACCCTTCACAAGTTTCGTGACCCCATCTGGAGCTCCACCCAAGGTGCCTGCGGCGACGTCCGCATGCGTCTGGGCCACCCATGTCGGCACACCCCTCACAAGTCTCGACGCCCCAGATGGGGCTCCACCCAAGGCCCTAGTGGCGACGTCCGCATATGTCCGCGCCGCCTGTTCCGGCACACACCTCACAAGCTTCGTGGCCCCACAGAGCTCAACCAAAGGCTCGAGGGGCGACATCCGCATGCGCCCGCGCCGCCCATTTCGGCATACCCTTCACAAGGTTCGTGGCCCCACAGGGAGCTCCACCCAAGGCCCCAGTGGCGACGTCCGCATGCGCCCGCGCAGCCCCTTTCGGCACACCCCTCACAGCTTCGTGGCACAATAGGGAGAAGCCCCACCCAAGGTTCTTGTGACGACGTCCGCATGCGCCCGCGCCGCTCATGTCGGCACACCCCTCACACGCTTCGTGGCCCCATAGGAAGCTTGGCCCCAGTGGCGGCGTCCGCATGCGTCCGTGCCGCCCATTCCATTGCACCCTTTACAAGTTGCATGGCCATATGGAGCTCCACCCAAGGCCCTAGTGGCGACGTCCGCATGCGCCCGCGCCGCCCATTTCGGCACACCCCTCACACGTTTGGTGGCCCCAGAGGGGGCTCCACCTAAGGCCCCTGTGGCGACGGCCGCATGCGTCCGTGCCGCCCATTTGGGCACCCCTCTCACAAGTTTCGACGCCCCAGATGGGGCTCCACCCAAGGCCCCAGTGGCGACGTCCGCATATGTCCGCGCCGCCTATTCCGGCACACCCCTCACAGGTTTCGTGGCTCCATCGGGAGCTCCACCCAAGGGTTCAGCGTCGACGTCCGCATGCGTCCGCCGCCTATTTCGGCACACTCCTCAATCGTTTCGTGGCCACATACGGGGCTCCACCCAACGTCCCCGTGGCGACGTCCGCATGCGTCCGCGCAGCCCATGCCAGCACACCCCTCACAATTTTCGTGGACACACAGGGAGCTGGCGACTTCCGCATTCGCCCGCGCTGCCTGTTTCGGCACACCCCTCACAAGTTTCATGACCCTGTAGGGAGCTCCACCCAAGACCCCTGTGGCGACGTGCGCATTCGTCCGCGCCGCCTATTCCGACACCCCCCTCACAAGTGTCGGGGCCCCATAGGGAGCTCCACCCAATCCCCTAGTGGCGGCATCCACCTGCGCCCGTGCTGCCCATTTGGGCACACCCGTCATAAGGTTCGCGGCCCGCGCGCACGTCGATGTGGAACATTATGTCGATGAGATAGATCCACTCGTGGCAATTACTGTACACGAGGACCGTCGTCACGCCGAAAGGCGCCAGGATCGTGTAGCAGATGGGTCAAACCCAACTTGATAATTTGCATTCCCAACGAACACACAGCAATCAAGAAACGGGCACGCTCGATGCTGCTCACTGAAAAGGGCAAAACTCACCCAGCCACTCTTGAAAGTCACTCTGGGAAGTGAAGACCAACACAAAGCTGGTAAATAGTTGCGAAACGTCAGTTCATCCCGTGCTGTACGGAACTTGGGGCACTCGCAGATTAAATGCCGCATGAATGGGTGGAGCTCGTCGCAGAGCTTGCATGGTTTGCCAGACTGGCGTCTTGTCTCCGTCGCACCCGCCCCAGAGCGGAAGATCAAGACACATACGCGCTCATGAACCGAAAGCTTCAAGTACAAAGTTGAGTAGACCTTATGGGAAGAAGCAACCACATCCACATCATCAATCTCTTGCGCATCCTGTCTGGGTCTGCTCACTTGTTGCAAGCAACGCATCCGAGCGACTGCTGTGAGGGCATGTTGGGCTCCCTTGGAGCCTGTCCAAAGCCGTCGTTGGTCATCCATCAAGCGTCCGAGCACCCTGTCGACCCCGAAGTCGTCTGGCCCAGGAACCTCCAGGAGGGCGCCCTGCTGCTCGGAGTAACATAGATCGAGCGCCCAAAGTAATTGTATAATGAGCAAACGTCGTATCCAAGGAGCTGCTCCAAACCAGTCCGTTGTCTTGGATCTTGGTAAAACCATGCAGTGCCTTTGAGAATAAACAACTTGAAGAAATTTGTTGTCCCGGCCAACGCCACAAGCACCACCAGGTAGTTTGTGCATTAGAGATGGCGGCTGCGAGACGTCTGGCCGTCTCTGGTGGAGGTGTGACAGTTACTGGCGACGCCGACAGCCACAACGGTCGTATATAGACAAAGGCGAGACGAATCCGAACTTGCTGCGTACCACTTACTGTCCTCAATATCTCAATCGCCATGTCCAACTTTGACCACCTCTGCCGCGGTAAGATACCCCAGCTGGGTTTGTCGGCCTAGCCAGTATCCCCAGGTGCTCGATCTCCACCGGTGCCTGAGAGTCTGACCAACGCTGCCTCTTCTCGTTATTCTCAGAGGGTCCAACACCAGCGTCAAACATAGCTGGCCTGGCTAAGGCCTGGTCCAACTCATCACGTGATTGCGCCGTCAGCGAACGGTCGTTCACAAAGGCAGCTGAGCGAGACAAAGGCTGCCATGGCGTGAGTGTGGCGAACATCACCGCAGGGGCGATCGAATCCCCTTGCGGCTGCCCTCTCGTGGCATAGATCGGAGAAGCAAGCTCTCCGTTCAGACTGCAACAGCGGGGGCCCCGCCAAGCTGCGCCACAAACGTGTCGAACGGCGTCAGGGAAAGAGGCTGCGACCATCGCTGCGTCCGCCACCTCGTGAAAAATATTATCAGATGCTGTTGACAGATCCAGTTCAATCCCGTCGGCGCTCTCCTCGCAGTCCCGTAGCCAGGAGGAGATGGCGCGGGCCACGCTGACCGTCTTGCAGTTGGCCCATTAGTTCGTGGGAGGCCTCGGCGTAGATGATGCTAGCGATCGAAGCCAAATACGTCGGAGGATTGACCCGGCACTGATCGGGCGCGTGTCCCCCTCGTTGCGCAAAAAGGCGATTGAGTAGGTCGGCTGGTGGATGGCCGCGTGATTGTGCACAGACGGCTGTCGTGTCCCTCCATAGCGTAGAAAGTTCATCCATCAGCCGCGGGAACAACTTCATGAGTGCACGGATTTCTTGAAATGACCGACCACCCAGTCCAGGGCAGCCCCTGGAGTGGTTGATGGCCCGTCGGAAGGCGTCCTGTGTCGGTGGCCAGTCCGCTGGACACGTCGCAGGTGAGAAGGCCACTTGCGATGCTTGCTGACGCCAGCGGGCCGCGTGGCCAGCATTGTTGTAGTCGGATGGGCACCACTGCTTCTACCGCCCCCGCGCGTCACTCGCGTGGCAGTTGGAGGAGGGCAGGGTCATTCCGAACGCGGGCGTCGCCACGGCGACGACGTCGCTGCAGTCACAAAATGTGGAGTACCATCCTCTGATGCATCCAGCTTCCAACCGATATTGAGTAAGGCATTTTACGGATCCCTCCAGTTGAGTTCGCCCACAATCAAGGTAGGGTGGCCCAGAGGGCTCGCACTCTGAAACCAATCCAACGCATCCAACCACGAGGGGCGGTCGTAGCTTTGAGAGCCGTACACCTCAGGCGATGCTTAAGAAAACTTAAGTTTTCGGCTAGAGTCTCGATTATTCTTAACGTTTCAATGTAAATCTTAAGATTTTGATAGAAATCTTGGGTTTTGGTTAAAGTTCTGAGACTATGAATTTCTTAACCCATGATTTCTTAAGCATTTCGCAGGGTGTAGACCGAGAAGACTGTGCATTTCGCAGTCCGAGGGCCCATCATACGATCACGGCGGCGACGATCACCAGCTCGAATACTCGCGACACGGCCGAGCGATCGGCGCCGGAAGGTGGCCGAGCCACCCTGGCGAGCAGGATGTCTGCCGTCAGAATCAGGAGGGAAAAAAACACACAGACACACTGAATCGTCGATCCCCAGGAAAATATGGGAAAATGTGGGAAGTGGGGGGGAAGACAAAAACCCAGAAAATATGGGAAAATATGGGGAATCCTTTTATTTGTGTCTATTTATTTGTGTGTCCCAGTTCCCCTTCACAGAAGCAGGACCAGGCTGGTGGGAGCAAGCCGCAGACTAGCCTAAGTTCCCAGCGAGACGAACAAGCCATCGAGGACGCAAGTCGGGCGTGCGAATCTCCTGCACACAGAGAATGATGCCGACTGACGAGTCCACAATCTCAAGAACCTCTTCCGATCCAGATTCGGTGAGACTTGTGACATTGATCGAATCTACTCGTAGAGACTGCGTGTCTGGTAGCACGTCTTCCTCAGCGTCGGGCTCCGATGCCCTCGCCCGCGCGGGGCCCCTCTGTCCCTCGGACGTCGACCCGTTGGCGCGAGCCCTGGCTGAGGAAGAGGACGCAGGCTGTGAGACTCGTGAAACGTGAGGGGGACACACCTGCACATCGCGCTCAGCGCAGACGTCTTCCCCTCTTGGGGCCTCCCGGGGTGCCCTCGTCGCCACCGCTGGCCGCGCCTCGAACGCCTGGTCAGAACGCACCCGGGGAGGAGGAGGAGGAGGAGAAAGAGGAAAAGAAGGAGGAGGGAGGAGGAGGAGGAGGAGGAGGAGGAGGAGGAGGGAGGAGGAGGAGGAGGAGGAGGAAGGAGAGGAGGAGGAGGAGAGGAGGAGGAGATGAGGAGGAGGAGGAGGAGGAGGAGGAGGAGGAGGAGGAGGAGGAGGAGGAGGAGGCCAACAGGAGGCCTCTTGGGGAGTGGCGGCATCGGCATCTGTAAGCTTTCCCAGGCGCGCTCCGGTGGGGGAGCGCATCGGCCCCCAATCGCCCACCCCGGCCAGGAGCGTGCGTGGATCCGCCATCGAAGGCTCGTCGCCGGCCTGTCGGAGACGTAGCACCGATGCTGCCAGGTCGTCGTCCCCCCCCCCTCTCGGGGAGGGCGCAGCCTCCCTCCTGCCTCGGGCCACTCTCGGCGCGCGGCCCCGCCCTCGCGCACGGCCCCGTCTGCGCGACCTGAGCTCGCGGCGCCTCGAGCGAAAGATCGGCGCTGCTTCGAGGAGTGAGGCTTCCCAGATTCGGAGCCGGCTGGGGGTCTCAGGTGGCCCACCATTGGTGCCGGGCAGCAGGGAGGGAGGGCGGGATCCGAGGCTCTGGATTCGAGAAGACAGGTTACCTCTTCCGGCCTCCGGGGGCCGCTTCCGGTGCTTGCCTGTGAGTCGAGCAGCCTGCGTGCGCATCCCGTGTAGATTGTATAACAAACGTTGGGCTTTGCGTTGCCACTATTGATGAGCAGTTCGGACCAGTTACTCTGGTCACTTGATGCAAGTGGTTTTGGTGCGTCGCAGGGTACTTGTATTTCCAGGGGTAACGGACTTCATCTGGGGGGGGAGAGGGCCAAAAACATTCCGGTTTGCTCCAGTGGGGTCTTGGAATGCCAAAGAGTCGTTGAGGACAGGTGGGTTTGGCATGCAGGCATGGATATGCTATGCATAGATAGACACAGCGTAGGGGATTGCCGAGAATTGGGTCGAGCAGCTCAAGCAGCGTCTGTACGCACCACATAGTGTCCGCGAGGCCCACGCGTGAGTGCGACCGCTTGACGGGCATGAGAGGGAGAAACATACCTTGCTAGAGTGGCAGTAGTGTTGGGGCAGTTTTTCTGCTGCGGCGCCACGATGTGCGCCCAGGGAGGGTGCGGGAGGGAAACATTCTGTGGTACACACACACACACATCGTGCTGAGGCCTCAGCCATGGTGCACACGGGCGATGTGGTGTGCACAGCACACACGGCTGTTGTGGTGTGCGCAGGCATTGTGGTGTACATAAGAGTTGTGGTGCGCACAAATATTGGTGCACCAGCCCTGGTGGTGTACACAAGCATGTTTGTGTACACGAACAGCGTTGTTCACATAAGCCTTGTGTTGTACACGGCTTCCATGTTATGCACAAGCATTGTGGTGTACAGAAATTTCGGTTGTTGCGCACAGGCACTTTTGTGTACGCAGGCGTCGAGGTGCAGGTTGGTTGTGTGGTATGCGGAGTCACTCCCCCCCCACAAAGTGGTGGGGACCTCATGTAGTGCTTGCAGGAGCTATGGCTTGCAAAGTCTGTGTGGTGTTTGCAGTCAGAGTTGTGCGCAGTGGTGCACACAGGCATGGCGTTGTGCACAGGCAGCGTGGTGTGAACACGCATTGTGGTGCGCACGCGCACTGTATGCACAAGTTTGTTGTGCTCACAGGCCCTGTAGTGTGCACAGGCATCTTGTACACTCGTGGGGAGGACCTCAAACTACGTGCCCCTCTGCCGGAACGCGAGGGGGCTCGCGACCTTGAACTCGAATGACTGCCCCCCCCCCCCCCCGTGGCAGGAGAGTACACCTTAGGCGATGCTTGAGAAAACTTAAATTTTCGGCCAGAGCCTCGATTATTCTTAACGTTTCCATGTAAATCCTGGGCCCTGGTCCTGGGCTTTTGATAGAAATGTTGGGTTTGTTTTGAATTCAAGTTCTGAGACTATGAATTTCTTAACCCGTGATTTCTTAAGCATTTCGCAGGGCGTAAGGGCGCGGGCCAAGAGACGGCAGCAGCTGCCACGGCGCGGCGAGCCCAGCCTGCCACCGCGGGCCCCGCCCCCCCCCCTGTGTAGACGCACCGGCAGGAACTGGGCGCCCGCCCTGCCAGCGCCCCAGCTTCTCTGCGGGGGCGCCCGCGCTCGGGGGCGGAAAAGAGGGGGGTGATGACTAGGGGGGGGGTGGATATCATGGCGGGGGCCATGATATCTCCCCAGATTTCGTGGCGCCTCTTCTTGTTTCATTACGTCCCTGTCCCCCCCGCTGGGCCGCGCACATGCCGCCGGTCATGATTTGCACCCCCCCCTCTTGGACACCCCCCTCTTGGCCGCTCCCGACGCGCGCGCCGGCGGGGGGGCTTGTAAAACGACGCGAAGATCTGGACAAAATCGGATCGGGATGACTCGAAGTCTCTGAGAATCGGCGGGTTTGGGGGATGTATTGGGCGCCGCGGCCGCTCCAGAGCGTTCTGGAGCGCTCTGGGAGCGCTCCGGAACGCTCTGGAGCGATTTGTCCCGATGCTAGCCCTGTTTTAGCTTGCTGAGCAGGTTCCCAGGCGCACGCGGGCGCCGTCGCTGCGAGGCCAGGGGTTGCGGGCCCCCTGCCTTTTCCTTCCGGTCGCGGATCCCCGAGGGGTAGTTTAAGGAAGTCGAAGATGCCAAGTGGGCAAGGTCCTTTGAGGCAACCCAGCGCCACGGTCAACCCAGTGCGAGGGATGCGCCCGCGCGCGTCAGCTGGCGGTGCATCGCCTGGCGGGCTCGTGCTTTGGCAGCGGGCGCAGGCGTCATTCCCGCGCGGGGCCGAACGCGGCGCGGGCTTCCGTTCCCTCCCCCCTTGTGCGGGCACGGACGAGGGCCTTGCACAAGCGAGCAGGCAGTGTTCCCCGCTCCTGGGCGGTGGCCGTTCCCCCCCCTCGCCGTCGGCCCAAGCGGGGGGGGCGCTGCTTCCTCTGCCAACGTGCAAGACGCTTGTCCGCGGGTTCCCAGGAATTGCACCGCCGCTTGGCCGCGCGCGCTTCCCGGTGGTTCCCCGCCAGGCCCTGTCGGCCCGTTGGGCCCCGGGGCTCCGTCTTCGGCGTGGCCCCGCTGCGGCCGCGCGGTGTTTGGGGCTCTGGGACCCCCCGGGCGCCCGTCACGGTGAATAGCCGCTGCCCCACTCCTTGGGCGGCCCTGGATAGCCCCCGGACGCCCGTCACGGTGAATTAGCCACCGCCCAGGGCCCCAGAGCGGCTCTGGGACCCCCCGGGCGCCCGTCACGGTGAATTAGCCGCCGCCCCACCCCCTGGGCGGCCCTGGATGGCTCCCGGACGCCCGTCACGGTGAATTAGCCACCGCCCAGGGCCCCAGAGCGGCTCTGGCACCCCCCGGGCGCCCGTCACGGTGAATTAGCAGCCGCCCCACCCCCTGGGCGGCCCGGAATAGCCCCCAGACGCCCGTCACGGTGAAGTAGCCAACGCCCAGGGCCACAGAGCGGCTCTGGGACCCCCCGGACGCCCGTCACGGTGAATTGGCCATTGCCTGAGCCCCTGGGCGGCCCTGGCGACCAGGAGCCCCCTCGGAGCCCCCCAGGCACCCCCCCAGACCAGCGTCACGGTGAATTGAGCACCGCCCATGCACCCCCTCATGAACCCGCCAGGAGCGCCCTGGGAGCTCCCCAGGAGCCCCCCAGGAGTCCCCTAGGAGCCCCCCAAGAGCCCCCGCAGACCAGCGTCACGGTGAATTGGGCACCGCCCAGGAGCCCCCCAGGAGCTCTCCAGGAGCCCCCCAGGAGCCCCCCTGACTGCCCTCCAGGGCTCTCTCAAGGCCTTCCAAGGCACCCCAGGCGCCATTCACGGTGAATAAGCTGCCGCACAGGGCCCAGGGCGCTCCTGGGCGCGCCAGCTCAAGAGGAGCGGCATCGGCGGAGCGAGCGATGCGAGCGGAGCTGGCGCCACAAGCGCACAATCAAACGCCTGCGCGGCGTTTCACCCCAAACTTTCCCCCATCTGCAGAAAGTTCTTGCGCGCGACAGTCGCGCTCTCCGGAGGCATGTGATTGACTGTCGCATCGTGTTGCTTGGGAGACAAAACCGCGTCCAGAGATGGGCGCCCAATGGGCGAAGGAAATTTGAACTCCACCTGCATGCATGCCTTCTTAATGCCGACGATGATGATCCTGTTCCTATGTTGGGGTATGCCGTGATCCCCCGTCTTCATGATGGAGGCGGTGACGTAGTACGCTTTGTCTGCAGCTGCCTTCAGCTGGGCCAGGAGCCATTTGAGCGTGTCCTGGTGCGTAGTTGCCAGGCCCTCCACGTTCTCCAGCAGGAACGTCTTGGGAAGGCCAGTCCGCAAATACTTCACGATATGTGGTAGCACATGTGCCCGGTCATTTTGAGCGCCGCCATTGTTACCGGCGCACGAAAATGGCTGGCATGGAAAACCAGCCGAGTACACGTCCACCTGGCCCAGAGCCTGTTCGGTGGCAGGCGGTGCTGTCCCTGAGTCTTTCTTGTGCGCCCGCCCGCAGCCGCGTTTCCTTGGAGCTGCCTGCGCCCGCGCCTTCCCCGCCGCTGCCGCCGGGCAGCATCGCGGCCGCGTTCGCCGGCTGGGTCGCGGAGCTTCCCCACCGCGGGCCTGGACAGCGCCGCCCTGGCCGTGGACGGCGTCTCGCCGCCGTCGCCAAGGCCGGCCTGCAACACGGTCAGGCCGGGGGCGGGACCGCATGCCAAGGTCCGCCAGCTCTGTGAGAAGTGCTACAAGTCCTGCGAGAAGCCCACTGGCGAGGACAGCGCCCCCGAGGCCACCCCGGTGGAAGCGCGCGACGCGGCCGCTGGGAAGTATTGCGAATTGAACCCGGCTTACCGTAGGCAGCGACTGCAGGCGCTAAACGCAGCGCGGCGCTGCGAGGTCGACCCCGGCCGCCCCTCCCCCCTCCGCATGTGGGGGCGGTGGGAGCGCCTGCGCCGAGTGAATAGTTAGAGGTCCGAGAGCGTCGCAGCCACGATGATCCAGTCCGACGCAGCGGCGCGCGCCCGGCCTGCCGCGGCCGAACTCAAGCCAGGCGTCGGCGGCGTCCTCGCCTGGTGCTTGCCCTCGATCGCAAGGACGCCCGCCGGCGGCCCCATCGAGCTCGAGGACCCGACGCTTCTTGAAGAACCGAAAGGAGTCCTAAGGAATCCGGGTGGATATCTTGGCATCCTGGGGATTCCGGGGAATTCTGCGTAATCTTTAGGAATGTTGAGGAACCCCGAAGAGTCCGAGGAATCCAGAGGAGGCATCAGGCACCCTCAGGAGTCTTGAGGATTCCGGGAGAATCCGGAGGACGCTGCACAACAACACTTCAGAAGCACGCGCCGCGTAGAGCAACATGCGCCTTTTACCCGCAGGTGTTTTGTTTTAGTTTGCGCTTCCATGCTGTCTTCAATTGCGCATCTGGCGGCAACATACTTTAAGCATGCTCTCGTATGAGCCGAGAGAAAGAGAGAGAGAGAGAGAGAGAGAAGAGCATGGTTGCAAGTGAAGATTAATGTAGACAGTCATTCTAGAGAGCGCGATATATGGCGACGAGTACTATAACGAATATTGCGAAACGTGCTACAAGGGACTGCGTAAGGCATACCGTAAGCAAGACCGCAAAAGATACCACATGGGAGACCGTAAAGGGAGACTGCACGAGAGTCCATGTGTGAGTCCATACGGGGGACCATAGGGGAGCTCAGATGCAAGACCACGCGGTAGACCATACGGGAGACAACACGATGAACCAGTCGGGATACCAGATCGGAGACCATACGGGAGACCATGCTGGAGACCATACGGGGGACCATACGGGAGACCGTACGGGAAACCATACGGGAGACCACACGGGCACCGACTCCAGGTACGAAGGAGTTCGCCCCTAGCCTCCGAGACGATATAGGACCCGCACAGACAAAACGTTCATGGAAATTCTTGAATATTCTTTTCGCAGTCTCGTTTCCGATTGGTTCCTGAAGCCTCGAGATGGCTTCAATGGGGATCCAAGACAGACCCTGGAGGGGCCCAAGACGGTCCCAGAGGCCCCCAGGAGGGCTCAAGAAAGGGCCAAGATTATTCCAAGCTGTTCAAAATCCCAAAAGGTCAATCGAAGTGAAGCGTCCTTTGGCGCCGAAACGGCCCCCAGAGGCCCACTAGAGGCTAACACCCCCAAGTTTCCTCCAAGTGGTCACCAGGAGGCTTCGCCAGGCGAGGCGAGGGGAGAAGTCTTCGGGCGTGGGGGCAGGGAGGGGGGGGGGTCGAACCCCTCCCCGAACCGATGCGTGAGCAATTGCATAAACGTGAGCTGTCGGGTTTTGCTTGGCGACTCTCTCATTCGCATCGCGGCCATCTGCTTTGCGATCTCTTCTCACTTGGCCTGTCCAGCGAACAGCGAGCCTTGAAACATGCGGATGTCGTGCGAGGAAAGAAGTACGCGTAAACCGTCGGAGCTCCGCGCGTATTTGTTCGATCTGCGCTGAAGCCCCCCCCTCCCTGGCGTGCGGAGCCGCCAGGGGCGGCGCGAGGCGCCGCAATGGCGGGCCCAGCGACGATCCCAGAAGTCCGCGCGGGGCTTCGCAAGGTCATGTTCGTGCAGACGTTCCTTCCTCTACGACAGGGCAGGGGGCGGTTGGAAGAGGTCGTTCAAACACCTACGCTCAAAGAGATGGTGGGATTCAGAGAAGCACATACGCACATGCTGCGCTGGACTGAGCAATACATCTCGCCGGTCTTAAGAGAAGCGTCGTGTCCAGTACGCCTGGCATTGCTGTCTTGGGGAGGTGCCATCATCAGTGTCAGCGTCGTCGTGTTCGTCATCGTCGTCAACACCGTCATCGTCGCCATCGTCATCGTCATTTCTTGTGTATCGCCTTCTTCATTTCCCGCCGGACCACCATCGCCATCGCCATCACCATAACCGTCACCATCACTATCACTATCACCATGCCATCACCATCACCAGCACCATCACCATCACCACCACAATCACCACCACCATCACCATCACCATCACTATCATGACCATCACCAACGCAGTCATCGTCAGAATCATCATCATCAGCATCAGCATCATCATCATCCTCATCATCATCATCCTCATCGTCATCATCATGACCATCATCATCATCATCATCATCATCATCATCATCATCATCATCATCATCATCATCATCATCATCATCATCATCATCATCGTCATCCTAATCCGCAGCCGGTCTGGCTCAACAGCGGGGGGGGGCATCACTCTCTCGGGTTCAAAAGAAATTCCACTCGATTCATGTAGGCGGCAAGGACTCGCTGGCACCGATGCCGCCGCCATGGCCTCTGCCGGGACGGCCTCCCCTCGGAGGTGGCGCCCGTGGGAAGCCCACGGGGATTTGGGCCCCTGGCCGTTCGGGACGATCCAGGCACCCTGGAAACGCTCTCGGCGAGGCGCAGCTGCTCAAAGGCATTCCGAGTTTGGAAAACCGCCGAGGACCGACGGAAGCGTCCGAAAACTTCGAACCGACCCCCCCAACGAGCCTATCCCGCCCTGACGTTGTCTTCGTATCATTCGAGGGAGAATTGTGTAAGTTTTCTGGTGCAAGGGACGTTTTGCGCTTCTCAGTCAAATCTCTGCGACGGTATGCTTGCACCGGGATGGCGGCAATTTGCTCACTGAGGGCAACACATGTCACTGAATGGAGACATTTTGCCTCGGGCTGGCGGCAGCGAGCTCACTGAAGGCAACATACTTTACTTTCAGTGGGCTCATTTTTGCATCCCGCCCCGCGGAGCGGAGCGACACGCCATCAGCTCGCAGGGCACAGCGTGTCGCCGGGGCCGCCTCCGCGACGCGCTGAGCAAAAGTTCCCGACCGTGCAGCCAAGACGCCGAAATGAGCACCGCTCTGGGTTCGGAAGGGGCCCGCTGTTCCTCAGGTCATTCCGTGGTTATTCCCCTGGCCCTGCTCGTGCACCGAGGCTCTTTGTCAGTGTGCCCACAGAAGGTTTCGCTCCTTCTTTGTCGCGCGGGCTTACGTCTTCGTGAGGGCGCCGCTGCCACCAGGGTAAACGCCGCCTCGGGCGCGGTGCGTTTGCTCTGGGGTTTGCAGCGGTGCCGGCGTCCTCTCTTAGGGGGCGCGGGGCGCAGGGCTTGCCGCGGGTTTGCCGTGGTGTCGGCGTCGTCCACAGGGGCGCGTCGACAACAGCCGGCGCGGCGACATCTATAGCGCTCCGTACTGCAGCAGCCCATTCGCAGCGCGCCCCGAGAGCTCCTCTGCGCTGCCCGGGCGGCCTCCTCCCCCTCCCCCGCGGAGAGGCGGCGCCCGTGGGAGGCCGGCGCGGCTCGCGGTGTTGCTGGCCGCGGCGAGGTGCGCCGCCGAGGACGGCCGGCCTCTCCACAGCGCCGTGCGGAGCCACAGGCCGGGGACGCTCGTGAGGAGCCGGCCGAGGTGGGGACTCATCGGCTACCCTTCCCTCGTTTGGGGGCCTCGTCGGGCCTCCTGGGAGGCCCTCGTCGCCACCGCTGGATTCGCCTCGAAGTCCTGGTCCGGGCGCACCCGGGGAGAGGTCCGAGGACGGCTGGCCGTTCCACGGCGCCGTGCGGAGCCACAGGCCGGGGACGCTGGTGCGGAGCCAGCCGACCGATCGGGCGGGTGGTAATGGGAGGCGACCGAAATAGGGGGGGGGGGGGGGGAAGGGCCCGAACGGCCAACGGTGCCCTGCGGGGCTCCCTTTGGGCCCCTGCTGGCTCCAAAAAAGGGGCCCTTACCCTGAGGGCCCTTTTCTCCCTCCCCGTTTTGGTCCCCCCCCCACGTGCCACCCGCCCGAGAGGCGGGGATTTGCCGGCTGCGCGTGCGAGTGGCTCGTCGCCGGAGCGGCCCCTGGTGCGGGCACACGGGGGACCCCAGCTGGCCGGAGGCGGCGCGGCAGCAGCGGCTTCCGCGCGCGGGGTGTTGGCCCCCCCTGCGCCCTTGCCGAGGGTCGCGCACCAGAGGCCGCCCTTGCCGAGGTCACTCTTGCGAGTTGCCGAGCTTCCACATAGCCGCCGCCTGGGGGATCAACGGTGGGGGGGCCTCGGCAGGCGGTGGATGTAAATGGAATCGGGCCCCCCAGGGCCAAAGCGTATCCATATCCACCGCCCGCTGGTGTCCCAGGGCGTCGGTTCGACAGGCGGTGGACATGCATACATCCCCGCCTCGCAAGCCTGGCCTCCCAGATGGGGTCCGAGTGCCGGATGAGACAAGGGTGCTGGTGCTGCTATCCTTCCCTCTTTCGTGCCTCTTTCGGGCCTCCTGGGAGGCCCTCGTCGCCATCGCTGGATTCGCCTCGAAGTTCCGGTCAGAGCGCACCCCAGGAGTGGTCCAGGGAGTGCAGCGGCATCGGTATTATGTCATGCCCCCAGAGTCGATGGGGTCGGACCCCATGTGGGAGGCCTCCAGAGGAGCGAGCCGGCTCTGGGGCCGTCCATGTTCCAGGGCAAGGAGCCTCAAGGTCCATGCTCGGGACGTGTGTCAGCCCATTGTGTGCTCACCCCGCTCTGCCTGTGTCGGCCATCGCTGCACCGCCCGCGTCGTATGAGAGGGCTTCGGTGGACGAGCACGCATTGGCGCTGACACATGTTCTGAGGATCATCGGCAAGGGAGGAAAAGCACACCGACCACCACAGTTCGGCGTTCACTGAGCGGTCATGGGCATTTGCTAGGCAGCCCTGCACTCTTCGCAGGACGGGAAGCTTCAGGGGAGGGATATACACCCCGACGGCCACAAGTGGCGTTTACGAAACGGCTCTGGACGTCTGCGAAACAGCCTTGCCCTGTCCGATTCCTTCCTTGGCTGCGTTTGCCAACCAGCTGCGCTTCTCGGGGTGCTTCTTATGAGGGTGGTCTAGGGCGAAGACCTCGAACAAGAAAAGCGGCAAGAACTTTTTGCGTCGGCGGCTAGGCAGGGGTCGTCTGCGCTGGCGGAAGGAGCCAGCTCAACGGGGGCACCGCTTTAGCGAATTGGCCAGCATGCAAGAGCGGGAAGTGGGACAGAGCAGTTGGCCGCAGAGAGGGGGAGAGGCGGGGCGAGGGCCACTCAGGGGGGACGAATCACTTCCCTGGGTGCGCCGGCGCGGACAGCCCTGCCGGCGGGGACTGAGGCGGCTGCTGCGCTGGTGTACCTGTTGACGCGGGGCCCAGCTCGAGAAATGCAGCTCAAAACAGCGTGTAGCCGACGAAGAGTACGAAGTGCGAGGCCGGCGGGCCGCGCGCCGCACACGTGGGGGCGCGGAAGGGTTGGCAAACGAAGCTGCACCCTGGCTGGAATGCAGCAAGCGCAATGCTGGGCCATCGTGGGGGAGCGGGCGGCAGGACCAGGCCCGGGAACCCGCACGCGTGGCCGAGAAGAAGCGAGTGCCAAAATCCTTCCAACACCTCAGGAACATCAATGATGTTGGCCTCTTCGGGCCCTCCTGGAGGACCTCTTGGAGGCCTCTCGGGCCGTCTTGGAGGCCTCTGGGGGACCTCTTGGGCCGTCTTGGGCCGCCTTGGACTCTCTTGGGCCGTCTTGGAGGTCGTCTTGGACCATCTTAGGCGGACTTGGAGGCCATCTTGGACCATCTTGGAGGCCATCTTGGGCCAACGTGGCCATCTTGGAGGCCACCTTGGGCCATCTTGAGCGAAACATTGGGAATTGTGTTCCTTGAGGTCCTTTCCGGGTTGCCTGGCGGGACGGGCCGAAGCCCGAGGGTGGTTCTTTTGGAAAAAACAAAACCAAAACCGAAAGGGTCCAGCACGCCAGGCACCCCTGCGATGAATCGACAGAGGGCGGCGGATCGAAGACGCCTACGGCGAATCACCGCCGCCCCCTGCCTTTGTGGAAGCGCCTATGTGGCCTAACGTTGAGACCAGACCTGCCAAGCTATCGGACCATGTGTTCCCCGAATCGGTTTGGAAAGCCTTCGGGGAGCACGTGGGCATCTTGAAGGTCATCTTGGCCGCCTGGAGGCCATTTTGACCCTTTCGGGCCTTCTTGGAGGACGTCTTGGAGGGCTCTTGGGCCGTCTTGGAGGCCATCTTGGGCGTCTTGGAGGCCTCTTGGGGCCGTCTTGGGCGCCTCTTGGGGCCGTCTTGGGCCTCTTGGGCGATCTTTGGGGGCACTGGGGCCGTCTCGGGCCGTCGGAAGGCCGAAAAAAAGCAGATGCCACAATCCTTCAACAACTCATGGGATAGCAATGATTTGGGCCTTTTCGGGCCTTCCTGGAGTCCCTCTTGGAGGCCGTCTTGGGCCATCTTAGTGCCATCTTCGGCTGTCTTGGTGGGCCCCTGGCCCGTCCGACGCCGCCGGAAGCCGTTTGGGGGGCCTCTGAGCCGACTTGGGCCCTCTTGGAATGCTCCAGGGCCGTCTTCGAGGCCATCTTGGGCGTCTTAAAAGCATCCTGGGCCGTCTTGGGGGCCTCTTGGGCCGTTCTGGGGCCATCTTGGAGGCCTCTTGGGCGATCTTTGGGCGATCTTTAGGGGCTCTTGGGCCGTGTCGGGCCGTCGGAAGGCCGAAACGAAGCAAGTGTCAAAATCCTTCGGACACCCAGGGAGAATATGTTTGGCATTTTCTGGCCTTCCTGCAGGCCCTCCCTCTTGAAGGTCTCTTGGGCCGTCTTGGGACAGCTTCGAGCCAACTTCGGCCATCTTGGTGGGCTCCTGGCCCGTCTGACGCCGTCGGACGCCGTTTGGGGGGCCTTTTTCTAGGCCGACTTGGGGCCCTCTTGGGGTGCTCCAGGGCCGTCTTAGAGGCCATCTTGGGCGTCTTGGAGGCCTCTTGGGTCGTCTTTGTGCCCTCTTGGGGCCGTCTTGGGGGCCTCTTGGGCAGTCCTGAGGCCACCTTGGAGGCCTCTTGGGCGCTGTGGCGGCGATCCTGGGGGCCTCTTGGGCCGTCTTGGGTCGTCGGAAAGCCGAGAAGAAACACATGTCAAAATCCTTCAAACACCTAAGGGAAATCAATGATGTTGGCATCGTCGGGCCCTCCTGGAGGACCTCTTGGAGGCCTCTCGGGCCGTCTTGGAGGCCTCTGGGGGACCTCTTGGGCCGTCTTGGGCCGCCTTGGACTCTCTTGGGCCGTCTTGGAGGTCGTCTTGGACCATCTTGGGCGGACTTGGAGGCCATCTTGGACCATCTTGGAGGCCATCTTGGGCCAACGTGGCCATCTTGGAGGCCACCTTGAGCCATCTTGAGCGAAACTTTGGGAATTGTGTTCCTTGAGGTCCTTTCCGGGTGGCCGGCGGGACGGGCCGAAGCCCGAGGGTGGTTCTTTTGGAAAAAACAAAACCAAAACCGAAAGGATCCAGCACGCCAGGCACCCCTGCGATGAATCGACAGAGGGCGGCGGATCGAAGACGCCTACAGCGAATCACAGCCGCCCCCTGCCTTTGTGGAAGCGCCTATGTGGCCTAACGTTGAGACCAGACCTGCCAAGCTATCGGACCATGTGTTCCCCGAATCGGTTTGGAAAGCCTTCGGGGAGCACGTGGGCATCTTGAAGGTCATCTTGGCCGCCTGGAGGCCATTTTGACCCTTTCGGGCCTTCTTGGAGGACGTCTTGGAGGGCTCGTGGGCCGTCTTGGAGGCCATCTTGAGCGTCGTGGAGGCCTCTTCGGCCGTCTTGGGGGCCTCTTGGGGCCGTCTTGGGCGCCTCTTGGGCCGTTCTGGGGCCATCTTGGAGGCCTCTTGGGCGATCCTTGGGCGATCTTTGGGGGCTCTTGGGCCGTATCGGGCCGTCGGAAGGCCGAAACGAAGCAAATGTCAAAATCCTGCAAAAGTCTACGGGAAGTCACTCTTTTGGGCATTTTCTGGCTTTCCTGGAGGCCCTCTTGGAGGCCTCTTGAACCGTCTTGGGCCAGCTGCGAGCCACCTTCGGCCATCTTGGTGGGCTCCTGGCCCGTCGGAAGCCGTTTGGGGGGCCGTTCTGGGCCGACTTGGGGTCCTCTCGGGGTGCTCCAGGGCCGTCTGAGAGGCCATCTTCGGCGTCTTCGAGGCCTCTTGGGCCGTCTTGGGGCCTCTTGGGGCCGTCTTGAGGGGCCTCTTGGGCCGTCATGGGGCCATCTTGGAGGCCTCTTGGGCGATCTTGCGGCGACCCTGGGAGCGTCTTGGGCCGTCTTGGGCCGTCGGAATGCCGAGAAGGCGCAAATGCCAAAATCCTTCAAAAACCTAAGGAATCTCAATGATTTGGGCCCTTTCGGGCCTTCCTGGAGAACCTCTTCGAGGCCTCTTGGGCCGTCTTGGAGGCCCCCTGCGGGCCTTTTGGGCTGTCGTGGACCATATTGAGGCAATATCGGGCCGTCTTGTGCGCATCTTGGAGCCATCTTAGCCGTCTTTGAGGCCATCTTGGCTGTCTTGGGGGGCGCGAGTGCGGCGCGATTTGCGAGGGATCGTGGCTTCGGGGGCGCGCATGTAGCGTAATGTACGCGGAATCATGGCATCGGGGGCGCGAGCGTGGTGTAATTTACAGGAAATCGCGGCCTCGTGGTTTCGAAAACGAGTAACTAATGTATAAGGGATCGTAGCCTCGGGGGCGCGACGGTGGCGTAATTTACCGGGGATCGTAGCCCCAGAGACGAGAACGTAGTGTAATTTACAAGGGATCGTGGCCTCAGGGGCGTGAGCACAGCGTATTTTACGATATAATTTGGAAGGAATCTTGGCCTCGGGGGCGCTAACATGCATAATGTACAAGGATTGCTGCGTCGGGGGCGCGAACCTCATGTATTTTCACGTGGCCCACGGCCCCCCAGAAATTCAGACAACGCGATCGGGGACGCTGGCCGAGCTGGGTTTCGGCTCCCTCCCTCGCGCGGACAGTAACCAATTACAGTAAGAAGCAGAAAGCAATATTGTAACATTGGAAACTGGAAAGTGGAATTGGCGCAGGGAGCAGCAAACCTAAGCCTCGCAGCCTGATGGCCCCAGGGGGCCAGCGGACTTGTTTATACTATCAGTGCGTTTCGAGCTGCCTAAATATTGCCCAATCAGAACTTGCCTCTGTAGGGGTCCTAACGGATTCATATGGTTAGGTGAGGGGTTGGCGCCAATTTCGGCGGCACGCCAGCCGGGTGCCCGGGTGCCCAGTAGCCCTATAGCCCTATTGCCCTATAGTCTTATAGTCTCATAGCCCTATAGCCCTATAGCTTTATAACCCCCTATTAACCTACGGCCCGATAGCCATCTAGCCCAATAGCCTTATAGCCCTATAGCCCTACCTCCAGTCCCATAGCCCTATAGCCCTATCGCTAGCCCTATAGCCACACAGCCACATAGCCGTATAGTCATATAGCTATATAGCCCAATCGCCCTATAGCCCTATAACCCTATAGCCCTATAGCTTTATAGCCCTATATCCCTATAGCCCCATAGCCCTATCGCCCTACAGCCCAATGGACCAATAGCCCTATGGTCCTACGGCCCTATAGCCCCATAATCCTATAGTCCTCAAAGAAAGATGTTGTAGTTTTATTCGGTCGGTATCATATATATATATATAAGAACAGAGAGAGAGAGGAAAAGTTAGCCTGGCGAAGGACCAAACCATATGTGAGTACCGCAAGTGTGAATATCTTCTTCGGTGGCGTTCCCTATCGGGCCGCGAGCCCTGTGAGGGGTGTGCCGCAATGGGTGCGGCGGACGAATACGGACGGTGGCGCTGGGGCCTTCGTTGGACCTCCCTATGGGGCCGCGAAATCGTATGATGGATGTGACGAAACGGGCGTGGGGGACGCATGCGGGCGGTGGCACTGGGGCCTTCGGTGGAGCTCCGGGGCCTCGAACCGTGTGCGCGGTGCGCTGAAATGGGTGTGGGGGACGCATGCGGGCGGTTGCACTGGGGCCATCGGTGGAGCCCCCTATGTGGCCACGCAGCGCGTAAGGGGTGTGCCGAAATTGGTGTGGGGGACGCATGCGGGCGGTGGCACTGGGGCATTCGCTGGAGCTCCCTATGGGGCCACGAAGCGCGTGAGGGGTGTGCCGAAATATGTATGGGGGGCGCATGTGGGCGGTGGTACTGGGGCCTTCGGTGGTGCTCCCCACGGGGCCACGAAGCGTGTGAGGGGTGTGCCGAAACAGGTGTGGGGGACGCATGCTGGCGGTGGCACTGGAGCCTTCATTGGAGCTCCCTGTGGGGCCACGAAACGTGTGAGGGGTGTGAAGAAGTGTGTGTGTGTGGGGGGGGGGGGAGGGCGCATGCGGGCGGTGGCACTGGGGCCTTGGGTGGAGATCTCTACGGGGCCTCGAAACGTATGATTTGTACGCCGAAGTGGTTGTGGGGGACGCATGCTGGCGGTGGCACCTGGGACCTGCGGTGGAGCTCCTTTCCTTGTGGTGCCACGAAACGTGTGAGGGGTGTACCGAAATGGGTGTGTGGGGGGCGCATGCGGGCGGTGGTACTGGGGCCTTCGGTGGAGCTCCCTATGAGGCCGTGAAGCGCGTGAGTGGTGTGCCGGAATGGGTGTGGGGGGCGCATGCGGGCGGCGGCACTGGAACCTTCGATTGAGCTCCCTACGGGGCCTCGAAACGTGTGAGGGCTGTGCCGGAATGGGTGTGGGACTGCATGCGGGCGGTGGCGAAACAGGTGTGGGATGCATGCGGGCGGTGGCACTGGAACTTTCGGTGGAGCTCACTGTCGGGCCACGAAACGTATGAGGGGTGTACCGACATGGGCACGGGGGGCGCATGCGGGCAGTGGCACTGGGGCCTTCGGTGAAACTCCTTGTGGGGCCACGAAACGTGTGAGGGGTGTGCCGAAATGGGTGTGGGGGGCGCATGCGGGCGGTGGTACTGGTGCCTTCGGTGGAGCTGCCTGTGGGGCTGCGAAACGATGATGGGGTGTGCCGAAATGGGTGTTGGAGACGCATGCGGGCGGTCCCACTAGGGGCTTCGGTGGAGCTCCCTATGGGGCCACAAAACGTTGTACTGCGTGGGTGAAACGCAGGGAGGAGGGAGGAGGGGGAGGAGGGGGAGGGAGGAGGGAGGAGGGAGGAGGAGGACCTCGGGGACCGTCTTTTCAAAACGAGGACCCAACACCACAGGATGGTTCGGAACAAATCAGTTTTCCCATTTTTTTTGAAGTCCCGTCTTCTTGCTCCAGAGGAGGCGTCGCACCAGGCCGCGGCGGTCAGCGTCGACGCGGGCGGCGTCTTCGCCTGGGCCGCCAGAGGTGCCACCGCCGTCGAGGCGGGCCCCTGTGGTCCCAGACCCCTTCGAGTCACGAGAACATGTCGCCGCGCCGCTTGCTGTCCTACTCGTTCCCAACACGCGTGCCTGGAGCCTTCCCGCAGGTCCTTCGAATTTTCTTCGAAGTTCCTTCGAAGCTTGCTTCTCGAAGTTTGCAAGCTCCCCAGGCATATCATATTTCCCAGCGTCGTGGCAGGCGTCTCGCAGAGGCATTTTCTCAAACTTGCATCCGACGCGCGGCCTTACGTCTTGGGAAGGGCGCTTCGGCCACCAGGGCAAACGCCGCCTCGGGCGCAACGTTCGCCATGTGGTTTGCCGCGGTGCCGACTCTGTGTGCCTGGGCGCGTCGAGAACAAACGTCGCGGCAACACATCCCGACAGCAGCCTTTTCGTTGTTTTCGGCTTCTGGGGGCCCCCACAGGGCCTCGGGACCGTCCAACGTCAACTAAGGATGAAAAGCCCGTGCCAGTGAGTGGGTCGAGACTTCTGGGGGTCCTGGGGATCCGGGGGAGGTCCTGGGGATCCTGGCGTTGGAGCCGCATCGCTAATGCATCGGCGATGCGGCGCGATCCTCCGACCCCATCTACTCGGACCCCACTTGGGAGGCCTCTTATCACAAATCATCGATCCGGCACGTCAAACAGCAGAATGATGGGGTCTAGTCGGGTGGGGTAGGGCAAGCTATAAATCCGTTCCAAAGCGTTTCGGGACGCTCCCAGTTTTGTTTGCAGCGTCGGGTCTCAGAGGTCGAAGCCCATCACGAGCACCCCTCACGAGGCCAAGAGGGACCCAGAGGGCCTCAAGATGGAGCTAAAAGCTGGTGGCACCCTGGGCCAAGGGCAATGCCAGCAATACCCACAATGGGGTCTAGAGCTCCGATCGGGTCTTTCGCTTTGACTTCCTACCGACGCGCCCACCTCCTCCTCCTCCTCCTCCTCCTCCTCCTCCTCCTCCTCTTCCTCCTCCTCCTCCTCCTCCTCCTCCTCAGTAGCCGTGTTGGTTCCAGATGCCCTCTTGCCCGTGGCAAAGCACGGATACCGATAGTCCGTGGCGGGCAAGGCTGTTCAGCCTAGCATTTTTTTGTTCGCCCTCACTGCGGGATCTGGGCTCACCTAAACCTTAAACCCTATTGGTGAATGACCTCACGATGAAAGTGAATCCGCAACTGGAAGAACTGGACGATGGGAAGGTAACATACACTCATTCGACGGCCGCGAGGAGTGAATCTGCATCATCATTCTCGGACGGGCGCTCTTCGATAGCTGCGGGCATTTTGCCGCACGGACCCAAGCGGGCGCGCGGAGCCGACCAGATCGAGAACAGCAGCCCGACCATCATTTTTTTTTCACCGTCCAGCTCCCCAGCGTGTTAGAGGTACCCAAGGGGGCCAGCTTCAACACCTGATTCCTCACCACTGCGGTTCTGGAGCCAGCGCAACATGCCACGCAGCTAATCAGAACTAAGCCATCGAGTCCGAGCATACTCGCACGTAAGTTCACGCAGGACTGCGACAGACTTCGCATGAGTTGGGTAGATCCACGGGAGCAGACCGAGCACCCGCTGCGAATCATATCATATGTGCTACATGATGTACGTCAAAAAGCACGCGCCTTCCATCATCGATGTACGAAGGTGATCGAAGGACATGCGGCAAAACAGTGGGAGATGGGACGCGTCGTACTGGCTCGGAGTTGATGGCTTCAAAAGCCATATGCCGTTGCACTGATGAGTATGCGCGGACATTGTTGACGGCCACGCCCAGCACCAAGAAATGTGAGATCCATTTCAGGTTGACCAGAGCATCAAGGACTTCTGCGACTCGGGGTACCTCGCCCGAGCAGACCCATGCCGCCATTGAGACGTCGCAAGAGGAGCTCAGGGAGCAGGACCGCAGATACACGCGACAGGCGGCCTCATGGATAACGCAGACATTTCGTGGGCGATCAAGCTCTCATGCTCTTTGATCCATGATCTGTTTTGCAACTACACAACGCTCGCTCCTCGCGAAGCAGATAGGGCTTCCGCGCAGCCACGCAGCGGCCGAGTGCTTGCGGGTTTGCAGAATCGGAGGGTCATTCTCTGCCCTGGATGCGGCTCACGCTTTCCCTGTCGCGCGCATCTACGGGTCGAGTGCAGCCGCGTATTGGGCGGTCATTGTTGTGCCAGACCCGTAGCCCTATTTCTCCTCTCTTCGCTTCCTCTTCCGATTGGCTTCGCCAAGTAGCGTTTTGCGTCGGCCCTTCAACCCGGGGGCGCCGCAGGAGGAGACGTCGCTGCGCTTCCTCTCTAGGGGGGCCGCGCGATCCCCGCGCCCTCGCGGTCAACCGCGTCGCGCGACCCCCTGCGTGGAGGCAGCGAGGGGGCGCTGCGCCTCGTCGAGCGTCTTGCAATCAGTCGGGGGGGGGGGTCGAGCGCCCATTCCATTGATCTAAGCCGCGCCGCGGCTTGCATCCAGGGGCGGCCGAGCGGGAGCGCGGCGTCTCATCGGCAACGCCGTCGTCATTTATCGGGGATCGCGCCTGCCCCGCTTCGCGAACGTCGGCCGCGCCGAGTGTCTCGCGAGCCCTGCATGCTGCGCAAAGGCGCCCCATCCGTGCGAGGCGCGCCGCGCGCCGCCGAGCGCCGCTGGGCCAGGCCGGGGGCGCCCAGCTGGCCACCGCGGCGCCCCCCGCGGCACGGCGAGGCGGCGGCGGGCGCCCCTGACCTCTTTCGGACTTGGCGGGGGCGGACCGCCCCCGGGGCCGCCGCCTGCGCCCCGCCGCCGCCGCCGCCGCCGCCGCCGCCGCTGGGGCGCCTGCGCTGAGCCCGCGGGCCGCCGACGCCGCGCTGAGCAGTGCCCCGCGCCGCTGCTTGGGGCCCCGGGGAAAACGTCCTCCGCGGCGTCGTCCAGCGCCGGGGCAAAGTCGCACCGCGGGCGAATCCCCGGCCTGGGCCGAGTCGCCGGCAGCGACGCGGGGCCCGTTTGAACTGCCTGCTGGCGATTGGCGCTGGCGCCGCATCAAAGGAAAGAGGAGGGGGGGGGGGGGGCGGATAGTAGAGGGGGAGAGGAGGGGGGCAGGGATGTCCCGCTCCGACCACTTCCGAGAGCAATCCCGTCCAATGGGGCCACCGTCAATTTTATAGCATTCCGTTTCGCGCTGATCCCCCCCGACTCGGGCCCATATTTGTAGGGGCGCGTTCTGGCAATAGTTATCCACGGCTCGCGCGGCCACGCCAGCCCGCCCAGACGCGACGCCCGGGCCAACTGCCGGGAAAAAGAGAATGAGCGTGGAAACATATTGGAACAGAGCGGCCACCGTTCGCGAGTTCAGAGACGTCGGGAACAATCGGAGGCCTTCTGGAGACATATTGGGTCTATCGTTCGTATTATGATTATTATTTTTCCTCTCTTTTTATATTTTCTTTCTTTGTATTTCCCCCCGCGCGGCCTGTGGGGCCGCCCCAGGGCCCCTCTTCGATGCCTTCCGGGGGCGCGGGGGGCCTTCTTGCGACAGTCTTGAGGGCCTCGATGGAAACGTGGATCGCGCCAGTGGACCCCCCCCCCCCCGCGCGAGCCCACGTGGCCGCCGAGTGGGGCCATATTGGGGCGCTCCCGGGAACGCGCGGGGCCCCCTTGAAGCTGTCTCGGGACCCTGTCGGGGCTCCACTCGGCGACGTCGGCGCCATGCTGGGGCCCCGGGGCCCAATCGGGATCGAAGGGGCGAAATGGCAGGCGCCATTGACGCTATGGCCCCATTTTGCAGAATGCGCTTTCTCGCTGGCGCGCCGGGGGGGGGGGGGGGGGGGGGGGCGCGCGCGGCCAGCTGAAGCGGTCTTTTTGGGAGTTCGTGGAAATTTGCGGACGCGCGACTGAAGCCAGTCGGGGCAGTTTGCGCCTTGCCCTCGACGCCCCATGCATCTCCGCCAGCCAATCGAGGAACGATGCCCAGCCGAGTTGCCTGGGAGGTGCGTCAGCATGCAGCGGGGCAAAAGTGAAACGTCGTCGCATCGAAGGTTTGGATCAGCTCGAGCAGACCCAGGGTTCAAATGTTTATGCGTGGGCGGCCCTGTCGAACGATGAGGAGGCAGCGGGGGGGGGGGATTCTGAGGCGGGGCGAGGAAAGGGGGGATGGGGAGGTGGGCGAATGAGGAGGAGGAGGAGGAGGAGGAGGCGGCGGAGGAGGAGGATTACGAGCAGAACGATTACGAGTTTGACGTTCGTTTTCCCACACAACGCACGGCTACCACCGGGTAGGACACGCGGGGAGGGAGAAGGGGGGTGGCCTCGCGCGGTCGCCCGCCTTGTCCGCGCTCTCCAGGCGGCCGCGGGCCGGCCGGCAGCGGGGGGCCTGCCCATTGGGGCGCACTTCAAGGGAAGGAGCGCGGCAATGTAAGATTGCGGCGCCGCGGCCGCGGCCGCGGCGCCGGAAAATTGCAGCGCGCTGCTCGCGGCCCGCGCGCCCCGCTGGGCGGGGCGCCCGCGCGCTGGTCGGCGGGGCTCCGCGACGCGGGCAGTGCAGGGCGGCCTCGCGAAGGCGGTCTCGCGGCGCGACGATGGGGGCGGGGGGCGCGGAGGGCGGCGACGGGGGAGGAACCCGAACCTGGCGAGAAAACCTGCCTTGGGAATGCAGGGCCCGCGCTGCGACCGACGGCCCGGGCAGGTCGCGCGGGCGAAGTGGGCCTGGCGAAGTCGCGCCGCCCGCGCGAGGTGCGCCGACTAGCGGCCCACGCCGGGCACTTGGGGTCATTCTGAACAGCGCGGGCAGAGCGGCGCCGGATACGCGCCTTTCATGGCGGGTGGGAAAAATCTGCACCGCCCCCCGCGAAAGCACAGGAACGCCCAATAGCGCCCGCGACTCGGGTCAGGGCACCGCGAAGAGCTTTTGTCAGATTCGTCACTTGAGGTTCTTAGGGTCTTATGTGCGCACCGCGCAGTGCTCTCGCCGCGGCGGCGGGTTCTGCCGCCCGCCAGACCCCCGGGCGCCGCGACAAAAATCGAGACCAGCGTTTATTTCCTCGTCTCCACGCGCACAGGCCCTGCCCGGGCTCCTCGGCGATCGCGTGCGACCCGCCGCCAACGCAACATATATCCTCGCGCGTGGTCGAGAGGCCCAGGCGTGGGATGTGCAGCGATCGCCGCGTCGGAGGCCCGAGCGCCCCCCCATCCGACGGAGCCAAGCCAGTTTGGGAGATTAGGGGGGAGAGGCGCGTGCTCTCGCCTGAAAGCGGTTGCAAAAGAAACGCGATCCAAATGATTTTGCGCGCGCCGCCATTGCCCTTTCTGTTCCGTTCACCTGCTGCGCCCCCCCCTCTCATCCTTTGTTTCGGCTGTATTCGATTTCCCCCGTTCCCCCTGGGATGTCCCCGCTGCCCCTCTCATGTTCCCCCGTCTCTTGGACCCTGCCCCCCGCCCCCCCCCCCTTCCCCCCCCCCCCCCTTCCTCCACTTCTGCCCCCGCCCCCATCGGCGCCCCCTCCCTGCGGGCGCCCCCCCTTCCCCCCGCCGCCCATTCTCTTTCGTGTTCTTCCATGTCGTCCGCCCCGCCCTTTCACTTCCTCTTCCCCTCCACGTGGAACTGCCCCCCATCGAGGCACTCCGCCGCGCCCCCCCGCGCCGTGTCGCGCCGCTCTCGCCGCGCAAAATTCGCCGGACAAGCTTGCGCATGCGCATTATTGCATCTGCTCGCGCGCGGCAATTCGCTGTTCGGCGACAGTGGGCCGCGCGTCGAATTCGGCGTCGGGCGCGCGCTGGCCGCTTCATTGCTGCCGTTGTTTTCCTTCCCCCCCTTTTGTTTCGCCCTCTCGTCGCCCCTCCTCCGCGTTTTCCTTGGGTTTCTGCCCCCGCCGCTTCCAGCGTCGCTGTTTCTTTCCTCTCGTTGTTTTTTTGTCGCGTTGCCGACGCACTCTTGCCCCCCCGTCGCTTCTCTGCCCCTCGCCCTTGTCGATCGCATTTTTCCGCGCGCTCGTTGCGGCCGCCGGGGCGGGCGCGGGGCGGGCCGCGACGGGGCGCGCCAAAAAATATGCAGCGGTCGCGGGGCGTCGCGCGCCCAGCGGCCAGCGCGCGCTCGCGTTCTGGTCGCGCCCGGAGCGAACGCCATCACTTGTTTCGAGCCCGCTTTTCGGCGAGAGCGGCGACGCGCCGAAAACAATGCCCCAGACAGCGGCGGCGCGGGCGAGTTCGAGGCGCGCGCATCCGACCCCCTGCGAGACTTCGCGTTGACGCGAGGCGCGATGCCGCATTGAGCGGCGGGCCCGCGCGCGCCTGCGAACGTCTTGGGCGCTCGTCAACGGGGCCTCGCGCATGTCTGAAGGATATTGTGCGCGCGCGATAGAATGGCGCATCACTCTTATCGTAATTCAATCACATCCAAAGGGTTGCATGCAAACGTTTGCTCGCGGGCTGGGCGGCTCGGACAACGCGGCGGCGGGTCAGAGACGCCCGGGCGGGGGAAGGGGATTGATTCCCCGCGCCGCTAGGGCGCGGCCCGCGCCGAGGGCCGGGCCCGACCAAGGTTCGCGCCGCGTTGGGGTTTCGTGCCTTGCGCCCCTCGGATGACAGCTGGCGGTCCTGCGCGGCGTTCTCGCGGCGGGTCTCCATTCTAGATCCCCCCACTTCGGCGCGGGCTTTGCGAAGCCAGCGGCGCGCCACTCTATGCGCGGGGCCGCGCCGCGGGCCGCTTGGGGCGCTCCGCGAGTGTCGAACAGCGGCGAAGCGTCCTGGCTCGCCTGTAGGCCGACCGAGGAATGTTCTAAGAACCTTTTGCGATTTGCACGACGTGCTTCTAGGGCATTTCTGGTTGGGCCTATTTTGTTTTATCGCATCGGGCTCACGGTTTAAGAACATTCTTTTTGTTCTTAGAGCATTTGTGGGTTCTAAGAAAACGTCGCGGTCGGCCAATAGGAACGACGGGGCGGTCGGCCCTTGCTCGGGATCGGCGCGAGAAGGTGCCCATTGCATCGGGGCCCGCCACAGAGGCCCGAGCGTCGTAAACTTCCATTTTCATATTTGAATTTGACCTCGCAGGGCCAAAGCTCGCGCCCCGCGAGGTCTTCCTCTTCGCCCCCCCGCCCCCCCCCC
This sequence comes from Prorocentrum cordatum, assembly GCA_963575745.1. NCBI lineage: Eukaryota > Dinophyceae > Prorocentrales > Prorocentraceae > Prorocentrum > Prorocentrum cordatum. The sequence goes on from CAUYUJ010004369.1 coordinate 254,011, forward strand.
CTCGGGGGCCGCGTCTTCTGCCGGCGATTGCAGGGGGGGCGCGTTCCGCCAGTTATGGGTCTTCCTCGTCTTCTACTTCCTCCTCTACTTCGCCTTCCTCTGCTGAGAGTGGGAGCGGTTGTCTCCCATGCTGCCCGCGCCCTCGTCTCGGCGCGGTGGGTTGCGTATGTCGCGCTCTGTTTGGGTTATCGGCGGGGGCGCAGCTGCTCGAAGACGCGCCTGCGCATGCGCGTGGTCTCTCACCGGCACGGGTGGCATCGTTGCCATGCATCAAAATCATGGACCTCTCGGCGATATCACGACTCTTCCTTGGCATATGAGCGCGCATGCGCACCGCGGCTCGCCCCCGACAAGGCCGTGGCCCAGACGCGCGTGCAGGGGCGCATTTCTGCCTTCTCCCTCTCCCCCCCGCCTCGACGGCCATAGATCTTCAGCGCGCACTTTTGCCCGGGATTTTCCGGGGCCCGCGCGAAAGCTTTACTGGCGATGACCGAGCGGTTTCCGACGATGCGGGGATCGTTCAAGTTCCATCGAGTCCTTGGCTCGCTCTACGGATTCATTGGCGCCGGCGCGCCTGGGTCAAAGATGACCGTCGACCCCCGCCGCGAGACCCGTCGATAATTGCCCCCAGAGTTGCGCAGACTGGCCAATTCAGGACCTCGCGAAACCATCGGATCACGCCCCAGTATCCCTTCGGCTCGCCCCCCTACTTGGTCGACCTGAATGCCCCGTAACTCTTGGGTGGGTTGCTCGACGCGACCGGTTTTGCGATGCTCTCGATGAACGGCCAGCGGAAGATGGCCGATCTCAGCATCCGCCCGGGGCGGCTGCGAGCCATGAAAGTCTGGGCGCGGCGCGCTGCTGCCCGGACTCGCACTTCGGAGTTCCCCCTGGGCGCTGGTGCCGCGGCTGAGAAAGTGCCCTGCTCGAGCGAACTTTTAGGGGCCGCTCGATCAGGCCAGGAGAAGATGCGTGTCCAGGCTGCCCTGCACAGGTGTTTTGCTGGACTTCAGTGGCTCTCGAATTCAGCCGTCCTATTTCGCGAGCGACGCGCTGGAAGCGCGCGAGGCGGGGCTGGAGGCCCGCCGGCTGCCAGCTACTGGGGCGAGACTTCCGCGCGCGTCGAATCAGGCGCCCAGGGGAAGCTCGAGGCCGTCCCAGAGGCAGGCATCGCTCACATCTGCGGTTGGCCCCGATGGATGCGCCCAGAAGGAATCCAGGGATTGCGCCGAACATGGCCAGGTGGAGAAGGCCGACCAATTTTGGATTCGGCCCCGAGCATCACCCAGGGCGATCGCCAGCGCGCCGCGGTTGACCTTATCCATGGGTGATCACTCCTTGTCAGTCTCGGTATATTCCGCGTTCGCGAGCGGACCCCAGTCCTGGCCCTGATGGGCGACCACATTCCGTCAGGCAGCGCGGTGGTCAGGTGGCGGAGGAAGCGCTCCACCAGCGCTGTGCGCGCATGTTGTCGGGGGGAGTTTCGCGCTAAATTTGCAGCGTCTTCAAGGCCCCCCCCCCCGAAGGCGAGGCCCTTCGCGGCGGCAGGGCGCCCAGACTGCCAAAGATCAGAAGTCCAAAGAAATCGCGATGTCCGCCTCGGCCCCCGTCGGGCGAGCGGAGATGCGAGCGCGGCGGCGCGCGGTCGCGCGCGACCCGACGCAGGCAATAGCGCGAATGCGCGGGCGTCGCGGCCGCGACGACGGCGACGGCGACGAGGGCGGCTGCGCTTGCGCCGAAGGCGACGACGACGACGGCGGCGACGACGGCGGCGGCGACGACGGACGCCGCGGCGACGGCGGCGACGGGGCCCGGGCCCACGAGCGAACTCACGCCCCGCCCTCGCCCCTGGAGCCCAGGGCCCGATTTCATGGTGGGAGCGAAATTTCTGCGCGCTGTTTTACCCTGGCCGTCCCTCCGCTTTACTCAAGCGCTCTTTTCGCTTGAGTGAATTCAGCTTTTGGGTCTGGAGTGCGTCGAGCGGTGCGTCTCAACCAAATCCGTTTCTTCGCTGTAGTAAATCCGCTTTCCTCGCTTCAGTAATGGCGCTTCCTCGCTATAGTAAATCCGCTGCCTCGCGTCAGTAAAGTCCGATGTCTGCCTTGCTGAAGCCTTGGGGACGCGGTGGCGATGCGGGGCCATGCCCAGTCGGGGGGCGGGTGGCCCTCGTCTGTCCTGCCTGTTCACCCCGCGATGCCTTTGCTCCAGTAATTAGGGTAGCGCCACATCGGGTCGTGACATGTTCTCAGCGATTCGCAGAGGCTCTGCGACAGAAGATTCGGGGCGCGAGCGCAGGACGCGGCTCGGCAATTCGGACGCGCCGCCGCGGCTGTCGCGCAACAGAGCAGAAGCTCCTTACTCAGAGGCTTTTTTTCTTCAGCAAATTGCTCCTTCAAACTAATAGTGCGAATTTTCCGCTTCCAAGAAGAGACCCGGCCCTGGGCCCCAGGCAACGCGGACCAAAAACGAATGGCCCCAAGTACCCGCTCAAACGTGTCGTTCAGGAGCGTCTCCGCTGGATTCAGCGCGGCTTCATTTCGGGCTGGAAAATGGCCGGCGCATTTATGACTCTGAAGAGTCGCCCGTTCAATAAGAAGTCCTGGGCGGGGGGGGGAAGGAGGTGCCGCCGTTGACCCGAGGGCGGCGTTCTCATCGGCGCCCCAGGTCTGGCTCTCTGCTGTCCTTCGCGCGCATGAGCTGCGTCAGACTATGACATTTGTGTTGGAAGCGCTTCATGAGAATGCGGTCTGTTATATTCGGTGGTGCCCAGAGATCCTGGGGGGCTGTAGCTGGGACTTGTATTCGTCGAGGGTGGCCCCTCGGTGGTATTATGTAGGCCTTCGCCGTGGCCCCCCTGCTGCGCGCCTCGGCAACGCGCGACTACGGCGCGCGCGTGCGCCGTCAGCGTTCGCAGGCGACTGTTCACAGCACCACGCACTGATCATGAAATACGTCCATTGGTCATGGGTAAAGTCCAGGTGGGCCCACGTCAAGTGTAGCATTGGCTTTCAAGAAGTGCGTGGTTATGCGGTTCGGGCAGCTCCCGAGAGTGCAGATGATTTCGTTGTTCTGCGAGCAAGGCTTATATATCTTTGAGTTCAAGCTGTCCGACGCAGCCAGGGCGCGCGGCGCGTCCGTCGGTCGCGGAGCCCGAGAGCGCGATTGGCCCGAGGGATGCGGAGTCGCTCGGGGGAGGTCAAAGGTTTCGTTCTTGGGCCCACTTCGCCCATTGTCGCCTCCAGTTGTCTGCGCGCCCCGACCCCTCCCCGCGTCTCCCGGTTCGTCGCGAGGAGAGGTCTGCGCGATTGGAGGGGGCGTCGCCGGCAGCTCGCGCGCCGCCCGCGGCGTTCGTCTTTTCCAGCCGGCCTGCGGCGTCTGAAAGAGCTCGGCCGCCTGGTGGGGCGTCAGGACTTGGGGGTCGTCTCCAGGGTGGATGTCAACGTGCGCGCGCGCTGCTGACAGCTTCCAGCGCCCACATCAATGCTCCCCGCAGACCCTGGAAAGTAGCGGGCGCGACGCTGCTTGGGCGTTGAACTCTCAATTTTAAGATTCTATCTTCTTCCAGTATGTGAACATGTACCCCAAGTTCCTCACGGGGCGCCCTCGGCCCTCGATGAAGCCCCCCCAGAAGTCCCTGGCCACAGTTCGCCGGCTCCTGGCTCGGGGACATGAACAGGGCCCCGGCAGTATTTCTAGACTTCTTGCTCAGATTTTTCTGATGAGTCTCGGGGCGAGCCCAGCTGAAAAGTCGCGAATTGATGGTTCCGTTTTGCGCTAATCGAGAAGAACAAGTGCCCTGCCAACATCATCGCGAGTGTTCTGAAGAATCTGTTCAACGCGTGGAACGCCACTCGGCGGCCCTGGCCAACCCAGGCCCCGCGCAGATTCGACTGCGGATGCGAGGCTGGCGATTCAATGCTTCATCGCGCGATTTGTCTTGGAGTTGCCCATCATTCGTCGTCTTCTGAGTCGCCCCCCCGAGGGGGATGCAACCCGTCAGCCGCGTTATTCCTGCAGCGTTTCTGTCTTGAATATATCCCCATTTTCCTCCCCCGTGCTTTAGCCGTCGCGTTGCTGCGCGGCGTGGCCCAGTCGGTTCGAGCGAACCCTGTCTCTTCGAACCGCGCATGCGCGCGTGTGATCGATCGCCTTCGTTCTTCTGTTCGGCGATCCCGCGCGGCCCGCGCTCTCGCTTCGTTTCGCCCCCCCCCCCCCCCTTCCCCGCCCGGCCCTCTCTGCCCGGGATCTGGATCAGTGCTGCCGCGCGGCCTCGTCTCCCCGGCGGCGCAGGTGCGCGGGGGGCGCTCGGGAGCAGAAGGTTTGCCTTCTGTTCGCTCTCTGGTCCGCTGGCCTTCTTCTCGTCTCTTTCAGCGGGCGCAACTCCCCCCGCCCTCCCCCCCCCCCGCCCCTCCATCTCCTCTTCCCCCCCCGCCTCCGCGGCCGTTTTGGCTCAAGGTGCCAGTTTGCCCGCGGCAGAGCGCGGGCGCCGCTTGTCCGCGGCGGGCAAGGGCGTTCAGCCCGGCGCCTTCCTTCAGACCCGGCCGCGGGATCTGGGCCCACGCGCCGCAGCCGTGGCGTTCGCTCTCCAGGCGCCGCGGAGTCAGTCCCTCCAGATGGGCAGGTCGCTGCCGCAAATGAGGCTGCCGCGGCCGCTTCGACGTCTCCTATCATTGCCCAGGTCGACGCGAAGTTCGCTGCGATGCAGGGCGCGATGGACGGGCGCCTGGCTGCGATCGCGGAACGAGATGCCCCGGAAAGCGCAGTCGAGCGTTCGCATGACTTCGCGACGAAGGTGCGCGGGCAGCAGATTGGCCTGGGCGAGGCAGCGGCAACCTGCGCTCGCTCGACGGCCGCGAGGAGTAGACCCCCTTCATCATTCTCGAGCGGGTGCTCTTCGACATCGGCATTCGCGCTGCTGGGCGGACCCAGGCGGGCGCGCGGGGCCGACCAGGTCGACGGCAGCAACCCGAAGCTCAAATATTTCCGGGAGCCTTTCCTCTGTCATTTCCTCCAGCATGCTCGAGAGGCCCACTGGCGCCGTTTTCAACGGCGGGCCCCTCGCCGCCTCGTTCCTGGAGCCAGCTCAGAATTCCACGCGGCAAGGCAAATCTATTCCATCGGCTTCGAGCGCGCGCGCCGGTCGCGCGTGAGTTCGCGAGGGGGCGCAACATAGTTGGACTTACTTGGGCAGTTCCACGGGATCATAGCCAGCGCCCATTGCGAGTCAGATCGGACATGCGTCGCGCTGCACGTCGGAAAAGCACGGGCCTGTCATCATTCAATCACGAATGTGAAGGAGATGCGTCGGACTAATGGGAGATGGAACACGTCGTGCTGGCCCGGAGTTGACTTCTTCCAAGGTCAGCTACGACTTCCCACTGATGACGATGCGCGGACATGGGCAACGGCCACGCCCAGCACCAAGAAGGTGAGATCGTTCTTTTCCAGTATCACCCAAACATCAAGGACTGCAGCGACTGGGGCATTACGCCCGAGCAGACCCACGCCGCCGTCGAGACGTCGCAGAAGGAGCCCAGGAGACAGGACAGCAGATACATGCGACAGGCGGCATTACAGACGGGCGATCACGCTTTCACGCTCTTCGACCTCCAGGGGCAGAGCTCGCGCTCCCGCGAGCGCGCGTAGCGCTTCGTCTTCCACTTCGTCCTCCGCTCCCTCGGGCGCCATTTCTTTGGCTGGGGATTGCAGGAGTGCGTGTTCCACCAGTTCTGGGTCCTCCTCGTATTCTCCTTTCTCCTCGTTTATCTTCGTCTACTGAGAGTGGAAGCGGTCGTCTTTCACGCTGCCCGCGCGCGCGTCTCGGCGTGGCCAGTTGGAATTGCCGCGCGCTTCTTGGGCCAATCGATGGGGACATAGTCATCCAAGAGCGCGCCCGCGCGCGCAATCTCCCGCCAATAAACGCGACAGCATAACTCCGTAAGAAACACATGGGCATGTTGAGTGCAATACGACTCTGTCTCGGAATTTTAAAACACGCGCGCGACGGCTCGCCTGGCAAGTGCGTGGAAGGGCGGCGCAGTGACAGCAGCGGCGAGACCTTGCATAGCAATTCCACGAGGCGCATGTTGGTGCTCGCCCCTCTCCGCCCGTCGCGACGGATTCAGACCTCCACCGTGCTTTTTGCTCCGGGAGCTGCTGGTCCTCAGGCGAAAGGTCACGTGGCGATGACCAAGCGAAGCATGTGCCCAACCTCCTCCTGCGTTGTCCTTGTGCACGGTGACTGAAATAGTCTCGAGTTTGGGGGGGAACGCCACTGGTGCCATGGTTAAACTGAACGGGCGGTCCACTGCGGGCTGGGCAGAGCACTTGCAGAGCAAATTCCGATGATGGGAGAGATCGTTTAACCTTCTTTCAAATTTCGGGCTCGCTCTACTGACTCATTGGCGCTAGCTTCTCTGGGTTGAATATACTCGTCGACCCCCGCCGCGGACCCCCTCGACCACTGCTCCCAGAGCGGCGCTGCCTGGCCAGTTCAAGACTTCGCGAAGCCATCGGATCATGCCCCAGTATCGCTTCGTCTTGCCCCCCTACTTGCTTGGCCTGAACGCCTAATCATTCCTCGGTGGACCGCTCGACGCGGCCCATTTCGAGCGACTCTTGATGACCAACTAGTGGGAGGCGACCTATCTCAGCATCCTCCCGAAGACCCATTGGAATTCACGGCTGGACGTGGCACGCGGCTGCTTAGATTGGCATTTCGGCGTTTTCCCTGGGAGCTAGGACCGCAGCTGAGGAAGCGTCCTGCTGCGCGAAACTCGCGAGAGCCGCTTGGCCAGGCCAGGGGAAGAACTGTCGTCGAGCCGTCAAGGCCCACCCGCTTCTCGCCCTGCTATTCGACCCCAACATAGGTGCCTGGCTGGGCACCAGTGGCTTTCGCAGTAAGTTCTCCTCTGCGATGCGTGAAGTAACTGAAGAGCACGAGAGAGAGCTGGCGATCCGCCGGCTTCCAGCTGCTGCGCGGAACTTCCATGCTGCTCGAGTTCGCCACGCTTGCCAGATATTGGCAGGTGGCGTTTCGCCCCGGCCTGTCGAATACGGCAAATTGACAGACGGTTTTTTGGCTTTGGTCCCGAGGGCGCCCCACGGCGACTACCAGCGAGCCGCGCTTGACCTTCGGAGATGCCCTTGGGCGGCCAGTCCTGAGCAGTTTTGAAATATCCCGCAGTCCCGAGCAGACTCTGCCCCTGGCCCTGATGGGCTACCGCGTTCTGTCTGGCAGCGTGGCAGCCGGGCGGTGGAGGAGGCGCTCGGCCAGCATTGTGTTCACGTGGCGTCGGGCGGAGTTCTGCGCGAACTAAATCTAGCCCCCCCCCAGCGGTGAGATCCCTGTCGGCGGCGAAGCGACCCAGACTGCTGAAGCGACCCGACCCCTGGCCCTGAGCAGCGCGGGCCAAACCTGAATGGCCTCAGGCTTGGCCCGCCGGCTCAAACACGTCGTTCAGGAGCGTCTCTACGGGGTTCAGCGCGGCTTCGTTTGGGGCCGAAGAATGGCTGGCGACGCCTACGACTTTGCAGGATCGCTTGTGCAACGGGGAGTCCTGGACGGTGGAGGAGGAGCAGGAGGTGCCACCTTCGACTTAGGGCTGCCTGGGCTGCCTTAGATAATGATACCTGCGCTGCAAGCACTCGAAGAATAATGTTGTCTATTAAGTGTTTGTTGGTTACGAGGAGTTTTTGAGATTTGTGGCTGCGCGTGGTATTCGTCGAAGGCGTCTTATTTGCAGCGCCCTGTGGGCCTCCGCCATGGGCCCCCTGGTGCGCCCCCCAGGTGACGCGCAACTACGGCCTGCGCGCGCGCCGCCCGCGCTCGCAGACGACCTTTCCACGGCGGCACACAACGTATACGAGGCACCTCCATTGGTCTTCGGTGGAGCCCAGGACATTGGGCTCTCGTCAGGTCCAGCTCTGAATTTCAAGGGGCGCATGGTGATATTGCCGAGGCAACTTACGAGAGCGCGGATTATCCAGGAGTTCCGCGAGCAAGGCTTCGAGATGTTTGATTCCAGGCTGTCTGGCATGGCGACTCCTGGCGCACCCGCCAGTCGCGGGGCCCGAGAGCGCGTTCGGTATCAGGTGGCCAGAAAGACGTGGAGTCGTTCGGGGAAGGTCAAGTGTCTCGGCCATGGGCTCACTCCGCCCATCGCCGCCTTCGCCCGCAATTGCGCCCCGGCCCCTTCCCGCGCCCTCCAGCCCAGCTCTTCCCCATCGCGCAGGAAGGCCTGCGCAACGGACAGGGGCGTCGCTCGCTGTTCACGCGCTGCCCGCGACATTCGTTTCCGCCAGCCGCTCAGAAGCGTTTGGAAGAGCATGGCCGTCAGGCGCAGTGCCAAGACTCGAGGATCGTCTCCATGGCTGAGACGATAACATGTGCACGCGCGGCGGGGGCGCGCGTCAAGAAACCGAATTATTTCTGTCAGGGTGCCCTGAGTTTCTTCGCTCCGCGCGCTGCGCGGACCTTCCAGCGGCTGTCGAAGAAGCCGCTGCGTTCGGGGCTCCGTGGGCCCCCCTAAAGTCGCATCTCCTGCGCAGCTGTTCATGTTGCTTTGTTTTCTGGAGAAAGTTGAAAGCGGCCGCGTCCGCAGTGTATTTCTGACCGTTACGAGCATTTACATCAATGCTTCGTGGAGAGTGATCAGAACAATATGGATTGGAACTGGAGCCCGTGTCTTAAGGGCTCTATGCTATTTTCATACTAAGTTCCTCATGGGGTACCGCTTGGCCCTCGATGAAATTGCCCCTGAACGTACCTAGGCCAAAGTTTACCAGCTCCTGGCCGGGGGACATGAACAGGTATCCTGCAGCATCTTTCATGTTATTGCTCCAAGGTTTCGGAAAATTCTCGGGGCGGTCTCAGCTGAAGAGAACGCGAACTCATTGGCGTGTCTTGCGCAGCTGGAGGAGAAAAAAAAGAAAATGAGAAAAAAGACAAAAAAAACACGCTTGGCCGACAGCACAACAAGCGTCCCCAGGAGTATGTTCAACAAGTGAAACACCATTCGAGTGCACCGACAAACCATTGCCCCGTGCAGATTCGGCTGCGGATGTGAAAATCAAGATTCAATGTTTCACTGCGCGGTCTGTCTTGAAGTTACCCATCACATTCGTCGTTTTCTGAATCGCCTCCCAGAGTCTTGGGGGTCTGAACCATTCGCCATGCTATTCCCTCAGGACTTTTTTCCTGAATATATCCCCATAGTCATCCCCCGTGCTGTAGCCGTCGATGTATTGCATCGCGTTTCTCAGTCCGTTCGAGCGAATGATCTTCCTCGTGCCGTGCATGCGCAATTTTACACGGCCGCCTTCGTGCCTCTTCTCGGCGATCCCGTGGATTTCGTGCTCTCGCCTCGTTTCGCCCTCTTCCCCCCCCCCCCCCCCGCACTCTCTACCCGAAAAATGCATCAAAGCTACTGCGCGGTCTCATCTTCCTCGCGGTGCAGGTGCGAGGGAGCGCTCGGGAGCAGGAGGTTCGCCCTCGTCTTGCATCATTTCCTGCTTGTCCTCTTTTCGTTTTTTTCAGTGTTCACAACTTCTCCTTTTCCCCTCCTTCCTCTTCCACCTTTCTTCCTCATCGTTATCATCACCATCATCATCATTATCAACAACAACATCACCATCATCACCATTACCCTCACCTTCCTCACCATCACCATCATCATCACCCCTCAAGCTCGCGGCTGGCGACTAGTGCCCCCTAGTAGCGCCGTGTCAAGCTCGCGGCTGACGACCGCCAGCAGTTCCGGGAACACGAATTTGAAAAGCGGCTCGGGTACCAGCGGCATGAAGACGCTATGCCGCACGACCACGACGGCTAGCCACCCTAGGGGTGCGATTCCAACTCGTGGCACTGTTCCGACTCTGGCTCCTGTTGGGACTCCAGCGCAACATTGTCACGGTGTCCGCTTGCGTGGGCGTCGCGGTTTCCGCTGGTTCGCTTACGGAGGGTCCTACGAACCCTTCACCGACGCGAACACCGACAAGCGGCTGTTATCATCGTCGCCGCCCCCGCCACAGCACCGAAATTTTTGAAACCAGTTCCTTAGACAAGCCCCGCGAACGTGGCCGAAGGACGGCGGTCGGGCGCACAACAAAGTGACACCAGGTCCGACCCCCTAACCAAGTTTCCGACCCCTGCTCCGACTCCAGAGCCAGATTAGAGCCGTCCCTAATTCCATATCCGACTCTTGCTCAGTCCCCGGCTCCTGTCCCACTTCAGTTCCGATTCCTGGCCTGCGCTGCAAGTCCAACGCCTATGCAGGTGACCGCTTAGATCGCCACGACAGGCGCCCAGCGCCTTTCCGGCATCCACACGAGCAGAACATGACGGAGACGAGCAGGGCGACGCTCAGAGTGGCACATGTGGCGCGGCTTCCCCCTTCCACGATGCCAGGGTTGAGAATTGCGTCGGTAGCCGGCGCTGTTGAAAAGCACTTGCAGCGGCTCCGACCGTCAGACCCCAGCCCTTCGTCCATGCTCGACGCCGACTCCAGCTCCGACGCCTGCGTGGTGATATTTACCCAGCCAGCGGCGGCGACGTCGACCCCGCCGACTTGGCGCATCATCGTGTGTCGCTCATGACGGCCAAGCCGGAGTTCTGCCGCGGACAAAAACTTTCCACCGCATCAGTGTTGAGCACCACGTCGGCTCCGACCTTTGCTCCTGGTTCGATTTCGATTCCATCTCCAGCTCCAACACCGATGTGGCGACATTTACCTGGCCGGCAGCGGGAACGACTACATGACCGACCTGGTTGAGCGAAAACATTTGATGATTGTTTTCGTTCGACTTCTGCTGCTCAATTGGCCCACCGCCGCCGACACAACAAGCAAACCCAGCCCCGACCGGCACGCCGACTCCGACGTTGGAGCGTCCTGCGAGCGAGGCTGGAATGGTCGGCAATTGCTCTGGAGTCGGCACCAACGGCACGACCTCGCTGAGCAGCACGAGCACGACCGCCAGAAGCTCGAAGAGTAGCCCCAGCACCAGCGGCATGACGACCCTGCGCGGCATGCTTACGACGGCGGCACGGGGTCCAATACGAGCTTGCCGAGAGGCAGCACCGCCTGACGCGCGGGCTCCGGCGACGGTTCCGCGCTCGGCAACGGCAAGGCTTGAGGGGGGGTGCGTGTGCTTACCCCCCCATCCCTCCTCCTCCTCCTGCCCCCCCTTGGCCTGATGCCGTTGAGTGCCCCTCCCCTGCTCCTCTTCCGATGGACACAGCGGCTATCTTCGGCGCCCCCGCCCCGCCGGCCGCCCAGGTAGGGTGGACAGGGGCGCTCCTTCTACGGTCGTCTTCTGCCCCCCCCAGGCCTTTGTTCGGTACCGTGCTTGTTTTATATGCGCGTGCATGTGCCAGGCACTCCCGCCGGGCGGGCCGCTGTTACCCAGAGAACCTCCAGCGCCCGCTGGTTGGAGCCGCCTTTAACATTGTTCACAGTTTGCCTTTCGTTGTCCTCTGTCTTGCCCCCCCCGGCTGCGTTTCCTCCTCCCGCTCTTCCTCCTGGCGCTGCTTTGCGGCATCCGCCTGAGTACCCGGAGCGCCCCGACATTGGTTAGTAGAATTTCGACCACGTTCGCACGACCGCCTGTCTACTTTTGTGCTCTTGGCGTTTGTCCGCCCGCTTTCCCGCTTCTCCTCCTCCTCGCCTCCGTCCTCCTTTGCCTCCTGCGGTTGCCGGTGCGTGCAGCTCTGTGCTGGTGCCCTTATGTGGCCAAAATTTCGTGCGCCCGGCGTGGTGGTCGTAGGGTGGTACATGGCTGCCGGTTGCCGCTGCAGCTCGCTTCAGTGTTCTTGCCTGCCTTTTCCTGCCTTCCCTCCCTCTTCTCCCCCCTGGGCGTTTTTGGCAACCACGCTTGCCACTCTGTCCCTTGCCGGTCTCGCACAATCAGGCAAGTTCATTGCCCAGCATAGGTCGTCTGCACCAATGCTGACAAGCTGCCGTGTGATGTCTTTCGCATGCGAGCTCATCAGGTGAACGGTGTTGATGAAAAACAGATCTTCTTCACCATTGACACCGCCATCATCATCATCAGCATCATCACCAGAATCGTCGTCGTCATCGTCATCATCATCATCATCATCATCAGCATCATCAGCATCATCACCAGAATCGTCGTCGTCATCGTCATCATCATCCCCGTCATCATCGCCGTCGTCGGGATTTTTTGTCGCGGCGCCTCTTGTTCGCAACGTCAGTAATGGAGGAGGACGATTAATAAATGACCAGGGGTCGTGTTCACGCGGTGGCGCCCAGGATGACGATTAGAAAAAACCGGCCGCGGGCTGGAAAACTATTGTTTTTAATCGGTCTCCTCCAGTCAGAAAGTTGTGCAGAAATAGCAGGAAACTTTGTTTTAATCGTTCTCTCCCATTTGTTTTATTAAGCGTCATCCCGCATTACGTCAGGGGTCGAACACAGGCCGCCACGGCCGCTGGCGCGGCGGGCGCCGCAGGGCTCCCCGTGCAGCGCGCGGCGTCCGCGCCTGCGGCGGCTCCGGTGGCGGCGCCGGCAGCAGCGCAGTTGGCGGCGGCCGGGGCTCAGGAAACGCCATGGGGGAAACGGTCGGGAGCCTTGAGACGGGGGTCAATGCAAACGGGGGTCAGCCACGGCACCGGATCCTGCAGGATCCTGCGAAGACCCCCTCTGGCTGACCCGGTTTAGCGAGCCGCTCGTGGCCGCGAGGCGGCCGCGCCTATTGGCTGACCCGGGTTTGCGAAGATCTGCGTTGAAGTTGTTTTTTACCTGCATTGCAGTTTCTGGTTTCCCGCTGACCCGGGTCTGGATTGACCCGAGTCAGAAGATCCCCGAAACGGGTCCTGAGGGGAACGGGTCCAAATATGTTTCGCCATTTTCAGGTGTTCGGGGCCCTCCACGGGCCCTGGGGCTGTCAGAGAACGACCGAGGATGGAGATCTCGTCCTGGGGGGAGGCCCCATGGTCCAGGACCAGTTTCCGTCAGGACCCGCTCCCACCGTGCTAAACGTAACGGGGGTCAACGCTAACGTGGGTCGGCGCTCTTCAGCCACATGTCTGCGACGGCATGCTTGCAACGGGATGGTGGCAATGAGCCCACCGAGGGCAGCACATTTCAGTGGATGCAAACATTTCGCCTCGGGATGGCGGCGGTGAGCTCACCGAAGGCAATTTTTCGATCTCCGTGGGCCCATTTTTATTTTCAGCGAGCTTCTCGTCTTCAGCGCATTTCGGGGCTCATGTGACGGGGGTCAGCGTTCATGAGGGTCAGCCGATCCCCGTCCGAAGTCCACTGGCCGACTCGGCTTTGGGAGCCACCTGCAGCCGACCCCGCACCCCCCGCCCTCCGTTGACCCGGGCTCGGGAGCTATAGTTCGTGGCTGGGCCGGCTTCGCGACAGCCCTGCCCCAACCAAACATAGAGGCCCTTGAGCTTGGGACCCGTTGTACTCCAAAAGAAATCCTCCTCCTCCTCCTCCTCCTCCTCCTCCTCCTCCTCCTCCTCCTCCCCCTCTCCTCCTCCGCCTCCTCCTCCGCCTCCTCCTCCTCCTCCTTCTCCCCCCCCTGCCCCTCCTACCCCTCCCTCCTGTCGGGTGCTGCGTCCCCGAGGCGCCGGCACCGGCGACGGGTCCAGCAGCAGCTCCAGCAGCGCTTCCACCGAAGCTTCACGTGATAGGCCAGGGGAGGAAGAGAGGAGCCGATGCCGCTGCCCTCGCCTCGTGTTCGCATTTTTGGTCCTCCCGGGAGGTCCTCGTCTCCGCGGCTGGATTCGCTTCGAAGTCCTGGTCAGACTGCACCCCGGGAGAGGTTCGGGGAGTGGCGGTATCGGAATCTCTCGGTTACCCCAGTAGGTCTCACGTGGGAAGGCCAGAAGACCGTGTTGTACCCGTACCTTCTTCAGAGCATACTCGCGGCACACAATCGGCCCGGAGCGCAGCAGATCAGAATGTCAGTGGAGGTTCACAATACTGGAGACCCTGCAGCGCAAGAAGACTTGATGTCTTCAGTTACGCAAGCGCAGGCGCTTTCGAATTCGAATGCTTCTGTGAAAATGGCACCCTGGGCATCTAAAGAAAATGGCACGTGGGGATACGTAGCTTTGGACCGAGCTCTTGAATCTCTGAAGCGAGATGCGATAAATACTGCGGACAACGACTACCTAATGTTTTGCGACGGTGATCGTGTTTACTTTCCAGAGATGCTGGAGACCGCGTTGCCAGAGATGCGGAATGGTGTTGATCTCGTTGGCCTTAGCTTCATGTGTTCGCCCAGGCACGCACCTCCGTCTGGCGTTCGATACAAAGAGTGTAATTTTACCCAAGGAACTATGGATCTGGGATCTGTGTTGTTCAGGGTGGGAGCAGTCAGGTCGTCTGGGCTGACTTTCGCACA
>CAUYUJ010004369.1:273392-353392 GCA_963575745.1 Prorocentrum cordatum
GTAGTAGTAGTAGTAGTAGTAGTAGTAGTAGTAGTAGTAGTAGTAGTAGTAGTAGTAGTAGTAGTAGTAGTAGTAGTAGTAGTAGTAGTAGTAGTAGTAGTAGTAGTAGTAGTAGTAGTAGTAGTAGTAGTAGTAGTAGTAGTAGTAGTAGTAGTAGTAGTAGTAGTAGTAGTCGTCGTCGTCGTCGTCGTTGTCTTCGTCTTCGTCATCGTCGTCGCGGTCGTCGTCGTTGTCGGCGGCGGAGGCGGCGGCGGTGGCGTCGTTGGCGTCGTCGGCGTCGTCAATGCTTCTTGCGCCAGAGTCTGGGCACCCGCAACGACAGGCGCGGGAACGCATCGGAAAAACAAGCACCAGCTTGGCAATGGCAAAGGGCTCAACCTGTGTTCAAGACGCCAGAGGCCCGGGTTCCTTTTCCAAGCCCCACCCTCACTCCCGAAGGAGGGGGGGAGGAGGGGGATGAGGCGGAGGAGGAGGAAGAGGAGGAGGAGGATATCAGGAGAAGCAGATGGGGGTGAAACAGGAAGAGCAAGAGGAGCAGGAGGATGAGCTTGTGTTGGTGGAGGAGAAGGAAGAGGAGTTTTCTGGAGGAGGAGGAGGAGCAGCAGCAGTAGCAGGAGTAGGAGGAGCTTGAGGAGGAGGAGGAGGAGGATGAGGAGGAGGAGGAGGAGGAGGAGCAGGAGCTTGTGGAGGAGCATGTAGGGGAGGAGGAGGAGACGGCAAAGGAGGAGCGTGTGGAGGAGGAGGAGGAGGAGGGAGCAGGAGGTAGCTGTTTGGACATTCAAAGAGGATGGAGGAGGGAGGAGGAGGAGGACGAGGAGGAGGAGGAGGAGGAGGAGGAGGAGGAGGAAGAGGAGGAGGGGTTTTTGACCCAAGCTCTTCCCCGGCGGAACCGCGCCTCCCGCTCCTTGGGGCGCCAGCCCGCAGGGGCGCTCGACGCCCGGCGCGCGACGGCGGGGCTCCGACGCCGCCCACCGAGCACCGACGCCGCCGCCGCCGCCGCCGCCGCCGACGACGACGACGACGCAGACGACGGCGGCGTCGGCGTCGACGACGACGACGACGTCGACAGCCGAAGGCGACGCTCGACGGCCACGCCCGACGACGGCCACGCCCGACGACGACGACGACGACGACGACGACGACGACGACGACGACGACGACCGACGACGACGACGACGACCGACGACCAATGACGGGTCGACGACATCCCGACGTCAGCGCCCGACGACAGACCGACGAAAGATTCGGACGCCGACGACACTGAGGCCGACGACGACGGCGGCGACGCACGCTGACGGTGGACGACGACATGACGACGGACGGCGATGGACGACGACGCCTCGGACCGCCCCCCTCCCTCGGCGCTTTTCAGTGCGGCCAGGGACCGCCCTGGCCCTGGGTGGCCCCCGTTCTTCCCGGGAGGCTCCAAGGTGGCCGCTACAAAGCACACCCCACGAGCCCCAGGAGTCGAAGGAAGGAAACACTTGTACAAACCTAACCTTTTAGAGCTTCGCGCGGATTTTTTGCACCGACGCTGGGGCCCCCCAGGCGGCGCCTCCGGCGCCGATCGAGCAAATCCGTGCGGAGCTTCAAGGGTTTATGTCTATGCCTTCCGATGTTCCCCTATGGAGGCCTCAAGCTGGGGCACAGAGCTGGGGGCACCCTGGGGCAGATTCAGCTCTGGCAGCCCTGGTCCGTTGCTGCTTTGCTCCGCAGGCAGCCGTGAGCTGCCGCTTCCACTTTCCGTCCGGAGGAGGGTTCAGACAGCGCCAGATCTTCGACGACATGGCTTTTCAGTCCAGGCTTTCCTCCTCGATCTCGGCCTCTGGGGCCCGTTATCGTCGGGGGTGGACAGACCTCCTACCCTGACACGTCGATTAAGGAATTGGCCGTTTTCGGTTCGCGAGAGGGCGTCGCGGCCGTCATTTCTGCGGGTCCAGGTCCGTCGGTTTCGGTCCCAGGCCGTTTCCACGAAAGGAAGGTTTACGAAAGGGAGGTTTGTCCAAAGCCGACATCGGGCCCTGAGATAATCAGGCACGGATCCGGGACGAACTACGACCGGGGAAGAAGGGGTTGGGAGCTCTGGGGCCGCGGATTGCAAAACGCAGGCGTCGCCGCGCCGTCTGCTCCGACGCGCGGCCTGTTGCGCCGGGGGAAGGCGCCTCGGGCACCAGGGCAAGAACGCCGCCTCGGGCGCCACGGGCTCGCCCCGGGTCTGCCGCTGTGCCGGCCTCCTCTACCTGGGGCGGGGCTTGCGGTGGGCTTGCTGTGGTTCAGAGTGTGAATTACCCACCCCGCTTTCGCTGCCAGGCGAAACCAAGTCACACCACGCGCCTCCTCGTCAAGCGGCCTGACCAGGACAGGCCGCAGTTTGGCATCGCTTGGTATCTCTTGGAAGCGAGGTAGGTTTGCTTGCCCCCCCAGTGGTGTCGGCGTTGTCCATGTGAAGGAGGAGGAGGAGGAGGAGGAGGAGGAGGAGGAGGAGGAGGAGGGAGGAGGAGGAGGAGGAGAAGGAGGAGGAGGAGGAGGAGGAGGACGAAACGCGTCGAGAGCAAACGGCGCGGCGACATCTTCGGAGGATGCGTTGGGACGGTGCCGGGACAGTGGCTGCCGCCCCGCCCGGGCCCGCAGTCGCTCCCCGGGCCCTGCCCGCGGCCCAGGCGCGCAGGCCTCCGGAGCTGGGCTCGGTCGTGGCGGCGAGGACAAGAAGCGTCCGCCGTCTCGGCCCTGACGCCTGCTGGTACTCAGAGCCCCGAATCATCGGGGGTAACTCGGGTCAGGGATAACTCGGGTTCGTTTTTCGGGAATCCAAGCCCGGATTACCCCGGACCCGAGTTACCCCGGATAACTCGGGCGTCCAGGGCCCCGAATCATCAGGGGTAACTCGGGTCAGGGCTAACTCGGGTTCGGTTTTCGGGATTCCGAACCCGAGTTACCCTGGACCCGAGTTACCCCGGATAATTCGGGCGTCCAGAGCCCCGAATCATCAGGGGTAACTCGGGTCAGGGCTAACTCGGGTTGGTTTTGTCGAGATTCCGAACCCGAGTTACCCCGGACCCGAGTTACCCCGGATAACTCGGGCGCCCAAGAAGAAGGAACCCTTCTCGTTGGCGAGGGGCTCGGTGTTCCTTGATTGTTTTACAGTTTGCGATGGGTCTTCCATGGGAAGTCGAAGTCTAACTTGTGGGAAAAAGGGGCCTCGTTCCTAGGGTTCCTTAGGTCAACGCCCCGACTGTATGTACGTTTTTGTCAGTCCGTGGCACCAGGGGTCCCGACCGGTTATGCGGGGGGATCATTTTTCGTCTCGGATCCGTTTTTTGTTGTCCCGGTCCTCGAGGATTCGCCGAGCGCGTTCCACTACTCGCGAAGTGCCTACTCGCAAGCGCCATCAAAAACGAGCGTTGTTCGATGCAATGGAGCTCGCCTGCGTCGACGCAACGGATCCAGGCCATGTGCGAGCAGCTACTCTGCGAGTATTGGAACACACTTGTTTAAAAGATGGGCCCCAGAGGGTGACCGCGAGGGCGCGGCGATCATTGCGCTCCGCGCACTGCGGCCCGGGCAAGAGCCGCCCTGTTCCAGAGGGGCGGCGCGAGGGCGCGCAGGCCATCGCGCGTCGCACATCACGGGGCGCGATGCGCGAAGTGCTCGGGTATAGCCAGGGCCCCAGGTAAGGTGACCTGGTTAGTAGTAGGGCCCAGGAGCCCCTAAATTGGCCAGGCTGACCAAACCAGGTCTGCCGCAGCTGGTGTTTCTTCGGGTGACGGCAGTTCCGGTTAGTGGAACAGGGCGGGGGGGAGGGCGATCGCTAAACCAGGTCCCACTGATCCCAGTTCTGCCGACGCCCGAAGTTAGGTCGTCGGAGATCTGGGGACTGGCCCTCCTCCGAGCCGTAGCCGATACCGTCCTCGATCCATGCCGACCAGGTGGAGGGGAAGGAAGCGAGGACCATGACCAAGACTGAGCGCGGAAGCGTCGTGCCGACCTGGGTCAGTGTCCATCTCGGTCAACGTCCATTCGTGGGCCATCCTGGCGAATCGGCGACAGCCGGCATGGACCGTGACCAAACTTGAGATCCGACGTTGCGAACAGAAATCGGCATCGTGGAAAAAATCGCGGCCGGGAGCCCCAGACCCTGTCGTTCTGCGTCATGCTTCGAGCCCGATCGATCCGCGAGGGCCCGGGGGGCCCCAAGCTGGGCGGAGCCGCCCGTTGCGACACAGTCGCAGCGCGAGGATCTCCGGGAAGATCGGCGTCGACAAGATCTTGGGCGCTGCGTAATGGGGGGATCATAAATGGGGGGGTGGCGAGGGTGGTCCGAAAAGGTACCCAAACGGTACCCAAACGAGCCCCCTGGGGCTCTGGAGGGGCCCGAAAGGGGCACGAAAGGGGACCTTTTCTGACCCCCCCATTTGTGACCCCCCATTAAGCCACGCCCAAAAGATCCCGCGACACGTTGGCCGTGCTCGGTGCTTCTCTCCCCCCGGCCAGGCGCGCCACCCTCGCTGCCCTGGCGGGCGCCGTGGCGGGGACGCCGCGGCAGGCGGCGGCCCTCTCGCTCGGGCTGCAGGGCAACGGCAGCTCCGAGGAGGGCTCCGTGGGCACCTGGCGATGATGGGCCTGTTTTCCACCACCACCACCATGAGTTGGAGGGGGGAAGGATGAGGAGGAGGAGGAGGAGGAGGAGGAGGAGGGGGAGGATGAGGGAGGAGGAGGAGGAGGAGGAGGAGGAGGAGGAGGAGGAGGAGGAGGAGGAGGAGGAGGGGGGGAGGAGGAGGAGGAGGAGGAGGAGGAGGAGGGAGGAGGAGGAGGAGGAGGAGGAGGAGGAGGAGGAGGAGGAGGAGGAGGAGGAGGAGGAGGAGGAGGAGGAGGAGGAGGGGGGGGGAGGAGAGGAGGAGGAGGAGGGGAGGAGGAGGAGGAGGAGGAGGAGGTGGAGGAGGAGGAGGAGGAGGACCCCCTTCCCCTCCAACTTATGGTGGTGGTGGTGGAAAGCAGGCCCATCATGGCGAGGCGTGCCCCTGGAGGAGGTCGACCCCTCCAAGTAGCCTCGAAGGAGGAAGGGCGGCACAGACTCGAGCTTCCCTGAGATGCGGGCGCTGCGGTCTTTTCTCGCAGCGGCCGTCCTCGCCCCGCTTCGAGCCTGTCTCGGCCGATCCGGCTCGAGAGGTGGCGCAGAAAGAGGGGGCCGAGGAGCTTCGGGCGTGACTCTTCGCGGCGCTGTGGGACTTTGCAGCGCCGGATGTCAGGGAGCTTCCGAGGGCCTGGATCTCGCGGGTCGGCGCTGGGCCCCGGGCGAGCCCCGCGTGCCAGGGAGCGGGGGGAGTCCAGCGCCGATCCGAGGCATCCGCGCGGGCCTCCGAGAGTTTGTGTCCGTGCAGCTTTCTGTCCTTCTGGTATCCGGAGTTCGTGCAGTGGCTTGACAGCGACAGCCCCGCGGAGGAGCCAGTGCTGACCCAGGCGCGCGCGGACGCCAAGAAGAACAAGGGCCCTCCGCACTTCCCGGACCTGCAGAGTTACATGGAAAGGTGCCAGGCCACGGATCCGGACGTGGTTGAGATCCCCACCTGGATGGGCCGAATGGGCAACCGCGTCTGGCAGGTCCTGAATGCCGTGCGCATCGCGGAGGCGACGGGCAGGAAGTTTGTGAAGATCCCGAGGACAGGCGGCGGCCTGGATCACCACCTCTTCAGCAGCCCACAGGACAGGCTGATCGAGGTCGCGCCTCCCGAGGCCCCGAGGACCTGTGATTTCGTCCCCGTCTCCGGTAAGATGTACGCCTGGCATCACGACTGCCGCTTCCTCTTCTTCAACCGGTGCCGCACCACCGTCAAGGAGCGGATGGTGACCTACAACAAGTACGTCCTGCCATTGATGAGGGACGACATCACGGACAGGTGCGCGGCGGGTGCCGACGACGAGGTCACCATCCACATCAGGAACGGCGACGTGGCCCTGCACAACGACCTGAATCCCGAGATGCGGCCCGAGCACCGACAGCCTCCGTGCGCCTACTTCCACAAGGTCATCCAGGCTGGCCACAATGGGAGCCCATTCAAGAGGGTCCAGCTGGTGTACTCGAGTGAGGAGCCAGCGAGCCCGTGCATCGACGACATTGTAGAGAAGCACAAGGACAAGGTGATCCTCAGACCAGCACCAGCAGTGCCCGGCGACGTATGCCACATCCTGAGGGCCAAGAATCTTGCAACCACGATGAGCTCCTTCGCAACGGTGCTCAAAATGATGAACACGGGCTTGCAACGCCTCTTCTTCGCGAACATGCTGTCCCCGAAAATCATGACGAAGGAGCAGTACGACATCCAGATGGACTACTACGAGTTCAGGATGGGCGAGCTGTGCGACGTTTTCCCAGAGGTCACGAGCTACTCGGTGCCCGACCTGTTCCTGAACGAGTCCTTCTTTCTGAGATTCCCCGACGAGAACATCGTCGTAGACTCCTGCCAGGGGGACCCGCAGAGCATCGCGACCCTCCGCGAGGCGGTGCGGTCCAAGAGCGCGGCCGCGAAGAAACGCCGCTGGTCCCGGTGAGTCGCGAGGCGGCCCTGAAAGCAGACCTGGTGCGGAGCTTCTTTCCTTTCGTCTCCTCGTCGTCGTCCTCTCCTCTTCGTCCTCCGCCCTCTCCCGCCCTCGTGCTGCGCGTGCTCGTGCCTCGTCGCTGCCGTCGTCCTCCCCCTTCTCCTCCTCCCCTTCCCCTTCTCCTTCTCGTCCCTCTTGTCCTGCTCCCTCCTCTCCCGCCCCCCGCGCGCTCCTGCCTGGAAGGAGGAGGTGCGGGCGGGGGATCCGGATGAGGAGGGCAGGAGGAGCGGGGGAGGCGAAGGAGGACTGCAGCACGAAGCACGAAGCGCGCCCGCAGAGGGGCTCCGTCGAGGGTGCTGCGGGTGTGGCGCGGGAGAGCCGGAGTGTCAGAAATTGATGCCCGATCCGAAATCCGGGGGGAGGTTGGAGGTGCTGGGTGGGTTGGTACTGGAACGGAGTGGCTCGTCATCCGAGTAGTTTTCGCAAAGGACTTAACATGCGGGTGATTCCACATGCATGGCAGCTGTGCCATGCGTTTCCTCTGGTAGGGGGCACGGCGCACCGCACCGCCTTCGCCGTGGAGCACAGATTGAGGCAACAGCCCTCGGGACGAACAAGCAAAAAAATCCTGGCCGATCCTGTTCCAGAGCTCCGTTGTGGCAGCTTCCAGTCTGTCTTGCCCTCGAGGCCGAGGATCCTGCCCTCGCGAGGCTGGGGGTCGACGGGCGGAGGTCGGGAGCCGGAGGTGGAGGACCGGGTGGCGGTCGTTTTGGTGGTTGAGGCTGGGGGTCAGAGGTCGGAGACCGGAGGTCGGCCTCATGATGGCGAGAGGTCGATGGGCGGGGTTCGAACGCTGGACGTGGAAACTCCCTCCTCCCTCCTCCCTCCTCCCTCCTCCCTCCTCCCTCCTCCTCCTCCTCCTCCTCCTGCTCCTCCTCCTCCTCCTCCTCCACCCTCAAGCCGCTTCGGCCCTGGCCCCCATTTCCCAGGGCTGCCCGAGTACCTCCGCGAGGTGCTTGAGGGACTTCCGTGCACCCGCTCCCTTGCAGGTTTTACGGTCGACCAAAGCTGGGGCTCATGGCTCGCACCCGCGCACCGCCGCTGCGCAGCACCAGCCAGGCTGCCCGCGGCACCGCTGCCTGGCATTCCTCATCGCGGCCATGGACGCGCTGCCGCGGCTGCAACACGTGCGAGTACAACGACCGCCTCGACCCGCTGGCCCCCACATGCCCACGTTGCAATCGGCCCGTGCGCATGCATCGCAGCCGCTCTCGTTCGCCAAGCCAGGTGAGGTTCGGGCCTGAGGAGATCATCGACCCCGACACGCCGCCGCCAGCCGCCCCTCGCCATGAGACGGCGACGCCGAGTGCTGACAACGGCGCCCTCGCCAATCACCTACGCCAGGCACTTGCGGCTGCCACCGACCCCGCCTTGCGGGCCATCCTCGCTGCTCAGATGCAGCGCCTCGGTGCCCAGGAGACCGAGCCCAAGGTCAGCGAGGTGGAGGCCATGAGGAAGGCAGACGGAACGTGGCGTAGTGCAGTCAACCACCACAATCAGGTCGTGGCCAACGTCGTGCGGCTCCGCCAGGCCTTGTCCACGGCAGAAGCCAAGGAGGCCGAGGCCGCCCTCGAGGTCGCCAAGACGGAGGCCGCCAAGCGCAAGGCTGCCCAGGCGCTGGCACATGCCGAAGGAGTCGGACACCCAGACGACGCCAAGAACTCCGCCAGCAAGCCCGACCACCCACCCGAGGCGCCTTTCACAGTCTCTTGGGACCCCACGCTCTTCCAGCAGATCGAGGAGCTCGATTTCACCGACACCGAGCAGCAGGAGCTCAACGCCGTCAAGAAGGGGCTCGAGGAGCTCAAGCAGCAGTTCGCCACAAAGGGCCCCCAGGTACAGGAGCTCATCAGCCGTGCCACAGCCGTGCGCCAGGCACGCGAGGCACGCTACCAGAAGAAACGCAAGGGCGACGACGGCCAAGCCGGCACCACGCCTGGTGCTGCCCCGCCCGCTGGCGGCCACACTGGCGGTGGACAGCCCCCCAGCGCAGGCGAGGCCGCCGACGCTGGAGGCGAGCCGCCACCCGCAGCCGCCCAGGCGCAGGCGCAGCAGCAGGAGGATGACGCTGCGCTGGCTGCCGAGGCCGCTCGCCTGTCCGCCGCCAAGTTCGCCGCCCACGCCGCCATGAACAAGGACACTGCCCCCGAGACGGCCGCCCAGAAGGCAGGCAAAGGGAACGGCCGCTCCACCGCCACCAAGCGAGCCACCTCGCATTGACTAGGCGGAGGTGACCCCAGCATCACGGGGGAAGGTGATGCCAACTCTCCTACCAGTACTAGTAGTTTCTTCTTCAGCAATGTCACTTGCTTCGGTGAGAAAGTCCATGAGTGGATCCAGGCCAGCAGTGACGACTACATCGGTTTTGTCGAGACCCACGCCAATGCAGCCAGTGTATCACAGTGGCAGGGGAGGCTCAGGTCCATCAATCGCAGGCTATTCGCCAACCTCGCTCGGCCCACATCACGTGCTGATTCTGAAGGGTGGACTGCTGATTCCCATCTAGAGGCTGAATCCATGTCCGCAGTTTCACACGCGAATGAGGGTGGAGAATGGTTTCTCCCCAGAGGGCATCTCCATGCCCACCCTCTCCTCGAGGCGGTCCAGTCCAAGGACCTACAGGTTTCCCCTCACCCCTCCCTCGACGGCTTTTTGCCCATTGTCCTCCATCTCCGTGGTTATTCTATTGTTGCAGTTCTTTTCTATGGATTCTGCAGTGTCGGCATGCGAGGACCCAATTTAACCCGTTTCAGGAAGCTCGGGAGCCTTCTCCGCTCCCTCCAGCTCCCTTGGTTCGTCATTGCCGATTGGAACCTTAGCCCTGCTGCACTCACTCAGTCAGGTTTCCTAGCACAGATCCAAGGAGAGATCATGTGCGCATCTGTCGAACACACATGTGACCCAGGTGGAGGACGTAAGCCATCGCATTTGGACTTTCTCGTTCACAGTGCTGCTGCCCGCCCATACCTGGTCAGCCTCTCGCCAGTGTTAGATGTCCCGTGGAAGCCCCACATTGGATTGCGTCTCCAGCTCATCCAGTCTGGCGAGCAATTGCTCACGCGAGTTCTTCAGCTCCCGAGGTGCTTGCCACGCGTCGCTCGCCCTCGCAAGGCTGCTACTACTGGGTCTAAGGCAAGCCTTGCCAGAGCCCAGCGAGCAGCCCGCATGGAGAAGGCAACCGAGAGAAAACAGTCTCTTCATGCCACTCTCTTTGCAGATTTACGGACCAGCGAAGGCCAAGATGCCGACGCCGAGTCCACCAGTGCTGGCGACAGCCCCACATCAGAGGGCGACGAGGTCGATTCAGCCCAGCTTTCCGAGGAGGAAGACCCGTGGGCACACGAGACGAGTTTCTGGCCAGCCGTGCCGCCTGTTGTCTCGAACCCCGCTCGCGAGGAGACAAAACAGTGCTCGCTCGGCTCGTTTGCTTCACCCACCTCCGATGCCTCATCCGTTCATCTTTGTGATTCGCGGATCTCGGCACACGGTGAATACACAGCCGATGCCTCTCTGCCTCAGACTTCTAGTGGTGTCGCCCCGAGAGACACGCCCGCCGCCCAGGACAGGCTGCCCGCTGCTCTCTCCGCCCGCGATTCTGTCCCCGTTGCCCCTTCTTTTCATCCTGCCCAACAGTCAGAGACTGTTTCACCGGCCCAGCGTGAGAACCCCCCTGACGTGCCTGTCGTACCCGAGGAGACCATGCCAGACAGTTTTTCCAAATCCACGAATTTTCCCCAACCTGGCCCCAATGAACCGTGCCCAGGATCTGGGGAGTTTAGTTCTACCGCTGTGGATTTCGAAATCCCTAGTTTGCTCTGGAGCGCCTCTCGGGAACAAATCAGTGCCCTGCCAGCCAGCTGCACGATGCCTGCCCCTGCAGCCACTGCTTCCGTAGCTTTTCGGCTCAAGCCTGATTTGACCCTTCAGCTTGGGCAGACCTACGGCTCTTGGGCCACGACTGTCGAGGCCACTTTCCACACACACCACCAGATACCTTTCACTGGCGCCAGCCGCGCCACAGGACTCAGCTACCAGATCACGGTTGTCCGCGAGCTACAGTGCAAGAGGAGAGCGCCTCTCGCCGATTTCTCCAGCAACTGGTGGACACGCGTTCACACTCTACTCCAGAACGCGCACAGACATCGAGCCCGCAGGAACGGACACCTGCAACTCCAGCAGCTGTATCGTGACCTACGGCGCCTCGCTGACTCACCACCCCCAGCTGCAGCCAGCATCGTCACACCCAAAGACGACCGCACTTGGGACCAGTGGATCCTTTTCCTGCAGCAGATCGAGCACGCCGACGACGGCCACATCGTGGCACACGCAACCAGAGCCAACCGACTTGCCAAGCGAGCCCAACAACGGGCAATACGCAAGTCCGTTCGTGCATTCAGCGAGTGGGCAACCACGCCCGAGGCCTTGGGAACACTCCATCGCTCCCTACGGCCCCAAACACAGCCAGCAGAGGTCACATTGTCCGACGGAGGCACTATCATGCACCCCAAGGAGCTCATAGACCAGAAGATACCGACCTGGACCGACCTGTGGGCCCCCCATGACGTCGACTACCACAGCCTGGAGGCCGCCTTCCAACGCATCGTCGACCGCATCCAGGAGTGCCCACTCCCCGCGCTCACCGCGGACGACCTCCGACGGGCCGCTTCCCGCCTCAAGGCCAACACCGCGCTTGGTGCCGACCGTCTACGACCTGGAGATTTCCAGCGGCTCCCTCAAGAGGCACTCCAGGAATTGGCCGACCTACTTACTACAGCGGAACGACTCCAAGCTTGGCCACACCAACTCCTACACACCATCGGTGTCATGCGGGCCAAGAAGGACAACGGTGACCGCATCCTCGGCCTCATGACGATGGTTGCACGACTGTGGTCCATGGCACGTGAAGAACATGTACAACAGTGGAATCGAGATTATTTCGCACACTGGGACGCCATAGCCAAAGGCAGCTCGGCCTTCCGTGAGGCGTACGAAAGGTGCCTGCACGAGGAACTTTCGACCTACCTCAGCATCCCGCAGGCGCACGGGCTACTGGACATCGCCCAGTTCTACGATTCCATCCACTGGGTCACCCTCATCAACGACGCGCTCGACCTCAATTTCCCACCTGAAGTTCTCGGACTGGAGATCTTGCAGTGCACCGCCCCCCGCTCGCTCATGCAGAGCGGTGCGTATGCGGAAGCACTCCACCCCACGCGCTCTGTCGTACAGGGACTACGCTCAGGTACACGTTTCGCCAAGATCATGACCTACAAGGCACTACAGCGCATCGCACATCATTACCCCGACCTCCAGCACCGCATTTGGGTCGACGACCTGTCGCAGCGCCTGCAAGCCAGCCGGCGAGCCTTACGCCGCCGCATGGTAGCTTGCCTCGCCGACACCTGCACGGCGCTCCAGGACCAGGGCCTAAACGTTGCTAAGAAGAGCGTCATCGTCTGCACACACCACGACGACGCCAGATACATTGCCAACGCCATGAGAAGGAAGGGTTTCCCCATCCGCGCCAACACCCAGGCCAGCTATCTCGGCATCGACCTCGGCTGCGGTATACGACATGCGCGACGCACCACCACCCAGCGACGTCGCAAGCACGACGCCATGCACCAGAAGATACTTCGCTTCACACGTGCCACACGTCGGTATCGTATTTCATCCAAGCTCGCAGTACAAGGAGGGATGCCAGCAGTCACCTACGGACACCAAGTCTACGGCGCATTCGGCACGACTATGACCACTTACCGCCGACGCGTCGGTGACGCAGTGGGACCTCGACTAAGAGGACGATGCCTCACTACCCTACTTGACCTACGCGCTCATGACCCAGCTCGCAAACTACCACACGACGCACTCAAGGCATGGCTCACTACCTGGATACAAGGAGGACCCCTCCAACGTGTTATTCAAGCCACCTGGAAGACCGTCGTCACCAATTTCAAGACCATGCCGCCACATGTACGGGTACGGCACATACGTGGGCCACAATCGACCATCATCCACTACCTTATGCAGCACGACTGGGAACCACTGGAGCCCAACAAATGGCGCCTCCCGCCAGCACTCTCCGACTGCGGAGACACATGGGAGTTCGACGCCAAGCGGCTCACAGGACACCCCGACGCCGACATCCCACATCAATTATTTCATGACCTCGACGCCAGCATCCAGCACCAACAATGGCAGCGGGCCAGTACCCACCACGGCGGAGAGGGCATGCAGCAAGGAATCGACAACTACTCCTACCGCAGGCTTCTTCGGCACCTCGAGAGTCTCGCAGACGGCGCACGCCTCGCGAGCCTCATGCTCACCATCGCAGTAGGTGCCATGTGGACACACTCCAGAGTCGCCGCCGAAACGTCCACCACCACTACCACTACATGCCCACGCTGTGGAACCAGTGACGAGGATGACTACCACCGATGCTGGGAGTGCGAGGGCAACAGCGCCAACAACATCATACTCGCCTCCAACACACTCTGTGCAGAGGCTGCCTCTCAACGAGCCATGTTCGAGTGTTTCTGGACACGAGGCCTACTACCTGCGCAGTGGACAGCTCTCCCGCCACCACCACAGCACGACCAATGAGAACACTTCAACTGCAACGAGCACAACGACGGATGCATGGACCACGTTGGAGGACGCCCGACATACGCCTTCGGCGACGCCAGTGGCGGCCCCGACACTGCTGCCACCCCCCTGAGGAGGATCGGTATAGGTGTCGCTTTTTTCGCCGACCTCAATAAGCACGACATGCCGCTACGGGGCGCAACTTGGGGGCCTCTCGCGGGCAGCCGACAGACCGTCATACGTGGTGAACTCATGGCCCTAGTAGTAGCAGCTGAGAGCATCACCAACGACCTCGTCTACTTCACCGACAGTGAGGGCTGCTACAACAACTGCCACAATGGACACACGGACAATCCAGTCGGACCAGACGCCGACCTATGGGCACGACTCGGACGTAACATCTCCTCTCGCCGCGGCTCCCTCACCATCCTGTGGATCCCCTCGCACATGAGTGCCCAGGATGTCTTCCAGGGCAAGATCCCCGCCACCCTCGCCTACGGCAACACAGTGGCGGACGAGATCGCAGGAGGCGCAGCACAGGCAGCCAGAATCCCTACCTCCGACAGACAGCAATACGCATTGATTGAGCAAAAGGCTTTTCTCGTACGCATGAGATTGCTCCGCGCATCTCTCGAAGCGCTTGAGCACGCCAGGAATATCGAGCAATCCTCTGGGGAATTCCGCCCAAAGAGGCAGAAAGGTGTGGCCCCACAGAGGCCCCCCGCCCCCCGCGTTTGTGCCCTGTTCCAGTCCCAGCACTCTGTAGCCCTCTGTGGATCCAAGTGCACCCGCTGTAGGACCACTACCACGCTGGCCTCAAGGGCCCAGTGGCTTGCTAGCGAATGCTTCGACCTATGTAATGTCGATGGCACCTATATGATGGCTCCTCTTGGGAAACAGGTACACGTCGCAGGGGGATATGTTGACCCGACACACACTTTAAGGTTCCACGCTGGGCTGAATCTTTGGTTCTGTTCCGTCTGCGGGTCCTACGCAAACCAGCTTCTCGGGAAACTCGGGGGTCGGTGCGAGACCCCAACTCCGACAGGCGTTGCTTGCCTGCGGAGAATCGCCAAGGGACTCTGGCCTAAGGCTCTCAGTCGAGCTGAGCGCGAAGCCAGAGACCAACGCACCCCACGGAGGGTAGCGGATCTTTAATTTCATCCAATCGCTACGCGATCAGGCAGAATCTCCAGAATCTCCTCCTCCTCCACCTCCTCCCTCCTCCTCCTCCCTCCTCCTCCTCCCTCCTCCCTCCGCCCTTGGTGGATGGTGGGAGTCGGACGTTGGAGGCTCGAAATCGGTCGGGTGAGACGGGACGTCGATGGGCGGAGGTCGAGCGCTGCAGACAGGTGGAGGTCGCAAGCTGGAGGCAGGAAGTTGGGCAGCGATAGCTGGTGGTGAATGCTGTGAGCCGGAAGCTGGAGCCAGAGGCCGGTCAGGTGAAGCTGGAGGTCAATAAGTAGAGGTCTTCAGCTGGTGGCGGTGGTGGGGATCCATCTAGTGTGCTGCTGGTGCGGCGCCAGAGCGCCAGAATGCTGCATTTTAAACGCGTTGCCCGCTTTTCGTCGCATGCCGCAAAAACTGGTGCCAGATTGCCCCACGTATCTGTCGACACAAGACAGCATGTGCTTGCAATGCTAATGTCAGCCCACCTCATCTTAACTCCAATGTAATGTCGGACGTCGTAGATCCATCTGAATTTGGGTCTCCCCCTGTGTTTCGCTGTGTAGACGGGGTCGCGTTGTGGAGTCTATTGGGCTACCTGTCGGGCCGAGCCTGTCGGGTCCGTTCGTGTTCGCCGGCGTTCGCCTATGTTTGTATCCAGTGCCATTTTCGCAAGTGTATTTTGGAAACCCAATCTGTGATTTGTAGCCTCTCCATCGCCGCCTCTGCCTTGCGAGTTGCTCGTTTTACCCAGTCAACCCATGTCGGCTCCAAATAATCTCCTGCTGTTCCAGCATCGTGCACGCATGGCGTAGTATCTGGCGTGCTGTCAACGTCACGTCCATCGTCGTCGTAGTCGTCGTCGAAGTGCTGGTGGGTGTTGTCTTGTCGATCGTCGGTGCCTCAGCTGCTTGAGGTGCCTGCTGGGTGCTAGTTTTGATCGTGCGTCTGGGCACCTTGACTATCATGCGGAGCATCTGCCGTTGTGTGTGCCGTAGTCGATCCTCCAATTTGGTTGTTAGAATCCAGGCTTCGCAACCGTAGAGGATTGTCGGTGTGATGGTCCCGTTGAAGAGGCGAAAATGGTTTGATTGTGAATATGTTGGTCCAGCCATCTCTTGCTTGAGTGCGTGGATGTTCCACAACGCTGTGGCGATGCGATGTTTTGTTTCAGTTGCGTGGGGCGTGCTGTACTGTAGCTGTCATCCCGCACTCAATCCGTAAATCTCTTGCACATGTTCAAAACGAAGGTGCGCGGCGCTAAGGCGAGAGCACCATTTTGACAACCACCTGCCCTCCATTTGCGAAGCTGTTGCCAGTTTCTAAGCCTCAGGCTCACAAATTTTGGGGAAGTCTCATGCGAAACGCCCGGCCCGCCCTTCAACTGCCCTCGGGAAGCGACAGGGAGGAGTTATTCATAAGGACACGGAATGGAAGAGGAGAAGGATGTGGAGGAGGAGGAGGACGACGACGCTACTAGTTTCGCTAAACGTTTACCCCAAACAAGCAGGAGGAGGAGACGGACGCCACGAGTTTCGCTCAACGTTTGCCCAGAGCAGGGATGAGCAGGAGGAAGAGGAAAAGAAGGAGGAAGAGGACGACGACGACAACGCTACGAGTTTCGCTCAGAGTTTGCCCAACGCAAAAAAAGAGATGATGAGGAGGAGGAGGACGAGGACGAGGAGGAGGAGGAGGAGGAGGAGAAAGAGGAGAAAGAGGAGGAGGACGACGAGGAGGACGACGACGAGGAGGAGGAGGAGGAGGACGAGGAGGAGGAGGAGGAGGAGGAGGAGGAGGAGGAGGAGGAGGAGGAGGAGGAGGAGGAGGAGCCACCGCATCGGTGGGAGCGGCGGGCGGACGCTGGAGGACGGCGGTGCCCCCCCCGCGCCGCCGCCGAATGGGCCGCGCGCGCGCGGCGGTGCCATGGAGGGCGCTGGGGCCGACGGCCGGGTGCCCCGTCCTCGATCTCCTCCTCCCTCCCTCCTTTATCTTCCTTCTCTTCGAACTCCTCCTCCTCCTTCTCCTCCTCCTCCTCCTCCTCCTGCTCCTCGACCTCCTCCTCATCCTCCTCATTCTCGTCCTCCTCCTCCTGCTCCTCCTGCTCCTCCTCTTCCTCGGCCTCCTCGACGGCCTCGAACGGGGGAGGAAGAGGAGGAGGAGGAGGAGGAGGAGGAGGAGGAGGAGGAGGAGGAGGAGGGGGAGGAGGAGGAGAAAGAGGAGGAGGAGGAAGGAGGAGGGGAGGAGGAGGAGGAGGAGGAGGAGGAGGAGGAGGAGTTGGAGGAGGAGGAGGAGAGGAGGAGGAGGGAGAGAGGAGAAAGAGGAGGGGGAGGAGGAGGAAGAGGAGGAGGAGGAGGAGGGATGAGGATGCAGAAGGAGTGGTGGTGGAGGAGGATGAGGAGGAGGAGGAGGAGGAGGAGGAGGAGGAGGAGGAAGAGAAGGAGGAGGAGTTCGAGGTTCGTTGAGTTTTTTTCGTCGCATTTGGCATCAGGAGGCTGTGTTCGACCCTCAGAACCGTCAAACACGGACCCCAGACGACAAACTGTGCTCATGGGTTGCCAGAATCGCTCCGAACGGCCGCTCGAGGCCCGATTTGAGGCCTGACAGCCGACCGCGGGGGAGGCGGAGGTTTCACCCTCTCTCCTTCGTCGCAGGTTCTCCCAGTCACAAGACGAGACGTGTTGGCAGAGCGGGCCTGGTTGTTCGCCTGAGATCGAAGAAGAAAAGCGGCACAAACTTACACTTTGGGCGCTCCTCGCGGATTTCTTGGATCCGCGCTGGGGCCCTCAGGCGCGCCTCCAGCGCCGCCGCTAGCGCGCCTCGCGCGCCAGGGAGGGGGGTCTGGCGCGGATCCAAGAAATCCGCGCGGAGCGCCAACAGTTTATGTGTATGCTGTGTTTTCTTCTTCTATGAGACTGCCTCACCGTTCACGACCACGAAGCTCGACAGTTCCAGCAACTGAGCGAACGTGGGGCGGCTGGCTTTCAAAACGTGGCTCTCGCCGTAGCGCCGCGCACGTTGGTCTCACACGTCTGCAGCACCTTTGCACGGCTGGAGGGCGGGTCGTCTGCAGCATCTCCGCGGTTGGACGGCGCAGGACCTCGCAAGTTCGCTGCAAACGCCTGCAGACGTTTCGCGGATGGAGGGCGATTTCTTTTCAAAACGGGGCTTTCGTTCGAGACCTCGCCGTAACGACGATCAGCTCAGACTTGTGCACCCGTTCACGGATCGAGAGTGGCTCTTTTTTTCTCCATTGGGGCTCTGACTTTTTTTTGACGGGAAGCTTCACCATGTCCAACATATAGACGGGTGGGCGGCTTCTCCTTTTCAAAACTAAGTTCTCGCCCGAGATCTCACCAGATTGCATCACAGGACGTTGGAATATGTGCGACAGTTGCACGGTTGAAGGGCGGGCTTTTGCCAAATTCTCGGTGGACGCCTCCTCGACCTACGGGCCCCATCCACGTGCATCTCTTCTAGCTGGAAGAATGGAGGGCAGGGCTGGACCTCAACGGTGTTTTGGGGTGACTTCGTGGGCCGTTCTCGTTTCGACTCCGTTTTGCGGGAAAGGCGGATTCGAGACAATCGCGAGGGACAACGAAAACAAAACGAAAACGAAAAACACCGTTTACAGTCGGGGCGCCGCAGAAGGAACCCGTTGCGTCGGGGGGGGGCTCGGTGTTCTCTGAATGCTTTCAAGTTTGCCTCGGGGCTTTCCTGAGGTTCTCCACGGGAAATCGAGGTTGAATTCATGGGAACAGGGATTGCAACAAAAAACGAAGGATTGCAAAAAACGAAGGATTGTTTTTTTTTGCAATCCTTCGTTTTTTTTGCAATCCTTTTTTGCAATCCTTCGTCCCTCATTTGGGGTTCCTTAGGTCAGCGCCCCGACTGCAGGTTCAGCCCCGACGGAGAGCGGTTCCTTTTGCGTGGACGGGGCCCTCGCCCGAGTGGCGGGCCCCCGAGGCGCAGGCGTTTCAGGGCAGGCGCCCTCCGTACGGCAGGCTCGCGTCGTGTCGACCGGCGGCGACCCGGAATCGGTTGAACGAAGGATTGCAAAAAAACCGAAGGATTGCAAAACAACCGAAGGATTTCAAAAAAAAACGAAGGATTGCAAAAAAACCCAAGGATTGCAACGAAGGATTGCACGAAGGATTGCAAAAAAAAAACGAAGGATTGCACGAAGGGTTTTTTTGCAATCCTTCGTTTGCGATCCGACTTTTCGGAAAGAGTGGATCGCCCAAGGTTGAACGATCCCCGCGGTGTCAGGAACCAACGCCGGGGTCGACACGGCACGGACCCGCAGTACGGCTGGACCGAGGGTATGCGGGCGAGGACGGTTCGGGGAGGGTGCCCTCAAGCTCCTCGTGTCTGTTGGGTGTTCTTGTGCACTCTGGGGGAGGGTACAGTCGAAGGTTCTTCGGTTTGGCAGGGCGGAGGGCCGCATGTTCTTGAAGGTTGTTCTTCTGTCCTGGGTCCCGCCGTGGTGATCACGAGCGGTTGCAGGAGGGGGCTTTGGACGGGAGCGGATGCAGCATCGCTCATACATGTTGGGCTCATTCTGGCCCGCCCTTATCCTCCTCCCCCTGCTTCCCTCCCCCTCACTCTGCGGAGGTCTCTCCAGAGGCCCCAGCGGGGCCAGAGCCTTCCAGAAGCCTCGACCGGCGAAGCTCGAGCGTGCGGCACGCCTGGACCCTCGCTCCCCGCTCCTCGAGCCGCCGTTGCGGGAGGCCGCCTCGATCCTGCCGCCGCCCCTCCCCCCGTCTGGCTCCCGTCCTGGCCCTCCTCCTCTGCCCCGTTCCCTCCTCCTTCTGGAGAGGAAAAAACACACAGACACAATGAATCCGCGATTCCTCAGGAAATATGGGAACATATGGGAAGTGGGGGGGAAGACAGAAACCCGGAAAACATGGGAAAGTGTGAGGATTTTTTTTCTTTGTGTGTATTTATTTGTGTGTCCTGGGGCCCCTTCACTCCTCCCGTCCTGCCCTTCGCCCCCGCTCGAGCTCTCCCGCGCCGCTCGCGGCGCCCGCGCGCGCCGGAGCGGGAGGAGGGGGCGGGGAGAGGGGGGGGGGGAAGAGGAGGAGGTTCTAGGGGAGGAGGAGGGGGTTCAGGAGGAGGAGGAGGAGGAGGAGGAGGAGAAGGAGACGAAAGGCGACGACGAGAAGAGGACCTCATAGCACAAGCGCGAGA
Organism: Prorocentrum cordatum; assembly: GCA_963575745.1. Classification (NCBI taxonomy): domain Eukaryota; class Dinophyceae; order Prorocentrales; family Prorocentraceae; genus Prorocentrum; species Prorocentrum cordatum. The sequence continues at coordinate 292,929 of CAUYUJ010004369.1, forward strand.
TAGGATGATGATGATGATGAGGAGGAGGAGGATTTTTTTTTTTTCCCCTGAGGCTTCACCCACCTTATCTGTCCCGCATTGGGGCTTGCACCCAGGCTGCACATGGCGCTTGCAGCCTGCAACAAGAAAAGGCGCCTTGCAATCACCCTCAAACAGACGGGCGAAGGGAGGCGACGAGGCAAAAGCAGGCTCCGAATCCCTGAAGGATTGGGAACCCGAGGCCAAACGCCTGTCTGGACAAACGTGAGACAAGTGCAGCACCTACGACCAGAGCAATACAAAAATAGAGCGGCTATTAATCTGAGTCGTCCTGATCAGCGTCGGGATTTGAGCTGGGGACAGACGGAGCGGCGCCAGCCGCGATACAGAGACGACGAACCCTGGCCTGGAACTCGCTTGCCTTCTCTTCCTTCCTCAAACGATCTGCCAACTCACGCAGCGGGTGCATGGGTCTAGGGGCAGCAGGCGGATGAGGAGGAGGGGGCACGGGTTCACTCACAGCCGTGGGCAACTCGTCCTGAAACAGATTAGAGCCGTCACGAAGATTAACTCCCAACTGCACCAGACCAGGGAGAGAAAGCTTACCTCCAATCATCCACTCCAGCTGTCTGAAAACCGCCTCCATGGCGAGACGGCGCACGAGAGCAGGCGACAGGCACAGCAACGGCAGCTCCACGCCGCGATCGTCGATCAGCGTGGCGAAGTTGGGCATCTGCCAACTGATCCTCTCGAGACTTTTCCTCATGGCTGATGCAGAAGAATCGAAAGCGAGCGGTCACCCGCACTCGGCTTGATAGTACTGGCAAAGGATTACGACCTTGCTGACGAAATGGAGGACGAGGGCGAGGAAAACGAAGAGGAGCGGAGGAGGTTTGGCATGATCCCAGGCTTTACCTCATGATCTGGGCATTCACCGGAGGACTCAATATGTGTGATCACTGTGTGGGAGGGCTGTTTGATCTCGGTTGATGGGGGGTTGACGTGATGGTAGAAAGGGGTTCGCTTAAGGAAAATGTTAGTTGCCAGTGAACCACTGTGTTTGTTCTTAACTGCTCGTGCAGCTCGGGGTGTCATAGACCAACACTTTCTCTGTGTGAACTTGCATGTGTTGCATTCGATGAGGCACGGGCGTTGTAATTGCATCGCAGTCGTTTTGGCTTAAGTTGCTCTTAACACAAACGAAGTTCAACTTGCTCGAACAACCTCACACCCTTCTGCTGCTGCCAGCGCCCAATTTACGATGGCAAAATACTGCATTCGCACTTCTCACGGCGATGTCGTCACCGAGATTACTTTTGATAGCCAGCCACTGTCGCTGCCCTCATCAAGATCACTGGGGCGCGATGCAATGGGGGCATGCTACCCGCGCATTTTTTCCAGGGGTGAGAGGATTTGGTACCCAACGCCACGGTTGAGGAGAATGATGAGGCGGTTGTGTGAGTTCACGATGAGTATAGAAGAAGACGCAGCCCTTCCAGGCATCTACGCAGGAGCATTCACTTGTCGCTTCTCGGTTGATTGTTGGTTAACGGTAGACCCATCTGGTCTCGCAACATACGAGATGAGCTTGGAAAAAAGGAAGGTTCAGGGGCGGTGTTCTTGGAGCGCCGTCTAATAACCTGCTTTTGTCGGGTACGCGGAAGCGGGATTCGGAGCGGGTGGCCGATGATGTGGTCACCACCTCGTTCGACCAGGGTTGGGGCGAGATTGCAGAGGTCCATGATATAGAGTGTCTTGATAATTATATGAATTCAACGGCTAGGGCTTCAAGTTTGGTGGATCGAGTACGGCCACCGTCACTGTGAAGGGCTGCACTAAGAACGGCGAATCATGTCATAATGACATCTTTCGCGGTGGCAAGAACAAGGGTGGTGCGACGGGTCAGGGCAAGGTTTGTGCCAAGGGCTACACGATAGACGATGGAGATCAATTGTGAGGGAATCTCTCGCGGTGGCGAGCATGCTGGGATGGTTAAGGACCGTTTTTTTTGGGAAGGGCAACGCGATCGACGCGAACGACGGTTATGATGGAACCTTTCGTGATGTCAAGGGTAATGGTCTCGCAACGGTTGGTGTTCATGGCTTCACGGTCGAAACCATTGGAATCGAGACGGGCTTGGTTCACATCCAAAGCGAGAGTGACGAGGCACGCACGATCCCCGTCCCACGTGGTGTTATTGTTGAGGGGTTCCGCATACGTGATCATAGTGGTACATGCATGCATTTCGATGTGCAGCACTCCAGTCATGAGAACGGACTGTGAAACACCACCAGCAGTGCGTTGTGTATTGGTGACGCTGGCACTTCAGATCGCCTTAGCTTCCAGCGGACAACAATGAAAGGCATGCGCGTGATGATCAAAGGGAAGCACACTTGGAAGACTTGTGCACTTTGGCCAGCTCCTCTCTTACTGATCGCGCAAGGCAGTGTGCGCATCGCCCACATTGCACATGATCTCTTCAATCTGTTAATATGTATTCAATTGCTTGCAACTGCCATTAACAATGCCGTGCAGAATGCAACAGCAAGTGAATCCCTTGCCAGAGATCAAGCCGTTCATAGGTGTTCAACTCAATCTGGGGAGCCAACACTCTGGAGGGGAAGCGGCGCTTCCACCGGGGAGCCAACCTCTTGCCTCCTCCTCCCTGCTCCCTCCTCCTTCCTCGCCCTCCTCACGCTGTGTGGCTGATGGTCTGGGGGTGGCCTGTGCTCATGGGAGGCTGCGGCACCGCTCAACGATGTGCTGTTGAACCGAACGTGCAGGGCGGGCCCTTTCCCCTGACTCCGTGCTTCGGCGCGGATCCGCCTCGACCAGCGCCTGTCCCGGCTGGTCGCCGTGCGGCCTCCCTTCCCCTTCCGCACGACAGGGCCGAATCCCACCATCGCCCCGCGGCTTCTGCCGCCCCCCTCCCCCCCCCGAGGTGCGCGTCTTCGCGCGCGTGCGGCCCCGTGGCGCCGGCGAGGACCCCATACCCGCCCGCCTCCGCTCTCGCCGCCGCCGTGGTGGTCGTCGTCGTCGTGTCGGCGTCGGCTTCGGTGCCGTCAGCCTCGTCGTCCGCGGCGGCGGCGGCGGAGTCGAGGAGGAGGAGGAGGAGGAGGAGGAGAGAGTGATATTGTGATAATGATTGGTGATTGTGATGGTGATGAGGTCGGCGATGAAGAAGTCGGTGATGACGGCGACGATGCTCATGATGACGATGACGATGACGGTGGTGATTATGCTGCTGATGCTGATGCTAATGCTCGTGATGATGTTGATGATGCTGATGATGTGATGGTGTGATGATGATGATGATGTGATGCTGATGTGATGATGTTGATGTGATGATGTGTGTGATGATGATGTGATGATGATGATGATGATGATGATGATGATGATGATGATGATGATGATGATGATGATGATGATGATGATGATGATGATGATGATGATGATGATGATGATGTATGATGATGATTGATGGATGATGTGATGATGATGATGTGATGATGATGATGTGATGTGAATGGGATGGTGATGGTGATGGTGATGGTGGTGGTGGTGGTGGTGGTGGTGGTGGTGGTGGTGATGGTGGTGGTGGTGGTGATGATGAGGATGAGGAGGAGGAGGAGGAGAAGGAGGAGCAGGAGCAGGAGGAGGAGGATCTGGAGATGGAGATGGAGATGGAGATGGAGGAGGAGGAGGAGGAGGAGAGGAGGAGGAGGAGGAGGAGGAGGAGGGGAGGGAGAGGAGGAGGAGGGGAGGGACGAGGAGAGGGAGGGGAATGGAGGAAGAGGCGGCAGAAGGGGAGCCGGGGAACGAGGTGGAGGAGGAGGAGGAGGAGGAGGAGGAGGAGGAGGAGGGAACAGGATAGCGAGGAGGAGGAGGAGGAGGAGGAGGGGGAGGAGGAGGAGGAGGAGGAGGAGGAGGGGCAGGAGGAGGAGGAGGAGGAGGAGGAGAACGACGCGGAAGCACCGAGGGGCACGGTAACGCCACAAGACCCGACGGAGTTCAACCTTGAACGATCGGGGCCGCGATCGGCTCAAGGTTGAACGATCGAGGATGTGTCAAAACCCATTGCGCGCGCCGACGCCGCACGAACCTACCGTATCTGCCCCGAGGACGCCGCAGACCGTCTCGAGGGCAAGGGCGACCATCGACGAAGGGAAAACGGCATTTCCTTGGCATCGCTCGGACGTGAGCATGGTTTCTCAGCGAGGATGATCGAGGAGCATCCTCGATCATCTTGCGAGGATAAGACGCACGAAACCGAAACGTGCACAGGGAATGGACGTCTGAGCGATGGCAAGTTTCAAAATTCTGCGCGGATCTTTTGGATCTGCGCTGGAGCCCCCTGGCGGCGCCTCCAGCACCGCCCATGGCGCGCTCCGCGCGCCAGGGAGGGGGGTCAGCGCACATTCAAGAAATCCGCGCCGACCTCCGCAAAGATCATGCTGATGTATTTCTTTCCACGAAAACAAACTCTATACACCGACGCTCGTTCCGGCCCTAGCGCTGAAGCTTGCACAGGAGCGCGCATCCCCGTGCATGCGGGATTTGGTGTACGCACGTTGTTATTACCCCAGGAAGCGGGAAACAGTATACACCACACCACCCCGACGTCGTCCCCGACCCTCAAGAAGTCCCGGGACTGAAAAAACAGCCCGTCCCAGTTTTCGATATTTTTCTTGACAAGCAGAAGTGGATGCGGCCGACATCACGACGGGGGGGGGCGCCGGCGGCGACTTTCGGCGCTTGCCACCTCGACGGCGGCAGGTCCACACCTGGGCCTCCCTCGCAGAGGTTGGCTTGAGCGCATGCGCGCGGAAAGCGGACCTTGGGCACACAATTCTTTCAATTGGGTTCCTCAGCACCTTGGGGTCGGAGTACATGGTCGGAGGACCGCAGTACCGACCAGTTTCTGTTACCTCTCTCTTTGACTGCTCTAGCACAACAGCATGTTTTTAGACCTTTAAGGTAGCAGCCCAAGAGTTGCTTACCAGGCAGGCGCCGTTCACTTGCTTTTTTGGACGCTTGACTCTAACGTGGTGGAGGTTGGGGTTGGGACTATGTCAGAGGACGGGGGCTGTGGTGAAGAACGGCAGCGCCGACCAGCTTCGGCCACCTCTCTCCCTAACTTCCAGCACAGCAGCAACATGTTTTGTTTGTTTCTGCTTTGAAGGGTAGCAGCCCAAGAGTTGCGTACTAGGCAGACACCTGTTCACTTGCCACTTTCTGGACCCCTGCCTGACTTTAACGTGGTGGTGGGATAAGGGTTGGGTCTGTATATAGATTGGGGGGAGCAGCGCGTACAGCGTCACAACATCATGTTTACTGCCCCAAGGCAAGCGGCACAGTTGTTTTAGGTGCTAAGGCCAGATAGCATCCATGGCCAGGTTACATTTGCTCCAGCCCAGTCACCGTGTTTCTGACCCACAGGAAAATAAGCGGCATGAGTAGACACAGTATGCTTTCATGCCTTTTAGCAGGCCGGCCAACGTCTCTGGCCAGCCTACAGTATGGTCATAGCGCCCGCAGTTCCCAATTACCTGAACTGTTTGGACCGAACAGGTTGTACCTATTCCTATGGCTGGTTCGTTTTTTCATGTTTTGATTTATCTGTGCCTTACTAATGTGCATTATGTTTCCTGTACCTGGCGGGTGCCTACTTAATGTTCTACACTGTGCCGCCTTCTCCCTAGGCTAGATCCTTAAGCCGGGCTCACGCAAAAGGAGGAGTAGGAGAAGGAGGACGAGGAGGAGGAGGAGACGGAGGCGAATGATGAGGGCGAGGAAGAAGGGGGGGAGACGGAACAGGAGGAGGGAGAGGATGGGGAGGAGGAAGAGGAAGAGGAGGGCGAAGAGGACAAGGTAGAGGAAGAGCAGGAGGAGGAAGAGCAGGAGAAGGGAGGAGGACGAGCATGAGGAGCGCAAGGAAAGAGGCGAATGAGGACAGGAGGAGGACGAGGAGGAGGAATATGAGGAGGACTAGGAGGAGGAAGACGAGGAGGAAAGCGAGGAGGAAGAGGAGGAACAGGAGGAGGAACAGCAACAGCAGCAGGAGGAGCAGGAGGAGCAGCTGGAGGGCGACGGGGAGCTGCCCGCGGCGCGCCTGCGAGGACCCGTGCCTGCCTCCCGCTGCCGAGGCCGTGGAGGCCGCCCGCGCAATACGCGTGAGCGGCGACGGGGACGCGCTGGAGCGGGTGCTCGCGGGCAGCTCCTCCTCCTCCTCCTCCTCCTCGCCCTCCTCCTCCTCCTGTTCCCTCCTCGGCCTCCTCGGCCTCCTCCTCTGCCTCCTCATCCTCATCCTCTGCCTCTTCCTCCTCCTCCTCTCCTCCTCCTCCTCTTCCTTTCTCCTCCTCCTCCTCTCTCTGCCTCCTCCTCCTCTGCCTTCCTCCTCCTCCTCCTCTCCTCTTCTCCTTCTCCTCCTCCTCCTCCTCCCCTCCTCCTCCTCCTCCTCCTCCTCCCCCTCCTCCTCCTCTACCTTTCTCCTGCTGCTCCTCCTCCTCGTCCCCCCTCCCTCTCTCTCTCTCTCGTTATTATGTCTCCTCCTCCTCCTCATCCTCCTCATCTGCTTCTCCTTCTGCTGCTTCTCCTGTTTTGTCTCCTCCTTCTCCTCGTCCTCCTCCTGCTGCTCATCTTCTCGCCTCATGTTCCTTATGCTCTTTGCCCCCGACCCGTCCTCTTCCCTCCCCCATCTCCTCCTCCTCCTCGTCCTCCTCCTCTTCCTCCTCCTCACCAGCGACCACCGACGACCGCCGACCAGTACCACAAGCAGCGCCGACCCAGACCGACCAGCAACACCCAGCACCAAATACAGACCACCAACGACAAGCAGCACCACAAGCAACGCCGACCCCACCCGACCAGCAGCACTCACCAACGACCACCGACGACCGACGACCAACACAAGCAACACCGACCCAGACCGACCAGCAGCACCAACCAGCACCTACCGCCGACTTCCACCACAGACGAGCAGCACCACAAACAGCGCCGACACCACCCGACCAGCAGCACCCACCAGCGACCGCCGACGACCGCCGACCAACACCACAAGCAGCACCGACCCAGACCGACCAGCAGCACCCACCAGCACCCACCACCGGCAGCCACCGACAGCCACCGACCAGCAGCACAAGCAACGCCGACCCCACCCGACCAGCAGCACCCACCAGCTACCACCGCCGACCGACAACCAACACAACGAGCAACACCGACCCAGACCGACCAGCAACACCCACCAGCATCTACCACCGACCTCAAGACCCACCAGCGCCGACCAACCTTCTCCTTCCCCTCCCCGCCTCCTCCCCACCCCTCCTTCCTTCTCCTCTTCCTCCTCCTCCTCCTTCTCCTGCCGACGGCGACGTGCCACCCAGCATCTTGACAACAATGCGACCTCCAGCACCAAACACCACCAGCAACCACCGACCGACAGCACCACCACAAGCGATGCCGACCCCAACCGACCCACAGCGCAAGCGGGCGACCACCGCCGACCGCAACCGAGCAACAGTTCCATCGCAAGCAGCACGGACTTCAACCGACCAGCGGCGACCAACGGCATCCACCGGAAACCACCGACCAGCATCACAACGAGCAACGCCGACCCCAACCGACAAGCAGCGCTCACCGCCACCAGTCAACGACCAGCGACGACCAACAACACCACCACAAAAGACACAGCACCCGACCGACGAACAGCACGCACCAACACCCGCCGACAACCACGACCAGCCAACAACGACGCAAGCAGCACCGATCCCAACCGACCAACGGCACCACAACCACCAACCACAGCGACCGACCAACCACGACCACCGACAACCGGGACCGACAACAACCGCGACCGACCGCCCAACCACGACCCACCGACAACCGCGACCAACGGTGCCACGACCACCAACGCCCACCGGCAACCACGACCCAACGACAACCGCGACCGACCAACGGAACCACAAGCAGCACCGCAACCGACCGACCAGCAACGCACGCAAGCGCCCGCCGCCGACCACAACCGACCAGCACTGCAACCGCAAGCAGCACAGAGCCAAATCGACCAGCGGAGCCCGGCAGCGCCCACCGACACCCGTCGACCAGCAACAGAGCAAGCAACACCGACCCCAACCGACGAGCAGCGCCCATTGCGACCCACTCACGACCAGCAGCAACCGGCAACGCCACCGCAAGAAGCACGACCTCCAACTGACCAGCAACTCCCACCAGCGCCCACCGACAACCGCGACCGACAGACAATGCCACAAGCACCACCGACCCCAACCGACCAACAGCGCACACAAGCGCACTCCACCGAGCACGACCTACCAGCGACGCCACCACAAGCAGCACAGACGCAAGCAAACCAGCGACGCCCACCAGCGCCCACCGACAACCACACAGCCACATCACAGCAAACAACACCGACCCCAACCGACCAGCAGTGCCCACCGCCACCTGCCACCGACCGGCGACGACCAGCAACTCCATCACCAATCGTCGTCGACCACAGACAAGCAGCAACGTCGACCAGCCCTCTCCCTCCCATCCGTCCCCCCTCTCCTCCTCCTCTTCCTCCTCCCCCTCCTCCACCACAGAACCAACAACAACCAGGGCAGACCGACCACATACAGATGACAATCATTCACAAAAACGCCTGGTCTCTTTCAACAGACGACCGAGTCAGCGAGATAATCAGTGAGCTCGAGTCCGATCACTGGGATTTCGCCCTCATCAACGAAACGTGGAGAACAACGGCCGAAAAGTTCTGGACAACCTCGGAAGGGCACACCTTCGCCGGATCCGGCAATGACCAAGCATGCCATGGAGTTGCCTTAATCATACATCGACGTTGGGTTCAAAACATCCAGAGGTTCCAAGCGAATTCGCCCAGACTCGCCTCGGTATCGCTGAAGAAAGGAAGACTGAAACTACAACTCGTGGCTGCATATTTTCCTCATTCGGGATACAGTGATCCACACGTGCAGCGCATGTACGACATGATCCACGAGCTTCAGAGAGAGAGAGAGAGAGAGAGAGAGCACCAAGGCACGACATCATTTGATACTCGCAGGGGATTTTAACGCACAGGGGGGGGGCTTCCATGACTTCCGAGGACGCAGACGACGACGCCGACATTTTCGACAGCACCACTTCCAAACATGTTGGCCGCCATGGGCTCGGGGATCAAAGCTCGAGGGGTATTTGGCTACGTCATTGGGCCGTCCAGGAGGGACTTGTTATTGCAAATACCTTTTTTTCGCAAGCCAGTGCAACAGCAAATCACTTATAGCAGTGGCGACAATCACAAGCAACTCGACCACGTGCTACTGGACCGCCCGATGTTCCAGCACTGCGCCAACGCAGAGGCTCACAACAGGACCGACCTCGGCTCCGACCACAAGGCTGTTACCGTCGAATTGCGGATGCCGACCGCAATGATAAGCGGACGACCGCGATGTGACGACGAACGACGACAGCAACGGCGACAGCAACGACGACGAACACAGGCACGATCACCAACACGCTAGTTCACCATGACCACCAAAGGCCCCATTTACGCCCGCACAGTTTGCCTTTCGACCCGAGTGAACTGTGCGAATACATCCAGCGAGTATCGTCAACGCCGCTGCCGCCAGCAGTGCCGCAGGAAACTCATCTTGATGCGACAGAGATGGTGCAACCCCGGCCAGTGCGCAAGCAAACCAACAACCCGACAGAGGACCAGCACGACGACGCAACCTACTCACTGAGCGGCAGCAGACGCCAAACAACGACCACCACGCCCGCAAGCAGCTGAGTAAACGTATGCAGCAATATATCCGTGCACAGAAAAGGACGAGACGACGGGCCCATATAGCAAACGTACTTGAGCAGTTCAGAGATTTAAAGAGCATCCCGCGTATCAAAACACGAAGAAATCGAACTCTCATTTCCCACATGACAGACGAAGAGGGCAACACATGCACGACGCGACAAGAAATCGCGAACGTTTTCGCGGAGTTCTACCAGCAATAGTACAGTTCGACAGCAACGGCGACGCAGCTGGAACGACCAAACGACGACCGCACCGACCGTCGACCAGCAGACCAAACAGCAGACCGACCAGCAGACCCACAACCTAACAGGCCGAATGCCGCACCAGCCGACCAACCAGTAGCCCAGCAGACCGACCACCGACCGCCGACTAACAGACCAGCAGACCACTTACCACCGATCATCAAGCAGACCCACCGACTCCCACAACGACCAAACGACGACCCCACCGACCACTGGCCAGCACACCGGCCAGCAGACCGGCAAACCAACAGGCCGAACGCCGCACCGGCCGACCAACCAGCAGACCAGCAGACCGACCACCGACCGCCGACTAGCAGAACAGCAGACCGACTACCACCGACCGACCCGCAGACCCGCCGACTCCCACAACGACCAAACGACGACCCCACCGGACCAGTAGACCGGCAAACCAACAGGCCGCACCAGCCGACCAACCAGAAGACCAGCACACCGGCCAGCAGACCGACCGGCAGACCGGCAGACCAACAGGCCGAACGCCGCGCCGGCCGACCAACCAGTAGATCAGGAGACCGACCACCGACCGCCGACTAACAGACTAGCAGACCGACTACCACCGACCGACCAGCAGACCCACCGACTCCCACAACGACCAAACGACGACCCCACCGACCACTGGCCAGCACACCGGCCAGCAGACCGTCCAACCAACAGGCCGAACGCCGCACCGGCCGACCAACCAGCAGACCAGCAGACCGACCACCGACCGCCGACTAGCAGACCAGCAGACCGACTACCACCGACCGACCAGCAGACCCACCGACTCCCACAACGACCAAACGACGACCCCACTGACCACCGACCAGCAGACCGACCAGCAGACCGACCAGTAGACCGGCAAACCAACAGGCCGCACCAGCCGACCAACCAGCTGACCAGCACACCGACCACCGACCGCCGACTAGCAGACCAGCAGACCGACTACCACCGACCGACCAACAGGCCCACCGACTCCCACAACGACCAAACGACGACCCCACCGACCACTGGCCAGCACACCGGCCAGCAGACCGACCGGCAGACCGGCAGACCGACAGGCCGAACGCATCGCCGGCCGACCAACCAGTAGATCAGGAGACCGACCACCGACCGCCGACTAGCAGACTAGCAGACCGACTACCACCGACCGACCAGCAGACCCACCGACTCCCACAACGACCAAACGACGACCCCACCGACCACCGACCAGCAGACCGGCAAATCAGCAAACCGCACGCCAGACCGACCGACCGACCAGCAGACCAGCAGACCGACCCCCGCCCGCTGGCCAACAGACTGGCAGACCTACGACCGACCAGCGACCAGCAGATCCACCGACTCCCACCCTTCACACCGAAAGAGCTAAACAAGGCGATCAAAGGTTTCAGGCTGGGTCAAACCCCAGACACGAAAGGCCTCCGCGCAGAGATGCATAAAGAAGGCACAGTGGAACTCAGAGGTGCACTTCTCCACCTCTACAACACGATCCTGCAGCGCGAAGCCCCGCCGCCGGCCAGCTGGAAGAGATCCCGCGCTTCCACAAAACTACCGCCCCATTTGCAGGGTACCATTGTTGTACAAGCTCTTCAGCCGACTACTGTACAAAAGGCTACAACCGACGCTTGACTCACACCAGCGGGCTTCAGACCAGGCCCTTCGACCACTGACCACCTCTTTACCTTCCATTCATTGCGCGAGCGAGCAAAGAAATGGGGCCAAAACCTATGGGTCGCAGCACTTGGCTTCAAACAAGCTTTCGATTCAGCTGAGCACAAGAGCATATGGGCAGCACTGAAGACACAAGGGGTCCAACCTGGATGCGTTGCACTACCCCAACAGCTCTATGAGGGACAGACAGCCACGCTGAGGACAGACGTCAGCAGCAGACCCTCTAGCCTCCTGCGGGGCACGAAGCAGGGAGACCCACTCAGCTCCCTACTCTTCAACGCTCTCCTGCAATACATCCTTGGACCGCTGGTCTCCGAATGGCAGCAAACAAGGAAGGGATTTGCATTGGGATTCGCGAGCACCTCCACGCTGACCAACCTACGCTTCGCCGACGACGTGCTCCTGACCAGCCAAATTCTCCCGCGCCTGATAGCGATGCTTGGCGACATTGTGCGCGCGACGAGGCTACACGGGCTCGAACTACACCCATCACGTCTCGCAATCAGGAGCTGACCAGCAAACACTACCCACTGGCTCACCAACTCCGACTGATCAACAGCACTGTAGCACAAACAGCGTTGTACGGAGCAGAGACGCGGACCTTCACGGAACCTCTACGGCAGCATCTACGACGGACACAGCGACGCATGTTTCGCATGATCACCATAACGCCACGGAGACGCACAACGAAAGAAGCCGGCCCTCACGGCGGCCAGGGCCGTAATCTCGACGGCGCGAACAACGAAACACAAGACCACGACGACCGCACCAACAGCACTAGCGACGACGCAGACTGCAACCCATCACAGTGTGATGTACCTGACGCGCCTGACAAGCACAGCGAAGACGGCGAAGACAGCACCACCGCAGACGAAATGGAACCATGGGTCGACTACATCCAGCGAGCGACACGACGCGCAGAGTACCCCATGAAGCTCCACCACATTGACAACTGGGAGACGCTGCACAAACGGAAAGTATTGCGCATGGCTTCGCGAGTCGCAAACCACGACCGGACGAGGTGGACATGGCGAGTGCTGCGCTGGCACCCAGTCCTCAACCCGCGCCATCGGGGACAGGCAGCACGGACGCCAAAACAAGCGTTGGGACGACGAAATCACCACTTACTTCCGTCAACGCAGACCAGACCTCCACCGACCGCCCACGCAAGCCCATTCGAAAGGACAACCGAACGACATCACATGGACGCAAACAGCCCAAGACACCGAAGCATGGACAGCGCTCGAGCACCACTTCACCGACCTCACGTCGACCAGCACCCGGGACTCAGACCAATGACGTAAAATCCCAGCGAACGTCGAGACGTATCGCCCAACCCGCGCCGTCACCGACACCAAGGATCTTCTTTTCCTCCTCCTCCCCCTCTCTTCCTAACTCTTTTTATATGTCTCGCATTGCATGACTCCAGACACCTGAGATCCTAGAGGCCATGGCCTCACCCACCTGGTCTGCTCTAGGCCAGGACGCTGTCCACAACGGTGGTCGCATCGCATCGCATCGCATCGCATCGCATTCTCCTCCTCCTCGTTTTCCTCCTCCTCCTCCTCCTCCTCCTCCTCCTCGTTATCATCATCATCATCATCATCATCATCATCATCATCATCATCATCATCATCATCATCATCATCATTCCGCCCCTCCTGCTCCTACTCCTGCTCCACCTCCTCCTCCTCCTCCTGCTCCTCTCCCTCCTCTTTATCCTGTCTGAGAGCGGGTGCTCGGTCGAAGGGATATGATATGATTCGTGGATGGTGGTGACTGGTGATGATGACAGTGATTATGATTGCGGTGATACTGGCGATGGTTGTGATGACGATGGCGATGGCCATGGTCGTGGTGGTGGCGACGACGTCAATGACAATGATGGGTGTTACTGCTAATGCGAAAGATGATGATGATGATGATGATGATGATGATGATGATGATGATGCTGATGATGATGATGATGGTTATGAGTATGATGATGGTGGCGACGAGGAGGAGGACGGTGATGATATGATGCTGCTGATGGTGATGAGAGTGATGGCGACGGTGATGGTCATGTTGATGACGATGATTATGATAATGAGTATCATTATCATGCAGATGGTGATGATGATGGTGATTGTGATGATGATGGCGATGGTAGTGATGATGCGGGTGATGGTGCTTGTGATGATGATAAAGGTGATGCGGTTGATGATGGTGATGATGATGATGGTAACGATGATGCTGAGTATGATGATGACGATAACGATGTTGACGATAATGGTGATGGTGATAGTGGTGGTGATGGTGATAATGCCGATGATGATGAGAAGGACGGTGATGCTGATGCTGACTCGTGATGGGGAGGGGGATGGGGCGGAGGATGATGGTATTGATGACAATACTTACCCTGTTGATGCTGATAATGGTGATGCTGGTGATGATGATGGTGCTGATGCTGTTGGTGGTGATGATGATGGTGATGCTGATGATGATGATGATGGTGATGATGATGATGATGACGATGATGATGATGATGATGGTGGTGGGAGGGTGATGGTCGGCTGCTGCGTCTCATGATAATGCTGGTGAATATGATGATGCTGACTGGTGATGGGGATGAGGAGGAGAAAGAGGAGGAGGAGAAGGAGGAGGGGGAGGATGGTGTTGATGATGATGCTGATTATGATGGGAGGGTGGTGGTCGGCTGCTGCTGCTGCGCATGACGATGATGGTGATGATGATGATGATGATGATGATGATGATGATGATGATGATGATGATGATGATGACTGGTGATAGGGATGAGGAGGAGAAAGAGGAGGAGGAGGCGGATGTTGGTGAGAATGACGATGATGATGAGGATGATGAAGATGCTGTTGATGGTGTTGATGATGATGAGGATGATGATGCTGATGTTGATAATGGTGATGATGATGCTGATGATGATGTTGGTGGGGTGGTGGTGGTCGACTGCTGCTGTTGATTCTGAAGAGTATGATGATGATGGTGCTTATGGTGATGATGATGCCGACGATCATGATGTTGATGTTGATGATGATGCTGATGATGATGATGATGATGGTGATGTTGATGATGATGATACTGATGATGCTGCTGATGATGATGCTGATGATGATGATGGTGATGATGGTGATGATGATGATGATGATGATGATGATGATGATGATGATGATGATGATGATGATGATGCGGCGGAACAGGAGGTGGAGGACGAGGAGGAATAAGAGGAGGAGGAGGAGGAGGAGGAGGAGGATGTGGAGGAGGAGGAGGGGGAGGACCTTTTTGGACCGATTGACCAAGCACAGTGTACGGGGAGGGGGACGGGAGGGAATGAGAGGAAGAACACGCCCCGAACGGGGATGCTTCGACGAAGGCAGGGACCGCCAGCGCCCCCACACCACCGCACCCACTACTCAGCGGGTAGCCTCCCCAGAGGAGACTAACTGCCCAGCAGAGGCGGACGGCGAGCCATCCTCCTTGGCGGGCAGCACCAGCACACACCCTCATGTGGCCAAGGTCATTCGCATCGAGGGTCACTTGCAACGCTTTCGGCACACCTGTTCGCCGTGGGTATTACGGGCCTCCCTCGATACGCTTCAAGTTCTCCCTCCCCTTTTCGAGACATTCCAATGCATTGCGCGGCCAAGAATCAGCCGTCGACCGTGGCGAATTTCCCACAGGTCGTGCAGAAACTCGCCAGAAGTTGCTCCCACCGCTGAGGCGTGTGGGATGGGCGCACGTCTCTGCTTGCGGCCAGACCCCCGCCTCCCGCCCGCACCGACCGACTGACAGAGAGGCCACGACATGGGGTCTGGGCGGCCGCCTCGATCCTCGAAGCAGGCGCCGCAAAATCGCAGACGTCGCATTGCCACTTCCCCCCTCTCTTGCAGAACTGATGACTGGAGGCCTGCAGCACGTGCTGGAGTTTGGATTGGGCATACCCTCTCTGGACCACGGCACGAGTTCCACTCCATGGGCCTGCTGCGGCCGCCAACGCCGAGGCTCTCCTAGCGTGTGCTCTCACTAGGGTGCCTATCGCATCCCAGTGGTCCGTTCACGGCTTTTCTCCCACCGCGGACTCCGACCACCCCCTCCCCGCCGCGGCCCCCGCCCCCTCATCAGCCAGGGCGCTGCCCTGAATTAGGAAGGGTCGTCCACATGGGAAGGGATCCATTTGAGGGCAACTCCCATGGAACGGTTCTGGACGGCAGCACGGGTTATCGACCAGAACTCTTGATGCCTACCATGATGTATCATATACCTACCTCTCGCCCCATACTTTCGTGAGTGGTTCATGGCCAGTCATAACAAGAAACAAACTCGCACGGCACCGTGTCAAGGGCAATTGCAAAAGCCAGGAGCTCGCTACGGGGAGCCGCTTGTCGGTTCCCCCCAAAGGCGTCGAAACTCTCCACGTCAGCGTCCAGCCCAGTTGACCATCAGGCGGCATGACAATCACCGCGTTTCCACACCTACGCTTACGCGGGTCCGCACTGTGGGCCCCTCCCGATCCGTCTCCGCAAAACCACTTTTCCGGAATCGGCATGGGGCTCAATCTCAGAAATCGGCGGTCCCAGGGGCCGATGATTTTCTTCACGAACAACCTGCGCGTGTGCATGGCTCTTACGTGGCATTCCACGGAGCCACAACACGGGGCATTGTTTCCATCGGGCACTGGCCTGCTGAGCGATACACTCGCTGCTCTCGAACTCTTCAGAGCCTACATTGCACGGGTAACTTTAAGCCCTGTGAAAGAAAATCTCCGTTTCAAGATTGCAGCGCGGGCACTTGGCAAGTACTTCATACCCCCACTCGGTCTGCCGCTCTCTCGCGAACTGCCGGCCTGACGCTGCCGCGTTCTCAAGCCCTATCAGGTCGCAGGTTTCTTAACCCCCAAGCCTCAGCCCCCCACCCCCGTAATGAAACGCAGCCTGGGTCCAAGACTGGGACGACAAGTCCCAGACACACGCATCCAACAAGTCGGTGAAACCTGCATCGCCTTGCTCGAACCTTTCATCGCTCGCGCAAGGCAATCTCCAGACGACGCCGCCATCTGCCACTGGCCTCCGCCAGGGGCCAGGAGCAAACGGGATCTACACTGCTTCGTACAAGGACGCAATTAAAACACCGACGAGCCCTTCGGCCCTGATCCATCAAGACCTAGTTGACCAGAGCCGCGGGGCGAGGTGTTTCCAAGCCGCGCGGATGCGATCATGCAGCGCCGGCGAAGACCCCCCGCGTGCATAAGCGAGAACATATTTAATACATATACCTGACCCTGCGCCGGCGACAGCTTGATTAGCCTGTTGCCAATGGGGAAGTTATTTGGGTCGGACTCACGCCGCGCACCTGGCGCCCATAGGCAGCCTCGGGAAAAAGGCCCCCGTGGCCCAGAGAAGCTGAGAGATCTTCGACAGCCTAGACGAGCGACGCATCTTTGTTGTATGATTGAGCCCTTTATTGGCCTTAGATAGCTGGTTCTCGGCACGCCGAGGTCCACGGGCCTCGCCAATTGTGGTATCGCACCTTGGGTCGACAGCCGCAGTGGGAAGCTCGTGCGGAAGCTGTAATTGTTTGAGAAGACTGCCGATGCGGACTCTGCTCTGGCTCGCAGTCGCAAGCGCGTTGGTCTTGCCCGAAGGCGCAGCCTGGCCTCGCGCAATCCTTCCGCGAGGACTCTTGCCAAGGCTGCCAACGCGCTGGTTGCGTTGTCAGCCGTGCCATCCGCTCTTGACACCGCGTCATCGATAAAAGGGCCAAAGCCCGCAAACCTTGACCTGTCCATTGGCGCGGTCAGGGATCGGGAACAAAAACACCTTCGCGGGGGGGGGCTCCCAGGCACGACCCAGCGACCACCGATCGCACAGGGCAAATCACAACGCCCGTTCCCACTTGATCTCTGAGGAACTTAGGCGCAAGGTTCACCTGGGTCTCCAGAGCCACGACCAAGAAGGGGAACCCGCCAGGCGACGCCACGGAGATTTGAGTCACGCGGCTCAGGGAATCATCGAGTTTTTCCACATCAAGCAGCAACGCGGCTATCTGCGCCCCTGCCAGGACGGCGGCTTCATCTAACAGGCCTTGGGGCCGCCTGCAACGTAGGAGTACCTTTTTTTTCACAGCTGTGTCCCATAGCTAATCCAGCCCTGAGTTCCAACTGACCACTAGCCCAGCGCGCACTCGGCCCTGCAAGTTCATAACATTAGATATCGCGCCTATCGCCTCGTCCCCTCGCTGGTTCGGCGTGAGCAAGAGCGCGCAGACAGTGGCGGACATCTGCTCTGGCCATTCCCCTTCCCGCCCGATGGCAGCGGAGAAGGGCGGCCAACTCTGCGACGGCCACGCGCGGGAGACGCCGGATGTCGGCCACTCGGATCACATCGATGCCAAGGCTTTGTTCGGCGGGAACCTCATGCCAGAGAGGGAAAACTTGGGGGGCTTCGATGGGGCCCAGAGGGCCTTCGCCAGCCCTGCGAAGTGCTCCCGATATGGCCTTGCAAGTCTACAGGGGCGCCCCCAGGGTCCTTCTATTTGTCCGGCCACGCCTGCTGCTGTTTGGCCACGACGGCCGCGGGTTTAGAAATGGCCCGCCCCGGCAAAAGAAGCCCCGGGGGGGCAGGCGGAATTTGCGCCGCATGCCTATGTAGGAGGCGCGGGCCAAACTTTCAAATGCGCGACGCGACGCCGCGATGCCTAGAGCGCGCGCAGGCGACAAAACGATCTGCCGCGTCGACAAGATCCTGGAGGTCGTCGTCTCTCTGGGGACTGACGCCACATAAACGCGCTACCGTTGCATCGCCTACATCCTTCAAGCCCCCGCCGAAAATGTTTGCCAAATCCCGGCCATCTAGCCGTGCTACTTGCTTCCTAAGTTCATGCGCAAGTCTAACTGCTCGGGATCCTCGCCGCTTCGCCATAGAGAGACGCCCCTCCTTAGCAGCGCGGTGGACGCCGCCCGCCGATCGGCTGGCCCGTGAGAGCGGTGGGCCCTGCCTGGAGCGGCCTTCGTTTTCGCCCGGGCCATAGCGAACCCCGAGCACGCTCCTGGAAGGGGGGCCAGTCCGTTTCGGCCACTTGGGGCGCCTCTAAAATAGCTACGTCAACGATGGCCACCCAGCGAGCATGCTCGCATTCACTCGGCCGGCGGCGTCCGATCAAGTCGCGCACAGAAGGCGACTTGCTGTGCTGCTCCCACTTTCATTCCGACGCGGCAATGCGAAGCCGTCTGGCTCACTGACCCGCACTCCCGCTTGCCCCCGCCGCTCGGCCGAGACCGCGCGAGCCGCGGTCTGCGCGGGCTGCTCGGCCGTGGCTGGCGGCGGGCGAGCTTGGTCGAAGGCCGCTCTCAGCTCTGGAGCTAGCCGCCCGCGTCTGGCCGGTCGCGCCTCCTCGCGAGGGAGAGAGCTCTCTTGCTGGCGGGCACATGAGGGGCTCGCGAAGCAACTGCAACTTGCGATGTCATATTGATCCCTCTGGTCGAAGGTGATTGCGGTCCCACGGTGAGTCTTCCAAGGGACAGCCAGCACCGTGGACAAGGTGCTCCGGTTCTCGAGACCCTCGCCGACCACGGCGAAGTCGTTCATCGAGCCCTGACCTTTGTGACGCGTCGCGGGACACGAGGGCGCGATCGCCGCCCATTTCAAAATTTGGGAACCCCACCCCCGGCAAACTGCTGCGGGGAACGGTTCCAGTCACCGATGACAGCGCAGGGGTCGTCCGAACTCCTGGCAAAAGACGCCAGCGCTCTCAGCGCTTCGGCGTTGGGCCCTGACTTGAGCCCGAACTTCGGCGCCTGGCAGGCGCAGGTCACGACTGCATTCCCTGCAGTCATGTGCCGCGCCATCGCCGAGAAGCCGCGGAAAAGTGATCGCCGCCGATGGCCTGCTGTGCTGCGCGAGGCGCTCGGAAGCGGACGTGGCCGCATGTGTCACCGCCAGAATCGCCTCGCCTGCAGAGGCGCCCGTGTCTGACCTGCCGCTGGATCTCGCGGGAGCGGCCGCCATCTTCCACCCGTCCCCCCCGATTGAGTTCACGACCCCTTGCGAGCGATCCTCGCCGAGGTGAGTCTCCGCATAGAGGCAGTGATTGAATTCCTGCGCGATGGCCGCGAACTCATGAATCTTCGTGCCCCATTCCGCGATGTCACCGCACAGGGCTGAGACGCGCTTCCGCCCATGGTGGGCGCGGGGCGCGTCGATCAGCTGCTCGACGCCGATGGGCCTCGTCGGGGGAGGCCGCCTGTCCTGCTGCCGACTGCGCCTCAACCTTGAGGGCGGCCACCTGCCCGTCGCTCTCGGCTGTCGCGGGACAAACCACTTGCTCATCGCCGACGTGAACGCTCACCTCTGCAACCTTGCTCTCGACGTGGTCCACGGGGGCGGCCGCCTGCGCGTCGCCTGCATGGGCGTCGTCTAAATGCGCATCAAGATCCTCCTGATGCACTGCTGCCGTCGGGGCCTCTCGGACTGCTGGAACTCTGTGATATTATTCTACCTGCGCGGCGAAGCCTGTGCGGTCACTCTCAAGCCTCTGCTCGTCAGCGGGATGAGTGACGCATTCGTCGTGGAAGAGGGCATCGACCACCTGCGCGTCCGCGGCCTCTTGCATCCGATGGTAAGCCTCCCCGCTGGTCCTGGTCGAATGCGCAGCTCCTGTCTCTCGGACGGCCACCTGCTCGTCACCGGCTGCAGCTCCGTGAAATCCCCCTGCGTGCGCGGCGAGGACTGCGCCATCGCTTTCAAGCCCCCGCTCGGCAGCGGGCTGAGTGATGCGCTCGTCGGGAAAGATGGCGTCGACTACCCGCGCGCCCGCGGCCTCTTGCGTCCGATGATGGACCTCGCCGCTGACCCTGGCCGAACTCGTCGCACCTGTTGCGGGGGCGACCGCCCGCTCCTGGCCAACGTGAACATTCGTCCCTTCAACAACGCTATCGCCATAGTTCACGAGGATGGCCTCCCGCGCTCCGCCTGCGTGGACGTCGTCCACATGCGCATCAGGGCCCTCGAAGGGGTCGTGCTCCTTGAGACCATCAATCGGGGGCGCTGCTGTCGCTGCCGCCCAGGCCTGTCGGACTGCATGAGGTCCGTGAAATGCTCCTGCATGCGCGGCGAGGCCTGCGCCGTCATTCTGAAGCCTCCGCTCGTCAGCGGGCTGAGTGGCGCGCTTATCGGATCGGCCACCCGCGCGTCCGCGGCCTCTTACATCCGATGATGGGCATCGCCGCCGGTCCCGGCCGAACTTGTCGCTCCTGCCACAGGGGCGACCATCTGCTCATGACCGACTGGAACTGCGTGAAATCTTCCTGCGCGCGCGGCGAGGCCTGCGCTGTCGCCCGTCAGCGGGCTGAGTAGCGCGCCCACCGGGAAAGAGTGCATCGGCCACCCGCGCGCCCGCGGCCTCCTGCATCCGATGAAAGGCCTCCTTGCTGGCCCTAGCCAACCTCGTCTCGCCCGATAGCCTCGTCGCCGCCGTCTCATGCACCGCCGCGAATGCATCGCACTGGGGCGCAGCGCCAGGGCCGCGACCTGGCCGCCCGCAGGCGCTTCAGCACTTTATTGTCGAAGGTGGTGTCGGCATCGGCAGGCGCAGGAAGAGCGACTGCAGAAAACGCCTCGCCACCGCTGCCCGCCGCCTGCGCGCGACCTCTTGCTGGCGGCGCCGCGGCGGCGCTGGCGGCCGGCGAAGCGCCCTCGCCACCGCCTTCCCGACGCTGGTTGTGTCGATGCTGCCGCCAGGGGGCGAGGGCATGTCTCGCCTCCACCTTTAGGCTTGGGCTTCTCACGCCGCAGCCGCTCGGCCCTGATCCGCTCCTGCACCGCTGCCGCCCCTGCTCGGCGCTGGCCCGAGATGCTGGCCGTCTCACCGGACAACTCTGCGACCTTCGCCTTAAGCTCCTTCGCGAAGCGGGGCTGTGGCCCCGCGAAAGCCCCCTTTTCAGCCTCGTCGACCTCGACCCCTCCAGCTCGAAAGCAGAGCCCGCCTCGAAGACCACCTCCTCGGACTCAATGGGTGCCGTGAGGTTGAAGGCAGGAGGCGGCCCTGGCGGCGCGGCCATCTGCTCGCCCTTAGGCTCGCGCGGCTTGCCGCGGGCGCGCTGGCGAGCCTCCAGGGCCGCCTCCGCCGCCCGCCGAGCGCGGACAGCCCCCCGCGCCGCCTGCAAGGCCGCCCCCTTGCGTCCCAAATGCCAATCATGCGCTTTCGCTTCGGGCTCGACTGCCTTGTCCAACGCCAGCTTAGCCTTGCGCTCCAGGGCGCACTGGTGCTGGCACTCCTGGTTTGGGCCCCTCTGGACCACTGGCGCTGGTGGAGGCAGCTGCTGCTTGATCCCTGCAGTGGCTGACGGGTCGATGTAATGAGCTGCCTCCTGCAAGGCCAAGAGGAGCTGCTGGGGCGATGGGCCCTCTGGGTCCTCCGTCTTTTCGGCCTTTCGACCCCGATTCCGCCTGCAAGACTTGGACCAGGCTGACCAGTCGAACCGCCCGTAGTTCGACGTCTTCTCGTCGCCCTGGGCCGCAGCGCGGTCCGCCCAGACCCCGCGAGCCGCGCGCCACGAGGGTTTCGACTCCAATTCCCACGAGTTGTTACAGCTGAAGCACGACGCGCGGCCCTTCCAATTCCACTCGCGTCCTCAATTTGCACACTTGACATAGCCAGCATGCTACACCATGGGGCTCGCGAGCCCTCCCCTCCCGCGGAAACGCCTGCGCCAGGCAGCTCTGGGTGCCGCGGGGCGCGCGCACGGGTGAGGAGTACCCCTGAATAGGAGACGCCACGCACGGGGGCGGACCCGCACGTGGCTCTGGTCAGGGCGAACTGTCCGATTGATAAAAGTTGCCGCAGGCTACGCGGTATCCACTTGTTCCCCTGCGGACTACATAGCTTTGAGCCAAAATGGCTAAAGGAGGAGAAGAAGAAGGAGGAGGAGGATGAGGAGGAGGAGGAACGCGCCATAGAGCGAGGCGCGGTCGAACCTCGGCCCGCCCCGAGCGGGGGGCCTGGCTCCACCCGAGGAGCCAGGACCCCCCGACCGTGAACACGACGCAGTCCACGGTATCCAGAACGGGGGCCCTGACGGGGCAGGACCCCGGCCACGACGCCGACCGTGACCATGAGGAAGCCAACCTCCGATACAGACTTTCCCTTGCCGTCCAGGGAGGCGGCCGCCTGGCCGCCGACGTTTCGAGGGCCTGCAGGTTCGCTTGGAGCGCCTGCAGGTCCGCCTCGAGGATGCCGTCGCGCTCGGCCGCGACCGCGGCGCCGCCCGCCGCCAGAGCACGCATGGCACCCGCCGCCGCCGTGCCCCAGGCATCGACCACGTCGGTGTCGGTCCTGCGGAGCTGCCGCCGCCGAGTGGGCGGGGCCAGGCCAGCGCCGCGGCCCGCCGCCCGCCCGTCCGCACACTCGTCGTCCAGCTCGTCCTGAATCTCCACCATGTCAGCAGCGGGCGCGGCAGCGACCTCCAAGGAGACGTACGCCCGCGGGGGCAGGCTGCGGGCGGCGCCGCCGCCGCGGCCTGCGACCACCCCCCACGGCGCCGTCCATCGATAGGCCCCGCGCTACCCCCTGCCTGAGCGCGGCCGCGCCCGCGTCGAGGCCCCCAGGGTTGTCCCAGCGGATTGCCCCAGCGGCCCGCGGGGGGCTCGCGGTTTTGCCCCGACGGCTTCGCGATCCAACGTTAGCTATCGGCGAACGTGCGCGCGCCCGCTGGCCGCGGGCGGAGAACTCGCTGAAGAAATGGACGTTCGTGCCCCTGGCAGGTAGAAGGGATATGCGCGAAAACAAAAGGCAGGGTGGGAGGGGGCAAGGAAACGGAGGAGAAGAGGAGGAGGAGGGAGGGAGGAAGAGGAGGAGGAGGAGGAGGAGGGAGGAGGGCAGGAGGAGGAGGACGAGGAGGAGCAGGAGGAGGAGGAGGAGGAGAAGAGGAGCAGGAGGAGGAGGAGGGAGAAGAGAGAGGAGGAGGGGGAGGAAGAGCACGACGAGGAGGAGGAAGAAGAGGAGGAGGAGGAGGAGAAAGAGGAGGAGGAAGAAGAGCAGCAGGAGCAGGATGAGGATGAGGAGCAGGAGGAGGAGCAGGAGGAAGAGGAGGAGGAGGAGGATACGGAAAATGAAACAAAACGAAGAGGGGAGGAGGAGGAGGGAGGAGGAGGAGGAGGAGGAGGAGGAGGGAGGAGGAGGAGGAGGAAAAGGATGAGGAGGAGGAGGAGGAGGAGGAGGAGGGGGGGAGGAGGAGGGAGGAGGGGGGGAGGAGGAGGAGGAGGAGGAGGAGGAGGAGGAGGAGGAGGAGGAGGAGGAGAGAGGAGGAGGAGGAGGAGGAGGACGGGGAGGAGGAGGGGAGGGAGGAGGAGGAGGAGGAGGAGGAGGAGGAGAATAATGTAATGATCGTTGAAAGGAGGGGGATGATGTTGAGAAGGAGGAGGTTGTAAAGGAGGAGGAGGCGGAGGAGGATGAAGAGGAGAAGGAGGAGAAGCAGGAAAAGGTGGAGCAGGAGCAGGAGCAGGAGCAGGAGCAGGAGGACTAGGAGGAAGAGGAGGAGGAGGAGGAGGAGGAGGAGGAGGAGGAGGAGGAGGGGGATGGAGAGGGGGCAAGCTAAACGGATTGTCGCTCAGGGTGTTACATGTCTCTTGTTGAGAAACCAAGACAAGCATGTAGATTGTTGTCGGTGTCTTAAAGTGGCGTTCTCACCCCAGCGCAGGCAATTGTTCTGAATCCGAGTCTTTCTTCATCGTTGTCGCCTCCCTCATTTCCCCTCCCTCGCCTTCCCTTCGTCCTCTTGCCCTTCCCATTCTTTCCACTCCAGTTCCTGCAACTGCTGCTGCTGTTCGTCCTCGTCCTCCTCCTTTGTCATCCTCCTTGTCCTCTTGTTCAGTCCCCAGTTCGCCCGCCACCGCTTCTTTCTGCATACGCAGCTCCCGTTTGCCGACTGCGCATGTCGCGATGGGGTCTTTCTATTGGAATTCCAGGTCGGCTATGGCACGCGTCCGAGGAGAGAGACGAATCCGCGGAATGCGAAGAGATGGGAGGGAGGGATAGGATGTGTGATGTGGCGCGAACGCACCGAGCCTGTCCCTTTCCCCTTCTCCCTCCTCCTCCTCCTCCTCCTCCTCCTCCTCCTCCTCCTCCTCCTCCTCCTCCTCCTCCTCCTCCTCCTCCCCCTCCTTCTCCTCCTCCTCCTTCTCCTTCTGGTTCCCGTCTTCCTCCTGCAACTCCTCCCCCATCGCCCCTACCCCCTCCGCCCGCCTCTCCCCTTCCCTCCCCTCCCCACTTCCGCCTCCTGCCTCTCTCCTCCCGCCCTCCCCTCCCTCCTGCCCCTCCCCACTCCCTCCTCCGCAGGCAGGCCCCTCGACGGCGTGGCGGCGCCGGGCTCAGTGCGCGAATTCTGCTTCGACGGCGTGTTCGCGGGCGACGCCGGCCAGCAGGAGGTGTTCGCCCAGGTGGGCCTGCCAGTGCTCCAGGCCTCACCGGCGCTCCCTCCTCCTCGCCCTCCTCGTCGTCCTCGTCCTCCTCCTCCTCCTCATTGTCCTCCTCCTCCTCCCTCCTCCGGCCTCTTACCCTTCCCTCCTCTTCTCTTATTCCTGTTCGTTGCTTCTCTGCTGCTTGCTTCCCCCCTTTTCTTCTCCTCTTTTATCTTCTCTTCTCCCCTCTTTTCTCTTCTCTTCTCTCCTCCTCCTCCTCTGCCGGCTGTTCAATCTTCCTCTTCCTCCCTCTTCCTCATCCCCCCTGATTGTCTTCTTGCTTGTCCTCGTCCCCCTCCTCCTCCTTCGCTTCCCCCTCATACGCCTCCTCATCATCATCACCATCATCATCACCACCATCATCATCAGCAGTAGCATCCTTACCATCATCAGCGTCACCATTGTCAGGCCTCTACCATCATCATCAGCATCATCATCAACGCTGCCATCATCATCATCATCGTCATCAGCATCGGCATCAGCACCATCATCAATATCATCATCATCATCATCATCATCATCATCATCATCATCACCATCACCATCACCATCACCATCACCATCACCATCACCTTCCTCGAGTGGCCAGTCAACAGCGTGAAGACGATAAACAGCGTGAGGACGACCAACAGCGCGGTTCCTATCGAGACGATTTTTCGTCTGTTGGCCTGCTTGGCGATCAACAGCATGTGGTCAATCTACAGCGTGAGGGCGCTCGGCAGCGTGAGTGCGATCCACGTCTGCCAGGAGACCAACATCTTGTGGATGCTCAACAGCCTGAGGACGATCAACAGCGTGAGGACAACCAACAACGAAGGGATGTACAAAGAGCGTGTGGATGATCAACAGCGCGTGGACGATCAACGGCGTGATGACGATCTACAGCGAGGGGATGTTCAACAGCGTGTGGATGATCATCAGCTTGTGGACGTTGTTCAGCATGAGGACGATCAACATCGCGAGGACGTTCTACAATAAGGGGGGAATCAACAGCGTGTGGATGATGATCAACAGCGTGTCGACGATCTATAGCATGAGGACGATCTACAGCGTATTGACGACCGACAACGAGGGGATGATCAGCTACGTGTCGGCGATGGACAGCGTGAGGACGATCAACGGCGTAAGGAAGATTTGAAGCGGTGGGATGTTCAACAGCATTGGGATGATCAACAGCGTGTGAATGATCTCCAGCAGAAGGATGATCAGCATCGTGAGGAAGTTCGACAACGTGGGGATCTACAACAGCGTGAGGACGATCAACAGCGCGTGGGTGGTCAACGGCGTGAGGACGATCTACAGCGAAGGGATGCTCAACAGCGTCTGCATGATTAACAGCGTGTGGACGATTTTCAGTTTTAGGGCGATCAACATCTTGATCTACAGCGTGGGGACGTTCAACAACGAGGGGGTGTTCAACAGCGTGTGGATGGTCTGCAGCGCTTGACGATCTACAGCATGAGGACGATCTCCATCGTGAGGACCATCAACAGCGAGAAGAAGAAGGAGTGACTAATAAGGATCAGAAGAGAAATGATCATAAGGAAAAGTGAGAAGACGATCTACAGCGTGTGGGCGATCTACAACATCATAGAGAAGAGCAGCGCGAGGACCCTCAACCACAAGTTGGCGTGCAACAGCGTGAGGACGAACAACGATGTGTTCATCATAAACAGCGTGAGCATGATCTTCAGCGTGTGGACGACCACCAGCGCGAGGAAACTATTCCAGAACAGGACGTCGCGAAGTACAAGGATTTTGTCTACCATATGAACTTGATTCTCTTCTTTGATGAGTG
This sequence comes from Prorocentrum cordatum, assembly GCA_963575745.1. Taxonomy (NCBI): domain Eukaryota; class Dinophyceae; order Prorocentrales; family Prorocentraceae; genus Prorocentrum; species Prorocentrum cordatum. Next base: position 319,893 of record CAUYUJ010004369.1, read on the forward strand.
TTGGTGCGCGCGCTCCTGGATATCGAAAACGCTCAATGACCTGGGTCTTGTCTTTTCAGAAGCTCGCCTGCAGGCTGTCCTGGATGACTACGAGGAGCCGGGGCTGCCTATGGCTGACCTCGCGGAAGTGGCGTCAGGCGCGGGACTCTTACCGAGAGAGCGAGTTATCTGGATTCGTAGCGCGGCACGCAAACTAAGTAATTCGTCCCGATGGGACCGTTGGACTCGTGCTTCTGCTGATACGTGAGAACATTGCAAGGATCCGACGTGCATGATATGAGCTGCAGGGCTGTTCCTGCGGGAGTAGTGTAATTGACAGCCGGTGGGACACCTACTCTTAACGATGACACCATCACCATCATCATCATCATCATCACCAAAATCATCATCATCGTCAGAAAGAGCAACATCATCATCACCACCATCATCATCATCATTATCATTACCATCATTGCCGTCATCAACATGATCACCACAATCAGCATCCTCATCATCATCATCGTCGTCATCCTCATCATCCTCGTCATTGTCATCATCCTCACCATCCTCATCCTCTATCGTCCCTCCTCTTCCTGACCGCCACGCCCGCTCTCCAGGACTTCCTGCGCGGCATCAACGGCACCATCTTCGCGTACGGACAGACTGGGAGCGGCAGCCCGGTGGCCAGTAAACAAGCCAGGGCGCTCCAGCCAACGTGCCTCGCCTTGTATGAGTTCGGGGATTGACAGCTACGAGGAGGTGGAGGAGAAGGAGGAGGAACCAGAGGAGGAGGAGGAAGATTATGATGTTGATGATGATGATGATGATGATGATGATGATGATGATGGTGAAGGTGATGGTGATGGCGATGGTGATGGTGATGATAGCGATGATGATGATGATGATGGTGATAAGGATGATGATGATGATTATGATGAAGATGAAGATGATGCTGATGATGATGACGATGATGATGTTGATGATGATGCTGATGATGATGATAATCATCATCATGATGATAATGATGATGGTGGTGGTTGTGATGGTGATGGTGATGGTGATGGTGGTGGTGGTGATGGTGATGATGATTAGAAGGGGGAGGAGAAGGAGGAGGAGGATTAGGAGGAGGAGGAGTAGAAGGAGGAGAAGCAGAATTAGAGGCGGGAGTAGAAGCTGGAGAAGCGGAAGGGAGGACCCGGAGGTTGAGGAGCGGGAGTAGCGGGAGGCGGAGGAGGAGGTGGAGGACCGATTACCGAGGCGCGAGATGGTGATGATGACGACGACGACGACGACGACGATGATGATGATGATGATGATGATGATGATGATGATGATGATGATGATGATGATGATGATGATGATGATGACGATGACGATGACGATGACGATGACGATGATGATGATGATGAGCGTGCTGAAGAGGAAAATCAAAAATATTATCATGGTGATTACGGTGATGGTGATGTTTTCGATGATGATGATGATGTTGATGATGATGATGGTGATGATGACGATTGTGATGATGATGATACTGCTAATGATGATGCTGATGATGGTGATTATGTTGATACCGATGCTGGTGCTGCTGATGCTGCTGATGATGATGATGATGGTGGTGGTGGTGGTGATGGTGATTCTCTGTGGCGAAACTGGCGTTCCGAATCCGAACCTCCGGTCGGCTGGCGAGGTGCCGTTGCGGTGCAGTTGAGAGCCCATGCCTACACAACAGCTCGAGCCTAGACGCGTACGGTTGAAATGCGAAGACCGTGACTTCCTTGACACTGCGTGGACTCGCTCGCTCGTGCCCCCCCGCCAGTGATGCCGCGCACACGCTTCTCAGAAATAATGAGCCCAATCAAGGACTGGGAGCTTCTCAGTCTCAAGGCAGCAGCAAAGGTTATATCCGGAAATGCGATGGCATCGAGGGCCCTTCAGGACGCTGGCTCCCTGGCATGCCGCGCATGCTCACCTGGACCCTTGAAAACTGGGCCGGAGGCGCTCCACCAGGAGGCGAGGGAGAGCGGGCAGGCAGATTTCATTTCTAGCGACGATGATGCTGTTTATAAGGTGTGCTGGAAGCCCCAGGGATTTCGATCAACTGCGTTCCGTTCAAGATTCGCATGCCAGCTACTGTGCCCAACGCGAGGGATGCTGCTTTCCCCAGCCACCTGACAGGTCCAGGCGTGGCTGAAGCCAGACTGCTTCCGGCGGCCTTGGTGGCCGATGCCCCCCATTTCGCTAGAAACGCACCAGCAGCGGAGCTGAACACCTGAGTTCCCGCCTGCTACTTCCGCGCTTCACGTTCTTGGTGGGCCATGTACACACCTGTGTAAAAAAGCGATCGCAAGCAGCACAAGCACGAGGCACAGAGGAGTGCGGATGGGGTAGAAGACAGCGAAGCTTTCGCGCCGTGTCCCAAAAGAGCTGAATGCGCTACTTCTCAGGGCGCGGGGTGCTGGCTTCACGATTGTGCTTATTAAGGAATATGTCTTCCCTTGGACAGCGTCCGGCTTGCTCGTCCAGACGGCCCCAAGGCCCTCGGTGAGCTCCTTGAGCGTGCCGTTCTTGAGAGACACTTTGTCGTCCATTGCCAACTCAAGCAAAGCGATCTGAGTGGGATTCAACACCTGGTTATCTTCGATTACAGGCGGAGGCGGGGTCTGCACTGGCGGGGGCGGCTGCGCTCCCAGATGCCCCCGGTCTGGGGACGCCGTTCTGAGCTGCTGCCGCCATGGCCGAGCAAAATTGGGGCGCAGTCGCGTCCGCAATGAGCTTGCTTGCCTTGGCGGGCGTACTCCTCATCCATCTCCTTCTGTGCGGAATCCTTCAAATACTGGCGAAAGTACTTCGAGTGACGGACCAGGTACTTTTCGGCTGGTGTTGCATTCTTCGCAGTATCGCTGGAGGACGTGGAGCTGGAGTCCTTGGCATGCTACTTTTTGGACCCGTGCTTGCGGCCGTCCTGCAGGTTGTCCACGCGCTCCTCCGGGCTGGAGGTCACAGAGAGCATCACAACCGGGCCCCCCCGACTGTCATTCTGAAGGGGATGTTTGGCCCGATTTAGGGCTACAAGAATTTATCCCGAAACTCATCACAGCAACGATTCGTCCGTGACCTCCTAGCTGACCCGAGTAGCATGCCAGTCAAATTGATGCGAGTGCAAGTCGCGACGTTTGCTGCCTCGAGGGCCCCGCATGGCTCTCAAAAAGGACAGATGGAGCGCACCAAATGCTGCAATGTACCTGATGCTTCGCTGAACCAAAACCACCGCTGCGGGAGGCGGGATGCTATGAATTAGGGCCTCGACGAGCTAAAAAGGGCAGGACAGACGCAGAAGCTCCGGGAGAAATTCAGAGATTATGACGCTCCTCAGGGCTGGCGAGACCTCCAGCGTGGCAGCTCGCACGAGCCGCCCTATCAGCGTGGACCTGGGCGTTTTGAAGGAGGTCGGAGGCCGGCCCATCCAGGGGAGGAGGTTGGACTTCTGACGAGGACTGCCTGTCAGCACCCATCCCCTGTTCGGATTCTGCAGCGTCCATGAAAATGCGCTCTGCCAAAAGTGAAGTTTGGTGTCAGGCCATTCAAGAATGACTCAGAGACCCAGAGCCCTCGCGCGCCGTCGCTGGCGTGTACGGCACTTCGCCTGCCAGCGTGCACGTGATGGAAGAACGCGCCGAGGCAGCTCGGGCAATAGCAGAATGAGAAAGCCAACGAATCATCGACATACCGGCGCCCAAATATACGCTTTAGAACGGCATCGTTTCCAGACATCGGAAAGAGCGTGTTCTACCGCTGCTGGCGGAAAACCTGGGGGGGTCACTAGGGGTTCCCAACCCGTCCCCCCCCACTAGAGAAAACCGCGGGGGGGTCATTCCTGGTTCGAGCACCCTCCCCAGTCCATCATGAAAAGGGGAGAGGGTCACTGCCTGTGTGACCCCCCCCCATCGAAAAACGGAGGGGGTCACTACCGGTTCGAACCCTCCCCTCCCTTGCCGCTGGCAAACAATTCCTGCTCCTCGGGAAGGTTGGACGGTGGTGGTGATGCTGGGACAGTGGTGGGGACGGTGGTGGTGGGACAGTGGTGTGGAGACAGCGGGACAGTGGTGCGGACAGTGGTGGGGACGGTGGTGGTGGGGACACTGGTGAGGGGACAGCGGGACAGTGGTGGGGACATTGGGACAGTGGTGGGGACGATAGTGGTGGGGACAGTGGTGAAGACGGTGGTGGGGACGGCGGTGGGACAGTAGTACAGTGGGAAAAGTGGTGGGGACAGTGGGGACAGTGGGAACAGTGGTGGGGACAGTGGGGGCAGTGGGACAGCACAGTGGGACAGCGGCGGGGACAGTGGGGACAGTTGAAAAGTGGTGGGAACAGTGGGGACAGTGGGATAGTGGTGGGAACCGTGGGGAAAGTGGGGAAAGCGGGACCGTGGTGGGACAATGGTTGGGAGGGTGGGGACAGTGAGACACTGGTGGGGGCATCGGTGGGGACAGCGGGGCCAATGGTGCGAAGAGTGGGGACAGTGGGACGGTGGTGGGGACTGTGGGACAGTGGTGGGGACGGTGGTGGTGGGAACAGTGGTGTGGGGACGGTGGGGATGTGGTGGGGACAGTGGGACAGTGGTGGGGACAGTGGGACAGTGGTGGGGACAGTGGTGAGGGCGGTGGCGAGGATGGTGGTGGGACAATGGGACAGAGGTAAGTGCAGTGGGGACAGTGGTGGGGACAGTGGGGACAGTGGTGGGAACAGTGGGACCGCTCAGTGGGACAGTGGAGACAGACAGTGGGGACAGTGGGACAGTGGTGGGGACTGTGGGGAAAGTGGGAGAGTGGGACCGTGGTGGGAACAGTGGTGGGGACAGTGGGGACAGTGCGACAGTGGTGGGGTGGGGGCACAGGTGGGGACAGTGGGGACGGTGGTGGGAAAAGTGGAGTGGGGACAGTGGTGGTGTGGACGGCGGTGCTGGGGACAGCGGTGGGGGATGGTGGTGGGGACCGGGGAATCGTTTGCCGGCGGTGAGGGGGGGTGGGGGGTTCGAACCGGTAGTGACCCCCCTCGGTTTTCTGGGGGGGGGGGGGTCGAACCGGTAGTGACCCCCCCCGGATTTCCAGAGGGGGGGAGGTTCGAACCGGTAGTGACCCCCCCCCGGTTTTCCGGAGGGGGGGGGAGGGGTTAGGGGAAGGGGGGGTTTTCCCGGGGGGAGAGGGGGAAGGGGTTATATCAGAAAAGGGGGGGGGGAATTTCGAAGGAAGGAGGGGGGGAACCCCGGGTTCTGGAGGAAGAGGGGGAAGAATTTTCAACAGTAATGCGGCGGTGGATCACGCTCTCTCAGACATCGTGAAATGTGGGATCTGCTTGGACCCTACAAGGACCAGCGCCCCCTCGTAACCAAAAAACGACAAACACGGCTGCTGAGCTGAGAACGCCACCGATAGCCAAGCCATGCTGCTTAATCACGAGTTTGCTCAGACATGCAAAACTCAAGACAGTTGCCTCTTCGAGACAAGCGCCGAGGAGGGTGAGGGAGAAGGCCCACCATCGCCCGAGACATCATCCATAGCAGCGGGATCCCGGAGATTCTCGATATATCCTCACCCGACGTTATCTTCGTCAGGAAGCGGTCCAAGCCTCGGTCGTACGCATATTCGATTCTCGTCCCGCCCGGGGCGACTCGATGAGACGTGGTGCGAGATCCGATGCCGCGTGTGTGCTGCCCCGTCCACGGCCATGCCGGCGTTGGGAGCTGGTGTCAGGAGTCTCCCCGCAGCCCCGCCCATCCGATTTTCGAACCCCCGAATCTCCAAGGCGCACAAGCTGCACACACATTTCTTGAGGCTCCGCGAGGAACCCCAAAAGTTGATGTGCATCCAGGAGGGAAAAATCACACAGACACAAGTAATCGTCGATTCCCATGAGCGTATGGGACAACATGGGAACTGGTAAGGAAGAAGCAAATTAAGAAACTATGAAAACAGATGGGGTATCCTGGGGTGTGTGCCTATTTATTTGTGCGTGTCCCCGGGCCCCTTCGTGTATGCCGCTTGCTGCTCCTTCAGAGCTCGCGCCTCGACCCTCGAAGCTCCCCATGTCACCCGAAGGGGGCGCTCCTCGCGCCGCGGCCTGCGCCAGCGTGGCTGCCCCTTCCGCGGCGGCGGCGCGAGAGAGCAACGGCGCGAAGAGGATCGCGCGTCGCGGGGCGCGAGGGCGCGCAGGTAATTAGGCGACCCAGCAATCTCGAGCCTCGAACCTCGAGCTTCGAGAACCTGCCTCCTCCTCCTCCTCCGCCTCCTCCTCCGCCTCCTCCTCCTGCGCCCCTCGGCCTCCTCCCCCCTCCGCCTCCTCCGCCTCCGCCTCTTCCCCCTCCGCCTATTGCGCCTCCTCCGCCTGCTCGGCCTCCTCCCCATCGAGCCTCGGATCTCGGACCTCGAGCGCGCCCCCCATCCCCCACCCCCGCAGGCAAGACCCACTCCCTGCTGCACCAGGGCCCGCCCTCGGAGTGCGCGGGGCTCCTGCCGCGCCTGGTGGCCAGCCTCTTCCTGCACGTGTCCCGGGACGCGGAGAGCGCTTATGCGGTGGAGGTGGCCGCGGTCCAGGCGCGCGCATTCATACAGCACACAAATTGTATATGATGTTTGTGTCTACTATGTGTACATGCACGTGTGTGTGGGTGTGTTTGTGTGTGTGTGTGTGTGCGTGCATGCATGCGTGCGTGCGTGTGTGTGTGTGTGTAAGTGTGTAAGTGTGTGAGTGTGTAAATGTGTAAGGGTGTAAGTGTGTGTAAGTGTCAGTGTTTGTGTGTGTGCGCGTGCGTGTACCGGCGTTCGTTATGTCTTTATGCATGCATGTACGCATTGGTGTATGGAAACTGGTTTCAGGTATAGAGCAGCCGCGCAACATATTGTGGTATATGCATATTGGCGTGTGTGTGTGTGCATACCTGCAGGTGTGCAATCGAAACCGATAGGAAGGATGGATCACCGTCCAAAGTGTACACTTGCAGCCTTGCCTCCTAGGTCCGACCGCATGATTGGGGGCGTTGGGTAAGGAGTGTGCCCGGGGGCTTCAGGTCCTGCATGGTTCCCTATCTGATGAGGGCTGCCCATGTCCAATCCACGTGTGGAGCTCCATCGACGTCCAGACCCTGGATGATTGATCTAAGGGTTCCTTACCCGGTGCCCCCTACCGTAAGCTCCATGCGTCGTCAAGAGAGGACACGTCGGACGTTCTCGCCCAGCCTGCGCGCCCCGCGACGGCCCCCCCCCCCCCCTGGATCGGCCAGGCTCGGGAGCTGCCGCAGACGGGTGGGGTCAGGGGCTGTGGGGAGGAGGAAGATGGGGAGGAGGAGGAGGAGGAGGAGGAGGAGGAGGAGGAGGAGACGGAGGGGAGGAGGAAGAGGGGCGGATGAGTGGGGGAGGGAGGAGGAGGAGGAGGAGGAGGAGGCGGAGGAGGGGGTGCAGGAGGAGAAGGGGGGCGGAGGAGAAGAAAGGAGAGGGAGACGGGGGCAAGGAGGAGGAGGAGGAGGAGGAGACGGAGGAGGAGGAGGAGGAAGAGGACGAGGAGGAGGAAGAGCAGGAGGAGGAGGAGGAGGAGGAGGAGGAGGAGGAGGAGGAGGAGGGGGTGGAGGAGGAGGAGGAGGAGGAGAGGGAGAAGGGGGCGGAGGAGGCGGCGGAGGAGAGAAGGGGGAGGAGGAGGAGGAGGAGGAGAAGGGGGGGAGGAGGATGGGGAGGGGAGGGGGAGAGGGAGGGGGAGGAGGAGTAGGAGGAGGAGGAGCAGGAGGAGGATGAGGAGGGGGAGGAGGGGGAGGAGGAGGCGGGGGTCTGTCTGCGACGTTCGTTCTTTTCGCGCTCGGGGAAGGCCAGGAAGGAAACGGGTTCTGAGGGGACCGGGTCCTCCAGTTTTTTGTTTGGTTCGAGCCTATGGGACCCTCCACGGCCCCCAGGATTGCCAACACAAGACGCTCATTGGCGGCACGGACATATGGGGTATGGGGATGTGGGATGGCTTCTTCGACGGAGGCCGATTCTCAGAAGGCGCTGGCCTGACATCTACAGACAAGGCCCGCACCTTCCAAGAAGCAGGGGTGCTTCTAAGAAGCCTTCCCCCCCTCCCCCATACCCCCTTGCGCGCGCCGCCAAACTCAGGTTGAAGAGCTGCGCCCCGCGGAAGACCCCAGGGGTCCAGGACCCGTTCCACTCCAGACCCGTCTCCTTCATGCCCCGGGCGAGACGGGCGAGGGCGGATCCAGACGTTACACGAGTTGTGCCTCCTGAGGAGGCCCTCGTTGCCGCGGCCGCGCGCAGCCTGAAAGGCTGGTGAGGATGGTGCCCAGGATCGGCTATACGTCAGAGTGACCTCGACGACGCGTAAGAGTGACCTTTTGCTGGAGTGACCTTCTGGTGCGCGCCCAGTGGGGCCCCCCATCGCTGAACGCGAAGCGGTAGCAGCGGCTTGCGCGTCTCGGTTTGGCCACTTCGCGTCCCCCAGAAAGCCGCGCACCAAAGGTCAATCTTACCCAGGGTCACTCTTGCGTGTAGCCGATGACCTTTCGCCAGAGCGACCGTTGGTGCTGGCACAGCGGGGCCCCCAGATGGCTGAGCACGACGCGATAGCAGCGGCGTGCGCGCTCCAGCTCAGCCTCCCCGCGGCCTCTAAGAGTCACGCGCCAAAGGTCAGTATTGTGTAGGGCCTCTCTTACGCGCTTACGCGTAGCCGACAGGAGGGCCGTAAGCTCCGTGCGCCGTTAAGAGAGACCACGACGGGCGTCCTCGCCCAGCCTGTGCGCCCAGCGACGGCCCCCCCCCTTGGATCTGCCAGGCTCGGGAGCTGCCGCAGACGGGTGGGGTCAGGGACTGTGGGGAGGAGGGAGATGAGGAGGAGGAGGAGGAGGAGGAGGAGGAGGAGGAGGAGGAGGAGGAGGAGGGGCAGGCGGAGGAGGATGAAGGGGAACAAGAAGAAGCAGAAAAACAAGAAGAGGAGGAGGAGGAGGCGGAGGAGGGAGCGGAGGGGAGAGAAGGAGGAGGGAGAATGCGTCAGTCTTGCATAGGATCATTCTTGCGTGTGGCCGACAGGGGGGTTGGGGGCTTGAGCTCGAGCGACGGCGGGCAGGCCGCCCGGGGCTTCCAGACGGGGTGTCGGTCGCTCGGGCCTTCGCGCGCCAGAGCTGCCGCGTCGAGGGGCCGCGCGTGCTAGCGCGCCCTCTGCTCCGAGCAGTCCGCCGCGCGAGCGACCTGGCGGAAGCCATCGCACCGCGAGCGGTCAGAGTATCTAAGATGGCCCAAGACGGCTCCAAGATTGCTCCAAGACGGCCCACGATGGCTCCATGTGGCTCCCAAGATGCTCTGAGAAGCCCCAAGACCAAGGACGCCACGCTCTTCGGCGACGCACCGCTGCTCGGCGACGAGGTCCGAACCCTGCCCTCGCCGATCGACGATTCAGGCAACTCGATGGGCGGCGGGGGTACAGTCGGGCAGCTAAAGAAGGAACCCTTTTTGTTGAGGAGGGGCTCGGTGTTCCTTCATTGTTGTACAGTTTGCCTCAGGTTGTCCATGGGAAATCGAAGCTTAATGTCAGAAAAACATGGCCTCGTTCCTGATTTTGGGTTCCTTGGGTCAACGCCCCGACTGTAGGGTTCGGAATTCGACGAACACCTGGCGGAATCCGAACCCCACCCCCGCCCCCCATCGATTCCGGAGAGGAGGAGGAGGAGGAGGAGGACGAGGAGGAGGAGGAGGAGGAGGAGGAGGAGGAGGAGGAGAATCTTGGCGGAATCCGAGCCCCACCCCCGCCCCCCATCGATTCCGGAGAGCCGATGGCTGGTGGGGGTGGGGGCTCGGACGTCGCCACCTCACCGCAGGCCCACGACTCTCGACCGCCGCTGCGCCGATTCGCGCCACGCGCGGCGGAGTTGGGCGCAGGAGCACCGCCGGGGAGATCTGACATGTGAGCACGCAGCGCGGCGGCCCGCCCCCTTAGGGCGACGAGATCTATGCATATCCACTGCTCCTGGCCAGGCCCATCCTGGGCCCAGGAGCGGTGTATATGCCCTCCTGGCCAGGCCAGGAGGGCGTATACACAGCTCTTGGGCCCAGGATTGGCCTGGCCGGGAGCAGTGGATATGCATAGATATCGTCGCCCTATCCCTGGCGCAAGACCTCCCGCCTCCCGCTGCCCAGGTCTACAACGAGCAGGTGGACGACCTGCTGCACCCCGGGCTGCAGGACGGCGCCGGGCAGGGCCTCGCCGTCCACAACGGCGGCGCCGTGCCGGGGCTCACGTGGCTCGCCTGCCAGCAGCCGTGCGAGATGCTGGAGGCTTTCTCGCGGGCGCGCTCCGGGCTCGTCTACGCGGAGACGAGGAGCGGTGAGCTCGAGATTGGCACGGACAAGAAATAGGCTCAGAGACCAGCAGCAGGCCCTGTCCAGTGTGAGCAGGGTTCGCTGTCGGTACCGCCGCCGACGTCGCCCCTTTGAGACAGAGGGCCGCCTGTCTGACAGCGGCCGCTGTGGGCTTGGGACAACATCTTGTGCTGGGCATCGTACTCATTGTTTTTCCGTACCAAGCTCGGGCGTCCACAGAGGACTTTCGGAGTGCGTTCAGACAGCCCCCTCAGGAAGTCCCGGCAGGCCTCAACAGGCCCACCGAGCAGTGCGGGGCAGTCTCAACACCCCGGCGCCACTTCCGGCGGAGCGCCCCTGGGGCGCTCCGCGCCCCAGGGTTGGGGTGATAAGACCGCCCCAGCCTACTCGGGGGGCCTGTTGAGGCCAGCCAGGACGACCGGAGGCGGCTGTCCGAGCGCGACCCGAAGCCTCACCGTGACGAGGATGAACAAGGCCCGAGGAAGAAAAAGCTGCACGAACACGGCCTCCCGGAGCTCCGCGCGGAGTTCCTGGATCTGCGCTGGCACCACCGGGGAGGGAGGAGGAGGAGGAGGAGGAGGAGGAGGAGGAGGAGGAGGAGGAGGAGGAGGAGGAGGAGGAGGAGGAGGAGGAGGAGGAGGAGGAGGAGGGGGCCCAGCGCAGATTCCACACATCCGCGCGGAGCGCCGAACGTTTCCGTGCTCCCGCCGCCTCTGTGCGTCCCCGAGAGGCGTCGAGCCGCAGCCACGCCGTGTTCCAGATCCGGGCCACGCGGCGGGCCAGGGAGGGAGGAGCGGCCGTGGAGGAGGGCGGGGAGCGCGCCCGGCGCATCGAGTGCACGCGCTCGCGCCTCTGCGTCGTCGACCTGGCCGGCTCCGAGAGGGCGAATCTCAGGAGGGGAAAAAACACACAGACACAATTAATCGTCGATCCCCAGGAAAATATGGGAAAATATGGGAAGTGGGGGGGAAGACAGAAACCCAGAAAATATGGGAAAATATGGGGATTTGTTTTATTTGTGTGTATTTATTTGTGTGTCCCAGGGCCCCTTCAGAATCGGAGGTTGATAGTCACCACCCACCAAACCACCCCAACCCAACCCGAAGGCTCCAAGTTGCCCTCCATTTCCAGTGGGGGGGGGGGTCGGGGAGTGTGGAGAAAGCACATACGGAACCCTTACCCCCCCCCCAACCCGAAATTCGGGTCTTCGGGTTGGGTTGGGGTGGTCTGGTAGGTAGTCAGATAGACTTCCTACCCTGACAGGTCGATTAGCGAAGTGGCCGTCGTCGCTTCGCGAGAGGGCGTCGCGGCCGTCATTTTTGCGGCTTCGGGTCCGTCCGTTTCGGTCCCAGGCCGTTGTCACTGAAGGGAGGTTTACTAAAGGGAGGTTCGTCCACCGCCGAGCGAATTTGGTAACAAATCATGGGAGCCTGGGAAAACCTCTCTCAATTCCGTCTTCAGCGTCGACTGGCGTCGCTTAGCGTCTGGGAGTGATGGGATGGCGCCGATGTAGCGTCGGCTAGCGTCGATGTAGCGTCGATTTAGCGTCGACTGGCACCCATTCGCAAGCGCCGACAAGATGGCATGGGAGGCTCCCTTGAGTCGCCACCAGAGGTGAAGAAGAGTGGGGTCGAAGGCCTGCAGTTCAAGCAGGCCGCGGCGATCAACAAGAGCCTGCTGGCCCTGGGCAACGTCGTCAGCGCGCTGGCCGCGAGGATCGGAGAAGGAAGAACTGCATAAAAATCGGCGGCGAGCCCCGGGCCCAGGGAGGAAGTGAGAGGGGGCGGACCTTCTCAGAAGGCTCGAGAGGCCTCGAAACCCCTCTGCGAAGTGCTCTGAGCCTTCTCCGAAGACAGAGACGGCCTCTCAGAAGGCCGGATGGGCTTCTGAGCAGCCCCGCCGCCTTCTGAGAAGGTCCGCCCCTCCTCACTTCTCCCCCGGGCGCGCCGCCGAATCGAAGCAGACTTTGGCAGTTTTCTTGGGTCGGCGCTGGGCCCCGTCCCTGGCGCGCGGAGGGGCGGCGCCGAGGGTGCCGCCAGGAGGGCTCGGCGCCGATCCAGGAAATCCCGCGTGGAGCTCCGAAAGTTCGTGGCTGTTCCCTAATGCGGTGAAGGCCCATGCCAAGAAACACCCTGCTTGCCTCCAGGGTGCCCTGGGTTTCGACGGTTTTGCAGTGCAAAGCGTGACGCTTCCACGCAAAACATCGGCGGGTGTCCTGGGGTCGCAGGGTTGGGTTTCTTGTGGACGGCTTCTTGTGATCGGGCCCCCTACTGCAGCATTTCGCAAGACGCTAGAACCTGGCATCGCTCGGACGTGTGCATTTTTCTCGGCGAGGACCATCGAGAAGCATCCTTGATCATTTGGCGAAAAAACCACGCACGAAACCGAAAAAAGCATAGGGAATGGACGTCCGAACGATGGCCAGAGAAGCGTTCCATACTTTTCCTACAAGGTCACAGCGCAGTCCCACAGAGGGAAAGGGGAGCCCAAGACCGCCCCGTCCGAAGGCGGTCTGGCGGCGGTCCTCCTCCTCCTCCTCCTCCTCCTCCTCCTCCCTCCTCCTCCTCCTCCTCCTCCTCCTCCTCCTCCCCCTCCTCTTCCTCCCCCTCCTCCTCCTCCTCCTCCTCCTCCTCCTCCACCTCCTCTTCCTGCTCCTCCTCCTCCTCCTCATCCTTCCCTCCTCAATGTCCTCCTCATCGTGTACCTCCTCATACTTCACTCAGGAACCAGGATCTCGCCTCAATGCCGGCTACATGTTCGGTTCGGCCGTCCCCACGATCCCTTGGAAACCGATGTACGCCAAGTTGCACATGGCCGTGTTCTCACCACTGTCCCATGTATCCAGGGAGAAAAAACACCCTGACCAGACTATTGGCGTTTACTAAACGGCCTTGGGGCGTTTACTAAAAGCCTTGCCCTGTTCGATTTCTTCTTTGGGCGCGTTTACTAAACGACTTCGCGTGTCGGGGGGGTTATTACGGGGTGGATGTTTTGACCTCTATAGTATAGCCGACCTCCTCCTCCTCCTCGACCCGCCTCTTCACCTTTGCTGCTATGAGGACGCTGGGGAATTGTTCCTCCATAGGAGGGGCCACGTGCCCATGAGGGACAGCAAGCTCACCAGAATCCTGGACGGCTCCCTGGGCGGCAGCTGCCGGACCGCGCTGCTCGTCTGCGTCGGCCCGGCGGCCGAGAACGCCCAGGAGACGCTCAGCAGCCTCGAGTTTGCCTCCCGGGCGATGCACATTGAGGTCCTCTGTCGGGGCTCGAGAGACGGGGGTCAGTGCAAACGGGGGTCAGTCAGAGCGCCGAACCGTGCAGGATCCTGCAGGGCCAAGGGCGCACTGGCCGGGGCTTGGGTGCAGGATCCCGCAGGATCCCGCAGGTTCTCGCACGTTCCTGCAAGGCCTGACTGACCCGTGTTTCGCTTGACCCGGGTCAGCAGATCCCCGACTCTGGGCGATGGTCGAAATTTCGACCGGCTGAAAGCACGGAGGCAGTGTCGTGGTCGGCGTTCTGGGGGAAAGCGCGCCGATGCTGGCCGGGCCTGGTCTCCATGGCGATGCACACCGAGGTCCGCTGGGCGCTGGCCGATGCCTCGGTCGATAGAAGCGGGACAGGGTAATGCCGTGGTCGGCGTTGTGGGGGAGCGCTCCGGCTCTGGCCAGATTTGGGGGCCCCGCAGGGGGGCCCCGAGCCCTCGTCCTTCCCGACCCCGCCTCCAAGGCCGGCCCCGACGCCGAGGCCGTGCCCCCGTGCGCGCGGTGCCCCAGAAACGCTCGGCGCCAGTGCCACTCACAGGGCGGCGAACGCGGGGGGGCGCGAGCGTCCTCCTCCTCCTCCTCCTCCTCCTCCTCCTCCTCCTCCTCCTCCTCCTCCTCCTCTTCCGCCTCCTCCTCCTCCTCCTCCTCCTCCTCCTCCTCCTCCTCCTCCTCCTCCTTCTCGTCCAGCTGGCGTCGGCGTGATCCGGGGCCCCAAGCGGGGCCCCGAGCCCTCGCGCTCCCCGCCCTCGCCCTCGCGAGCCGCGCCGACGCTGAGGGGTGCGGATGCCCGCGGCCCGTGCGCAGGTGGACGCGAAGGTCAACACGGTGGTCGTCGAGGTCAGCGCCGCTTCCCTGCTCGAGGATCTGCGGGCCGAGTCTGGCGGTGTCGTACCCTTGGCGCCGGACGTTGAGGCGGCCCGCAGGACGGCCGAGGAGCGGGCGGGGTGGTCATGGGTGGTGACCTGCATGGGGGGCAAGGGCCCCAAGGGGGCCCAAATAAGGGGTGAAGAAAAGGGCCCCAAAGGGGCCATTCAGGACCCCTGCTGGCTACAAAAGGGGCCCGACAGGGCCCCTTGAGGGCCTCTCTCTTCACCCCCGTTTAAGTCACCCCCCCATCATCACCCGCCCGAGAGGAGCGGGTGGCGCTGGCCAACCGGGAGGCGCAGCACCATCGGCAGTCCGTCGCGGAGGCCGTCGCGCTCGCGAAGAAGCACCGGCAGGCCGCCCGCGACGCGGAGCAGAGGGGCCTCGGGCTCGAGGCCAAGGCCGAGGGCCTGGATATTGGGGGGCGCCAACAAGATACACCTGCACACCGACCCTGGCCAGGCCGTTCTCCTGGGCCCACGGTTGGTGTCGTGCGCGCCTTCCCGCCCAAGCCACCAGGATGATGAGCCCGGTCAGGGTCAGTGCAGGTGTGTAGATATTTGGTGCCCTCCCCCAGGAGAGGGAGCGGGAGGCCGCCGAGTGCGAGGCGCTGCGGCTCCGCGAGGCCCTCGAGCGCGCGCGGCGCGCCGCCGATGCCGAAGAGGCCGCTGAGCGCGCCGAGGCCTACGCCGCGGTGGCGGCGGCGGCGGCCGCCGAGCGCGCCGAGGCCGCGGCCGAGGAGGCGAGGACGCAGGCCGCCCTGGAGCGGCGCGCCCTCGGCGCGGAGGAGGCCGCGGCGGACGCGCTGCGGGCGGGGCTGCGGCGGGCGGAGGCCGAGGCGGAGCGGCTGCGCGTGGGCGCGGAGGCGCAGGCGGGCCAGGTGGCCGAGGCCCGCCGGCTGGCCGGCGAGGAGGCCAGGAGGGCGGCGGAGGCGGACGGCCGGGCCGCGGAGGCGGAGGCCTCCCTCGAGGGCGCCCGCCATTGCGCGGAGGAGCTGCGAGCGCGGCTGTGCTGCCAGGCGGGCGAGGCTGCACAGCAGGCGGAGGAACTGCGGCTGCGCACCGGGGCGCTGGAGGATGCGCGCGCCGCAGTCGCGCGGCTCTGGGCCGAGGCGAGGGAGCGCGATGCCGCCCACGCCGCCGTGCTGGCGGAGGCGCAGCGCACGGGCCGTGAGGGCGCCAGCGAGGGCAGGGAGGCGGCGGCGGCGGCCTCGGCAGCGGCGGCGGCGCGGTGGGCGGAGGAACGCCGCGCCCTGGAGCGCCAACACGAGGCGGCGCTGGGGGAGCTGCGGGAGGAGCTGGAGGCTGGCAGGGCTTCTGGGCTCAGGCTCGAGGCGCGCCTCGGGGCCGAGCTCGAGGCGCGCCTCGGCGAGTTCCGGAGGGAGGCCAGAGCCGACCGCGGGGAGCTGCGGCGCCAGCTGGAGGCCGAGCAGTCGGAGTTCAGGAAGGCTGAGGCCGAGTGGGAACACTCTGCGGAGAGGGCTGTCGCCCAGGCCCAGGAGGAGAACGCGGCGCAGAGGCGGAGGGCGTCCGTGGCCCTCAAGACGGCGCGCTCGGCCGCGGCCGACAGGGAGGCGGAGCTGCGGCAGGCCTACAGCGAGCTGCAGCGCAGCCTCGCCACGGCCGAGACGCGGGACGAGGACGCCCAGCTGATCGCGGGCCAGCAGGCCCGCATCCGCGCCCTGGAGCGGGAGCTGGACTGCAGGGAGCACGACAAGGAGGAGATCCGCCGCGAGCTGCAAAACCGCGACAGCAACGACCGCATCTTCGGCCACGTGGGCCTGCGGCGCTCGCGCGAGGCCTCCCACGAGCAGCGGCTGGGCGGCCACGCCCCGCGGCCGCCCGCGCGGCGGCACCCTGCGGCCTCGCCGGCCGCCGCGGGCGCCCCGGCGGCGGCCCCTCTCGGCGGCCCCCGCGGGCGCGCCACCTCTGTGCAGGGCCGCGCCTGCCGCCCGAGCAGCGGCAGCCCGCACAGAGCCCTGTCGGAGCGCCCGTCGGCCAAAAGAGCGGGCCGCGGCGGGCGGCCCCGCGGCGAGCCCAGCGGTTCGAGTGTGGGGCCCCGAGGGGGGGGGGGCCTGAGGAGTGGAGCCACGCAGTGGCGACGCGTCCTCCTGGCGCCCCTACTATAGGCACACCAAAGAATGCTCTAATGCCCCCTTTTGTGGTGGTTTGCACGGAGTGCTCTGAGAACATTTCTGGCTGAGACCGTCCTGTTTTGACACGTCGGGCTTCTGGTCTAAGAACAGCGCTCCTGATCCGAGAACAGCTTCTGGCTCCTGGAACTTTTCTGGGGTTGTCCTACAGGACTGCCGGGGCGGTCGGTCTCTAATCCATGGAGGGGCCCAAGGTCGAACTCACACCGTCCGAGGCCCCTCGCCCTGCGGGCCCCGTCCTTGGGGCCGCCGGGCGGGCACGCCGCCGCCGTGGCCGGGGAGGCTCGGGCCGCCAACCGCCGCCGCCACCTCCACCAGCGCACCAGCAGGACCACGAGCGCTGCACCGCTGACCTCCGCTCACCGCTCTGGCCGTCGCACCACCACGGACCACGAGCACTGCCCCGCCGACCGTCGCGAGCCTGGGCTGCGCACTCCGTGGCCTTCGATCCAGCGTCTGCGCCGCCCCCGGCCCCTCTCCTTCCTCTTCTGTGCAGTTCACATGTTGATGATCGTTCATGCCCGCATCTGCTCACTCCTCTGTCGTCTCACCTGTGCTGCCACTCTGCGTCATTATGCCGTCTCATGCCGCTGCGGCCCGGCGCAGTGCCAGAGTAGGCGGGACTCCCCCTCTTGCCTCCATAGGCCACCGCATCGCATCGCAGTCCCTTCCCCAGAACTCTCACCGCTCTGCCAGGCTAGCCTTAAGTCGGGCCTGTCCCTCTACAGGGGGAAAAATTCAAGAATAGTCAAAACAAAACTAGTCAGGGGACGATTTCTTAATTCTTTTATTTGTTAAAACCATTTTTGAACTCGGTTTGGCTATTTCCTATTTTTCGTCCAACTTCCCCCTGTAGGAGGCCATGCCCGACCTAAGGCTAGCCCTGCCGCCGCGCCTCAGAGATCTGCCGAGCGCCTGCAGCCCACTGCACCGCGTGCGGGTGCGAGCCACCGTGGGCTGCCACCGCGGCTGCCGAACGCATGGACGGAGGGAGGGGGTCGTGCTCAAAACGTAGCTCCCGCCCCGGCGCCGCGCACGCTTCATGGACGCTTGAGCGACGCACGAAAGGGGGGTCGTCTGCGCCGACAGTGGCGCGCAAGTTGCTCGCGTCGGGTCGCGCATAGGCGCCATCGTCTCCAATGCAGCGTGCTGTGCCGGCGGCCCACGTAAGCCGCCGCGCAAGACCCCTCTTGTGAACGTCGCTCATTTGTCCGACGGCTACACGGATGGAGGGCGAATCGGTGTCAGCATGTGACTCTCATTGTAGGACCGCGCACATCCGCTTTCCGCATCCAACGCGTAGATAGGGAGAGTTATTCAAAACACGGCTCTCACGATAGTGTCGCACACATCCGTTGTTGAAAAACGTTCGAGCAGTTAGTTGCACGCTGTACGGTTCCTTTTCTAGCATTAGCTTACTGGTTACTATGTTTGAATTAGTGATGGCCAGACGCTCACGCTTGTTCAGTAGTTACAGGGGTTTTCTCAGAGTGGGGTTCTCGCTTGAGCCTCCCTCATAGCTTTAAGATCCGAAGTGCCCAGGCATGCAGCAGATACACGAATACGGTAGATTAATGCGGCTTTGGCGGGCAAGCGACGCCAGCAAGGCGTTCAAGGTTGAATTCTGCGACGCGGGAGCACCGAGGGACACGATAACGCCACTGGGCCCGATTGAGTTCAACGACGTGGTCGATTCAAGGTTGAACGATCGACGCGGTGTCAAAAACCTTTGCGCGCGCCGACGCCGCACGAACCTACCGTAGAGGGCGTTTCTGTCTCAAGATTGGGGTTTGGCTGGATACTTCCTTGCACTTTCTGATCCTACGTCTTGGCATGTCTTACCGATGCCGCCTACGGCGACCCACCGCCGCCCCCTGCATCTTCTTAGAAACGCCCATCTGCGGCCAAGCGTTTGGGCCGAAGGCCGGCCAAGCTCTTGGACTGCATGCCTCCCCAGCCACTGTGGACCCCCTTGGGGGACACCCGGGCGAGGCAAGAGGACGAGAGGGAGGAGAATGAAGAGGAGGAGGAAGATCAGGAGGGGAAAAACACAAAGACACAAATGATCGTCGGTCCCCCCAGAAAAACGGAAAAACATGGGAAGTGGAGGGGAATCCGAAAGTCCAGGAAACATGAATATATACATGTATCTATATATATATACACATACATACATACATACATACATACATACATACATACATACATACATACATACATACATACATACATACATACATACATACATACATACGTATATATGTATAGATACATCTGTAGATATTTATTTGCACAGGGAATCCTGGGAGATGTGTCTATTTATTTGTGTGTCCCTGGCCCCCTAATAGGAATCGGGGGCCTCTCGAGGGCCTCTGACGGACCTCTTGGGGGCCTCTTGGGGGCCTCTTGAGGGCCTCTTGGCTGTTTCTGGGACGTCCAAGGGACCTCCTGGCCTTCGGAGGCCGTCTTGAGGGCCTCTCTGGGCAGTCGTGGGTCTCCTTCGGGCGCTTTTGGGCCCTCTTGGAGTTCTGCGAGGCCGCCTTGGGGCCTTCTTAGGGGCCTCTTAGCTGTCTTGGAGCCCTCGTGGGTCAAATTGGAGCGTCGGAAGCCCGAAAAGTAGAAAACATTAGAATCATTGAATCAGCTTAGGGAGTCAATGATTTTGACCTTCTCGATATCCTCTTGGAGCCCTCTTCAGGCGTCTTGGGGGCCTCTCGGGCCGTCTGGAGGGCATCTTGGGCCGTCTTGGGGCCGTCTTCGAGGCGTATTGGGCCGTCTTGGAGGCCATCTTGGGTCATCATGGCAGTCCTGGAGGCTATCTTGGGCCACCTTCTGGTTGGGGAGCTGCTCTGTAGACTCAGTCGTATTTTTCGCGCGGCCGGCGGGATCGGCCGAGATGCCATCGGGAATGCTTTGGAAACGGCCAAGGCATCAAAAGTTTGCCAGGAGGATGGAGGAGGAAGAGGAGGAGGAGGAGGGAGGAGGAAGAGGAGGAGGAGGAGGAGGAGGAGTCCCTCCTCCTCCTCTTCCTCCTCCCTCCTCCTCCTCCTCCTCCTCTTCCTCCTCCCTCCTCCGCCAGGTATTTGTTTAAACATTCGTAAAAAGGGGGCGGCGGATCTAGTGGCATCCAGCCCATCCCTCCACCGCGGCTGCGTTGGGGGCCACGGTCCTCTGGGATGCCTCTTAGGGTCTGTTGGGGTTCCTCTTGGGGGCCTCCTGGAGGCTTCTGGGGGGCGTCGTGGGCCTTTGAGGGGCTCGTAGGGACATGTTGGGGACCTTTGGCTCCATCTTGGAGAGAAATGCTCCCGAGGTCCCTGCGTGGTGTCGCCCTCTGGGGCCAAAAGCATGGAGCAGAACAGCACGTTTGGTTTGAAGAACGGCTGCCACTTCCTGGAACGAAACGCGGCGATCCCTGGAAGCCAGGCGAGAAGCCACGTGCCTTGGTGCCGCTGGCCCCTTCACTGCGTATTGAGATCGCTGCGCGAAGGAAGCATGCTCTGTGACTCAACATCAAAGGGGACGTACACGCTGGTCGCTGAAAGTACGTGAGGCGTTCCAAGAGGGCCTTGCCTTCGAGGGTCGAAGGAATTGTCATCTCTTCCTCGGCGGAAGGGCGGCGGAAGAGCGGCGGGAAGGTCGGCGGAAGGAAAGCGAGGCCGCCTTTGCCGGCGGAAGCCTGCGGAAGGCGGCGGAAGTAAAAGATGCGCCCCAAGTCAGAGCCCCGAATCATCCGGGGTAACTCGGGTCAGGGATAACTCGGGTTCGGTTTTCGGGAATCCGAACCCGAGTTACCCCGGACCCAAGTTACCCCGGATAACTCGGGCGTCCAGAGCCCCGAATCATCAGGGGTAACTCGGGTCAGGGCTAACTCGGGTTCGGTTTCGGGAATCCGAACCCGAGTTACCCCGGACCCGAGTTACCCCGGATAACTCGGGCGACCAACCAAGAGATGAAAACTTGTTTGGGTTCAGGGTTTCCGAAATCGACCATGTACTCCTGGACTCCCACATCCCAAGCTGCTCTGGGCGCCTCCCCACTTCAATGATCGAGCAGTGCCCCCTCTTCCTCCCCCTCTGCCGGGGGCGGGCGGGGGCCCCATCTGCCTCCAACGCCGTCCTGATTCGTGCTTCTGCCCGCTTCTTCCGACCGACGGGTGCCCGGCGTGGGTGGCCAGTGCCGCACCAGGCCGAGCACAGCATGCCACCGCCAGGCTCGCGGGCACGGCCCTGCACGGCGCACCCGCCGCGTGCCAGAGCCCGGGCGCGGCACGACGCAGCTCATCCTTCGCATTCCAGATCCCAGGCGCGGCACGGCACGCGGGCACGGCACGGCACGGCACGGCACATCCATCGTACTCTCGAGGTTGGGCACGACGCTCGCGGCACACTTTTTCGCAGTCTAGTAGTGCGCGGGCACGGCACACTTCTTGGCATGGTCGAACCTGGGCGCGCGCCACGCCGCACGCGGCACCCGGCACGCGGGCACGGCACGGCACACATCTCCCAGTCCAGAACCAAGGCAAGGCACAGAACGGCATGCGGTCACTCTGCTCCCATTCTAGACCTTCGGGGCGACACGGCGCGGCACCGCACGCCGGCACGGCATGGCACGGCACTTTTCTCGCATTCCATACTATGTGGGCGCGGCACCGCGCGGCACGGCATGGCACATGTTTTCGCATGCCAGTGCCTATAGCACGGCATTGCGCGCGGGCACAGCGCGGCACGTCGCCGCACGGCGCGCGTTTTCGCTTTATAGAACTCAGGCATCTCACGACACGGCACTTTGGCGGCAGAGTTTTCGAATCCTGTGTCGTAGAAGATGGTCTTGCAGTGTTCTTCAGACCCTTCGCAGCATTCACTGTTTAGGGAACTACTCAACACAGACCACTCGAAGGGACTTGATGACACTCCACGCCGTGCCTACTGCACGGTGACGGATAAGTAGAAGGATGAATGGCGTATAGTTTCCAAAACGAGGCTCTCGTTTCAATTGAAGCACCGCTGTCCCATCCCAGGTTGGTTTTGGCGGTCCTTCCCCTCCTCCCTCCTCTTCCTACCTCCTTTTCCTCATCCTCCTCCCCCTTCCTCCGTTTCACTTACCCTTCTTTTCTTCTTCCTCCCTCCTCCTCCTGCTCGTCGGCGTCGTCGTCCTCCCCCTCCCCTCCTCCATCACTTCTCCTTCCAAAGAGTCAACCCCTCCCTGTCGCCCTCCCAGATGTGACGGTAGGGCGGGCCGAGCGTTTCGCTTGAGATTGTCTCACCTCTCATGACCTTGACATCTTTGAGAGAGCACCAGCGTCACGGACGGAGGGCGGGTGGTTTTCGCCACCTCGCCACGGCGCACTCCTCTGAGAGTTCGCAACAGCTTCACGGGTGGAGGACGGTTGGTTGTCTTCAGAATATGGCGCTCGCCTGAGCGCCGCGCACACTCGTCCTGCAAGCCGCGCACCGGCTTCAAGGATGGGGGGCAGCTCCTTTTCAACACGTGGCTCTCGCACTGGCGCCGCACGCATCCGTTTTAGCTGTTCGCGGCAGCTTCCAAGGTTACGATCACACGAATGAGTGTTCCGCAATGCTTCAGGACAGTCAGGACGCAAAAGTCACGTGGATTCGCGGTGTTGAAGTCCCAAACATGGTCCTCTGGCTCGCCTTCGGCTGGTCAGGACGCAACAGTCGGATTGATCCGCGACAACGATGTCCCAGGAATGGTGCTTTTCAACGATGGCGGAGTCTCAGACGTTTGTTTTTCAATGGGGCACTTCCCGCAGTGAAAACAAATCCTTGTAGGGACCTTTGAAGAGGGAAGCTGGAGGCAGGGTTCATTGCAACATCGTCGATCCGTCTTGGGTTTGCACTGGTCCTCCTCATCCTCCCCCTCGACTTGTTTGACCTCGCTGCCGATGCTTGCTGTTTTCTCAACTGTTTCTCCTCCACGCGCCTCTCGCGCCGACGCCGGCGATTTGTGTACAGCGGCTTCCACAGACGGTGGCCCGCCGCTGGCCCGCCGCCAGCGCCTCCCCCGAGCCCGAGGGTTGTGGAGCGGGGTGTGACGAACTCATCCTCCACGCCGTGCTCTTCCTCCTCCTCCTCCTCCTCCTCCTCCTCCTCCTCCTCCTCCTCCTCCTCCTCCTCCTCCTCCTCCTCCTCTTGCTCCTCCTCCTCCTCCTCCTCCTCCTCCTCCTCTCCTCCTCCTCCTCCTCCTCCTCCTCCTCCTCCTCCTCATCATCATCATCATCATCATCCCTCCTCCTCGGGTACGCACTCAGCGAAGCTGCGCGTCGCATCATCCCAACCCCTCCTCCGCCCTCCGCCTCCTCCTCCTCCTCCTCCTGATCATCCTTCCTCCTCCTCCTCCTCCTCCTCCTCCTCCTCCTCCTCCTCCTCCTCCTCCTCGAGGGTCAGGGCCAGGCAGTCCGCGCTGGGGCACAGCCACGCGCCTGCTCGAGGCGCCACGTGCACCCCGTCCACGCGCACAAGGCGCGCTGCGCCCGGGCCGGCGCTCGCTGGGGATGGCGGGGCGCGGCGGTTTCGACTCCTTCGACAATCCGGCCACGCCGGGGCCGCCGCCGCCGTCGCCAGAGGAGGAGGAGGAGGAGGAGGAGGAGGAGGAGGAGGAGGAGGAGGAGGAGGAGGAGGAGGAGCCAGGCTGCGGGTGGATCCCGTAGAGCCGGCGGGTCCGCCATGGCCGCGGGCGGCAGCAGCAGCAGCAGCAGCAGCAGCAGCAGCAGCAGCAGGAGCAGGAGGAGGAGGAGGAGGAGGAGGAGGGGGGGGTCAGGAGGAGGAGGAGGAGGAGGAGGAGGAGGAGGAGGAGGACCACCGCCTCCAATTGCTGAAAGCTCGCAGCGGCAGGTGTTTAACGATTCTCGGCTCTTTGGGCATTTCGAAAGCACCACAATATGGATTCCACTGTAAAGCCTCACAACAGGAATCGGTTGTAAAGCACCACTAAGAGATTCCATTAGAAAGCCTCACGACAGGAATCTTTTGGAAATCAGCGCAAAGAAGTTCTATGAACAATCCTCACAATCGGAAGCCCTTGGGAAGCACCACGAAGGGATTTCATTGGAAAGCCTCACAACAGGAAATCTCTGGAAAGCACAAAGGGATTCGATTGGAATGCCTCACGACAGGAATCTTTTGGAAAACCCCACCACGTGATTTCATTAGAAATCCTCTCGATCGGAATCTCTGGGAAAAGTGCCACAAAAGGACAGTGAGAAGAGAAAGAGAATGAGGAAGGTTGAGGAGAACGAGGGTAATGGGGATAATGTGGAGGAGAAATGGAAAGATGAGGAGAATGAGGAGGAGAATGCGAGCATACAGATATTCGTATCCATATCCATATTCACCGTAATCCGAGGTCCCAAACTCTGATTTCCTGGGCGGTGGTTGCGGGTAAATCCCCGCCTTGCATCTTCGGCCTGTTGGGAGAGAAGAAGAGTATCTCTAGGCCTGCCTGATGGGGTCGGAGTAGATGGGGTCGGAGGATCGCGCCGCATCGCCGATGCATCGACGATGCGGCTCTATGCGGGGCCCGATCTTCTCCACGCCGACGTCGCCCAAGCGTCGCCGACGTGGGCGATGCATCGACGCTGCATCGCCGATGCATTGGCAACGCGTCGCGATCCTTCGACCTCTCCTGCTCGGACCCCATCCAGGATCGGCGGCGGGCGCGGGGGGGAAATGAGAAGGGGCGGGACTTCCGAGGCTTCTGAGAAGTTTCTGGACTTCTGAGAGGGCTTCTGAGAAGTTCTGTCTCTGTATTCGAAATAGGCCAAGGAAACGTCTCAGAAGCCCCCTGGACTTCTAAGAAGTCCCGCGGCCTTCTGAGAAGGCCTTCTCCTTCTCATTTCCCCCCTGGGCTCGTCGCCTACAGGAGGCCTGTGGCATCAGCGACACGCCGCCGCCGGGAGCCCGCCGGCCCGCCACTCCCTGCGCCCCTGGCCGGCGACGCGGCGTTTTTCCTCGAAAACCGCAGCACGCGGGTGGGCCCCCCACGGCGGCGTGCCACTGATGCTGCTTCTATCGGACGGGGCCGGGGCGAGGACCTCCTCCTCCTCCTCCTCCTCCTCCTCCTCCTCCTCCTCCTCCTCCTCCCCTCCTCCTCCTCCTCCTCCTCCTCCTCCTCCTCCTCCTCCTCCTCAGGTCCGTTCTTTAACAGTTTTTACGCCGGTTGGGCTTGCATCCAGAGCTGACAGCAGAGGATATCGGTCCTGTCCGCTTCGTCCCCTCTGCTTTCCTCCTCCTTCTCCCAAAAGTGCGCTGGAAACAAAAATAAAAAGAGCGTTCAGGGTTGGCCTGGGCGGTACTGCGGATCAGCAGCTCCGCCCGTAGTGGAGATGTGGCAGTTCCACTCCCGCCCCCTTCCGCTCGCCCCCATCCGCCGTCGCCGCCGGTCCAATCGCGACCGCGAGATCGCCGTCGTCGCAACGCGTGCAGCCAGGGAAAGCGCAGAAACAGGAAGCAACGCCACCGGCCGGAACGTTCTCCGAAGCGTCCCGGGACGCTCTGAGAAGGCCGCGGCGCCCGAGACATCCTCCAGAGCCGCCGGATCTCAGAGATCCTCGGTGTAATGGAGGATGACGATTAATAAATGACCGGGGTCGTGTTCACGCGGCGGCGCCCGGGATGACGATTAGAAAAAACCGGCCGCGGGCTGGAAAACTATTTTCTAAATCGTTCTCCTCCAGTCAGGAAATTGTGCAGAACTAGCAGAAAACTGTGTTTTTAATCGTTCTCTCCCGTTTTTTAATAATCGTCATCCCGCATTATCCCCACCCGAACCCTCATCCTCGTCCTGGCTTCGTGCTGTGTTCTTGCTCCCGCGGCCTCTCCGTGCCCGTGGGACCCCCGTGCGCTCTCCGTGCCCGCTGCACTCTCCGTGCCCCCCGAGGCGAAGCGCGCCCGCCTCGACGGCTGCACCAGTGACGTCCAGGCCTGGCGGCTGGCGCAGACGGGGGGCAGGGCTCTCGCGCGTCGCCTGTCGGAGGGGGAGAAGGGGGAAAAGGTGCCCATGCCTCCAGGGTTCCCTCGTTTTCCCCTCGTTGGGGCCTCCTGGGGGGCCCTCGTCGCCACCATTGGATTCTCCCCGAAATTCTAGTCAGAACGCTCCCCGGAAGAAGTCCGGGGAGCAGCGGTATCAGTACCTTTTCGTTTCCGTAGCCATTTTGGCTCAAGGGGTCTGGGCACTCACATCTCATTAACCTACTCTTTCACTCACCTCTGACATCTCGCCACGTTATCTTCAATTCTTTGTGCCCTGCCAGGCTCAGCATGGTGTTTCCAGATGTCCCCCCCGCAGGCTGGACCAGGGCATTCGGCGAGATTGTTCAGCAGCAGTTGGCTCCGGTTGTCACTCGAGTGGACTCTCTGGAGACATCGATGCACAGCGTGGAGCAGAGTGTCACGAACCTGGAGGCAAGGCAGGCGACCACCACGAGCTCGACCAAGCACGTGCCGGCGTACGTGGACATCAAGGGCTTCTGCGAGTACGAGAAGCGGCACAATGAGGGCGTCACTCGGGAGTTGGCAGCCGCTTTCTTCCAGCGCTTGAAGGCGACACCTCCCGCTGATGCTCAGGAAAGCCTTGGGGTCCCCCGCCTTCCAGTCGAGCAGAAGACGCACTCCATCCGCATCCCCATCCTGAAGCCAGAGTTCATTCAGACCATCATGGACTGCTTCCGGCACGGGCCCACTCAGCAGGAGAACGTGTGGGCTATCCAGGGCGGGGAGAGTCGTTCGTTACGAGCCGTGCTGGAGCCAGAACCTGCAGGTAAGAAGCTGTACTCTGCGTTTGGACGCCTGAAGAACTATGCCCAGGCCCAGCTCCCCGCGCAGGCCCCCTACATGGTTCGCGACTTCTTTCGCCATCTACCTCGAGCCCTTGGACGTCCAGGCACCCGCCATCCTTCTTGCGGGTATGACGGAATCCGGGA
The DNA here is from genome assembly GCA_963575745.1 of Prorocentrum cordatum. Lineage (NCBI taxonomy): Eukaryota > Dinophyceae > Prorocentrales > Prorocentraceae > Prorocentrum > Prorocentrum cordatum. The sequence goes on from CAUYUJ010004369.1 coordinate 346,443, forward strand.
CGGCCCAGTGGCACATGGAGGGGTTGCATCCTCGGGGTCGACACCATTGCGAAAACTAATTTGGGCTTGTTCTCCCTTGGGCGGGCCCGTGGCTCCCGTTGATGGGGCCCACCCAGATGGGCGGCAGGCATCGACCATGGAGAGTTTTTCCGTTATTTCATGGAACCACGGCCAGGATACCCTATCGAGCGCTGAGTCTTTTTGGACAGGCTGGTAAGGCGATGAGCATAGGTTCTGTTGCCATGTGTCTGCAAGAGGTTCCCAATCTACTCCATGGCCGATTGTGGACAAAGGCGTATTCTACGGCGGTCGCCAAAACACGTCGACCCTTGCTGGGCAAGATGTTTTAGCGTGCGCGTGTGGAATTGTTATTCCTACTTCCTTTACTTCCTTCGTCGTCGATTTCGTGTATGGCAGTCATTGGCGCGCATTGTTATTTCAAGGTGATTTGGTATTTGTGTCTGCACACATTCTTTGGGGGGAGCAATATAATTCAGACGACGTCATGGGCGGTGTCTGTGATGCTCTTCGACGCTTCCGTCGCAAGTTTAGTTCTCTCCATATTGTTGCCAGGGTTGATGCTAATACGACTCTGCCCGGGGACGTCGAGAGCTTGACGGGCAGCTCCGTTTTTCGACCGCTTCAGTCGCATAGTTGGGGATGGAGGTACAAAGTGTTGGAATGGATGCGTGCTCTCGGAGTTCGTGCCCTGAACACCTTCGGCCATGGCCCTGGGAACTGGACTTGTAGTAGGTTCCGGGCGCAAGGCCGGAAGCCGATGATCGATTACGTCGGCGTGTCCAGTGGTCTCGAGGGTGTTGTCGATGTGTTGTCGGAGGATTTTGAGGGCATGGGTCGGGCAGATCATCGTCCTCTGTGGGGTGAGTTCCGTCTGCGTTCTGATCCTCACGCACACGTTCATGCGCGACCTCAGCGCCGCTTCAATCTTCACGGTTGGGCACCGAGGACTTCGGAGGAGGATGATAAGTTCCGGGAGTCATCTTTGCAGCTTCTGGACGTTCCGTTGTAAGAGCTTGAACGATCAGCGCTCCGGCTTGCAACATCTATCGACTACACATCCTCGGTGGTGCAATGGCTTGAAGACCAGCGTCTTGGGCGAGAACTTCGCGACAGTGGTCAGCAGCGTGAACGTTGTGACCATTTTCGCGAAGCGAAGGCTGCGAAGCGGAAGCAACGCAAGAGGATCCTGAACAAACGGCTGCAGACTATGGCGCGGCGCGACTTCCAGCGCGTACATATTACCCACATGCGTATTGATGGGAATATGTCTTACGATCGTGAGTTGTTGTCATAACGTTGCCCTTCATTTGGCCAGGCTCGTTTTGGTTGTGAAGCGTACGATCCTTCGACACGGGAGGAACGTTTCCAACGCTTCGCCGCACTCGCCCGAAATCACATGCCCGACGGCAAAGCTTACAAGCCTACGCTATGGGACGTCTTGCAGGCAGAGCTCAGTTCGGCGGCGGCGCTGCTGGTCCTGATCTCGTTCCTCCGGAGGTTTGGCGTCGTTTGCCGTTTCAGGCTGTTCTCCACGTTCATGTTTTGTTTTGCGATTACGCCGTGCTCCGACCATGGGCCGTGTCCCCGGAATCCTGTAAACAGATTTTGTTCAACGGCATTGCGAAGGAGAAAAAGTTGGCAGAACTCTTCGACCAATTACGCTGGATTGTATTGGCGTCTACATTGCGAAAGTGGTTCCTGCGTTCAAGTCGCCCGGAGCTGCGACGACAGGTGCTTCCATCGCACGTCCACGCATGTGGCTTCAAACCACATCGAAGCTTATCAGACGTGGTGGCGGTGATCTGGGAGCGCATCCACTTGGCAATTGTTTGGGGCCTCCCTCTGTACATCGCCGCCCAGGATGTTCTCGCAGCGTTTAACCCTCTCGACCACGCTTGTATGTTCCGCGCCTTCGAGCAGCGAGGAGTCAGCAGCCTGCTGTTGGCCGTGTTTTCCAGGGGGCTCTCCGGTTTGAGCGGTTCCATGGCAGTCCGGGGGGCTTGCGCAACGGAGTCTTTCGAGTTCAACCCTGGAGGTCGGCAAGAGGGCGTGGAGATACCAGATTCGTTCAATTTGTACGTGGAGGCCGCCCTGGAGGACGTCGTTGCGGCCTCGCGCCAGAAAAGGTTGGGGTTTTGCGATTGACGGCGTAGTGGTCAGCCATGCGATCTGGGCGGACAACGTCTTCACCCTTGCAGGCTGCCTGGCCCAACTCCGCAAGATGGCGCAGGAGCTCGCGGATGCTGTGGCCGCCGCCCTCCTTAGTTCGAGGCCGTCCTTGTTGGAAGTGATGGCCTGCGGGGGCACGACGCTTCCAGTGACTGACCTTCGTGTTTTCAACAGCGGGCAGCTGCGCGATTATGTCGGCGTGGATTGCATGATGGCCCTGGGAGTCGCGCTCGACTCACGTGGAAGCAATGCCGAGAGCTTCGAGCGCTGGCGCCAGAAAGCAGACGGCAAGTTCTACTCCAATATTGGCATTATCCGGTCTCGCGGCGGCTTGCAACAACGTCTCCGGGCGTGGGTGCAGTCTCCGGGGACGTCGGCAACGATGGGGGCCGATACGCTTCACATGTCCAGCGGCCTCCCCCATGCAGCCCGCACTTGGGAGCTGAAGCGCGCGCGGAACTTGTTGCGATTGAAGCGCAGGCCAGAAGAGGGGTCGATGGAGTTCAATACCCGAACAGCTGCCAAGATCAGCTCGTGGTTCGGATTCTTCCATGTACAACCCATCCACGCACGCATTCTCAAGGCAGCGTTCAAGGCGGCATGGCGGGAGTCGCGGCTCCGAGCTGGGAACAACGCGCCCCCTCTACAGGACCTCCGTTCTGCACGTTCGGCGCTCTGGTGGGGCCCTATCAAAGATGAGCCTGCTGCCGAACGGCGCCGCGAGGGACTCGTGCAAGCATCTAAAGGCCACGTCGCTGCATGGGAAGATTGTTTCGTGGTCGTATACGGGGAGGATCGGCGCTCCTTTCGTGACTCCCACAGCTGTCTGGCCGGGTGGATGGTCAACTGCGACGCTTTTGCTCGGCGCCTGTCTGAGCGTCGGCATTTGCCGCCCCCGCTGGAAACCATGTCGGCGGTGAAATGGGCGCCTCTGAGCGTAGATTTTGAGTTAGATATTGCAGACACGCCGCCAGTCGCCTTGCCGGAGTGGTGCCGCTTCGGCGAGGCGGGCAAGCGCATCGTCTTCCTCGTGGACTGCCAGTCGGTGGCCCGGCTGGCGAACGGCGAGATGGAGCTCGCGGATGACACCTACACGCTGGTTTTCAATCGCATCAGTAATCTTCAACATTCCTTGTCCCGTCTCGGTTGGTGCCCTCAGCGGGATCATGAATATTTTGCGGAGTGGGTCCCGAGGGGGTGGAACAAAGCAGCGGGCCATCTTGCGAACGTGGCGCCGCGCGACCGGGGCGCCGTGCTTTGGCGCGGGGGGGGCGAGGACGCGTTGATCTAACATGTTGTGGTCACCCGTGACGGAGGTCACCGCAGCGGTCGCGGATCTGCTGCTTGGACCGTGCACGCGGTGACCGGGCAAACGCTCGACTTTGCAGGCTTGGGCTATGCATGCATGGGTCGGTTTTCTTGTCACGAGTTTTGGATCGACTACGCCTCCTCTCTCGCTGAGCGGGCGCGGGCCAGTTTTCATCTTAAGTAGCAAGAAAGAAAGAAAAGCCATGTGGGCTCCAGGGAGCAGTTGAATCCCTGATTTGCAATTGTCTGAAGCCGGCCCAGCCCAGCAACATGTGGCCACGCGCAAGGATATAATATAATAGAATCCTGTCCGTGGCCGTTTTGGCTCGAGCTGGAACCGCGGGGCCCCGGCGCCGGCAGCTCGGGCGCGGCCGAGGGGCTGGCCCGAGGCCCGCTGCGCCAGCAGGGCTTCCGCGCAGCCCCGATCCTCGCAGGCAGGCTGCCCGCCCACTGCGAGTTCGCGCTGCTGCGGAGGCGGGGCGGGGCGCGGTTGTGCACGGAGTTCGGGCTCACATAAGCCCATGGTTTTTGTTTGCGTCCCCTCCGAACCTGAGAGGATTGACCCCGGGGCCCTTGGGCGGAGCTTCACTCTCTTGTTACTTCATGGGCGCTGGGCGAACAATCCTGCAGAGGCAGGACAGACCATGTCGCGATTCGCGCCAACCACTCCTGTCATATTGGGCGTCTGGGGCAACAGGGGCGCACTCGCGGCCTGAGCTCCATCGGCAGCAGCGCAGTAGACCCCCATGGTCCGGCCAGGGTCCGGATGGGAGGACTCCCGTCTCGGCTGTTAGCTACAGCTATGAACGCCCATGCGGCCAAAGTCATCAACAGCTTTGATCGGTGCATGGCCAACTGCGCGGGGACGAGGTGCCACAACAAAACAGCAGCTACTCCGTCACATTGGGCTTCGCGTAGCACGCGAAGGCCTTCTTCGAAAGCAAAGAGACGCGGGGCTCGCACTGGCATGGTAAGCGTGGGCGACGTCATGACGTGCGGGCGAGGATTGACACTCCTCGTGCCGCGCAGAAGAAAAGCTCAGCGAATCGCATCAGCACCTAGTGTTTTAACACGAAGGGGCCTGGAAGCAACTCCCACAAACGCGTTCTGATGTTTGGCAGCGTAAGAGGACGTGCATGGGCGATCCACGTTCAGCAAGGGCCCCCCCCCGCGAGCATATCGAACTGGAGCCAGACGTTTTCGCCCTCAACATGGCCAATAATTCGCAGGCCCAGACCGCGGCGATAATCGGCCTCGCAGTGAGGTAGGGGACCTGACTACGCCGCGCAGGCCAACCAGTGTTTCTGCCAGTGATGAGATATGTATTTCAGATTTCCACAGCCGAGTTACCGTCTCTTCCTCTCTGCCCCCTTCGACGAGTCAGAGGGCCATAGCGAGAGCAACCTCATTGAGTATGATCTCAGCCAGCGTCCGCTGATGTCCTCGTCTCCATCCTCAGCGACGGCGTCGTGCTCTCCACATTTGTTCGACATGCGCGGTTTGACGCGCGCGTTTTTGACAACGCGGGGCTCTTTCAGCGTGACGAGTTTCTTCGGGGAGGCTCGTGCCAGGCAGGATGAGGTCGTCCAGGGCGAAGCGGCGGCCTTCGGACACATGCAATCCAATGGGGCTAGTATCGAGAGTGCCGGAAGTAGAGCCCGCGCGCCCAAGGTTGTGAGTCTTGTCTTCTCTCTATTTTGTAACTGGCCGAGTTTCCGCCCTTACCAGTCCGCCTGTCTCACACTGCTTTTGACGCGCTCGCTCCCGGAGTCTGCTGCCGTTGGGATGTCCTACCTCTTTTCCTCCCCACAAAGTCGACAGTGCCCGCAGTTCTGACGCGTGCTCCACCAGTTCTGGGTCATCGCCCATTGGGTCCGGCACGCGCGGGCGCAAGGGTGCCCGTCCGATTCTGGATTCGCGGCAGCGTGCCGTCTGCGTCGTCGGGCAGCGCTGGGCTTCGACAGCGCGCGAGATCCAGACACGAACCGCACTGATTGCGTGACGTCGTCATGCAGAACTCCAGGAGACGCGCGAATCTGATACGACCAGATCGCGACGCCCAAGGCCTGCACGGGCTCGGCAGCTTGAATCGTCGCGAGTGGGTTCTTGGATGCACCGTTGCTTTCCGCCCCTCTTTACTGTCTTCGCCTGCGCCTCGCGCTCATCGTGGACGCACTGCGCGGCGCCTTTGCCGTCCCCTCCTTTCCTGGGCCCTGGCGGGACCTGTGGACTGCTACAGTCGGGGCCCTGAAGAAGGAACCCTTTTCGTTGGGGAGGGGCTCCGTGTTCCTTGATTGCTTCACAGTTTGCCTTGGGTTTTCCTTTGGTCTTCGATGGGAAATCGGAGTTTAACTTGTGGGAAAAAGGGGGCCCGTTCCTTCTTTATCGTTCCTTTGGTCAAGGCCCCGACTGTAGTCTCCATCCGAACCCCGAGCTTCGAAGACAGCAGCGGCCGCAAGTTCTACATATTCGGCGTGTTCCGATGCCGTGCGGGCGTGCCCTGAACGCGGCCTCCGACGCTTGGGATGTCCTGGCACTTCGGCGAGAGCAGGGCTCGCAGCGACGGCAGGACGCTCGTCTTCCACCGGCGGCTCTTTCCTGTCCCAGCGTGTGCGGCCTGGCGATGTGCAGCGATGACGCCAGAGATTTTCGCTGCGTCTCACGTCGCGTCTCGCCTCCCAGGGCGGGCCCAGGAGCGCTTTGTTCGGGACTCTTCCCTGACCTCTCCTCCTGGTTCCCCCGCAGGGCCCCTAACTCCACCTCCTGCTGCCTCCACCGCCCCCATTGGCCCCACGACAGGTTGCTTTTTGGGAGAGGGCTGGCACGTCTTTCCGGATGTGTCGACTCACGGAGGCCACATCCCGCGTCTCGGGATGGCGGGATTGGTGGTGGTGGTGGTGGTAACGGACGGGGGCGGGGTGGTGAAGCACGCCCTTCGAGGAGGTGGTGCCATTGGCCGAGGCACCCTCCAGGCAGCCCGTGATGGAGAGGACTTTCTACCACTCTCCAGCTAGTGCTGAGTGCAGTGCTGAGCCTAGGCGTTCAGCTCCATATATCTATTGTGCTGGCACGGCTGCTTATGCTAAGGACCCTCGTACGGCGGCAGGGCCCCAGAACCCGAGGGCCCACTGGTTGGCCCACGTCCACGACAAGCTGGACGACGTGGCCGTCCATAAGATCCCGTCTCACTGCTCTGCCGCTGCCAATCGCTCAGCAACTAGGTAGTCGACCGCTGATCTTGGGAGGGGGCCCAGTTGTTTCGCAGCTCAGAGGATCCTAGGTTGCCATGAACTTGCCCACCAAGTTTCCCAAGTCTTCCGCCTGAGAGAAGGTGCATATAGGCGACTCCGCCTCTTTTAACCACGTCCCCCTGCGCAGGCTCAGATCCATTACGCTGGAGTGCCCGCCCCTCACACTGCTGCTGCTGCTGCTGCTGATGATGATGATGATGA
>CAUYUJ010004369.1:355892-393392 GCA_963575745.1 Prorocentrum cordatum
CAGCAGCATCATCATCATCATCTTCTTCCTTCTCCTCCCCCTCCTCCTCCTCTCTCCTCCTCCTCCTCCTCCTCCTCTCCTCCTCCTCCTCCTCCTCCTCCTCCTCCTCCTCCTCCTCCTCCTCCTCCTCCTCCTCCTCCTCCTCCTCCCCCCCTCCACCTCCCCCTCCCCCTCCTCCCCTCGATATCACCACACTCGCCCTGCCGCCCCCCCCCCCTCCGGCGCGCCGCCACGCCAGGCGGCGGTCGAGAGGCTGAAGGCCGAGATCGCCCGCGCCTCCCCGCAGGATCTCGCCAGCGCGCTGGGGCCTGCCGGAGGGTTGACGGCCGTGACGGCCCTGCTCGGGGGGCTGACCAGCGGCAACAACGACGTGGCGGGCCTCCTGTCAGGTGCGCCGGGCTGGGGCCACGTCTCGGACAGGCCAGGGCGAGGATGGATCCGTTCCAGAGCGCTCTCAGAGCGCCCTCAGAGCGTTCTGGAGCGCTCTGAGCAGGCCGCGGCGCCCGAGACGTTCTCCAGAGCCGCCGGATCTCAGAGATTCTCGATGTGTCCTCGCCCGATGCTATCCTCGACCTGGCCTCGTCTGAACCGCCTCCGCCGTGGCAGTCACGCGACGGGCTTTGGTGCCCCCCCCAGTTTTTCTTCGGAACCGGGAGGCCGCGCTGCGACCTCAGCGGGGGGGTATCGGCTCAGGGGGGGGGGGGGGGGGAGCGCATCGACCCCTCATCGCCCACCGACCGCCCACCGATCGCATCGGGCGCGAGGAGCGTGCGGTTGTCGAGCTCGGGAGCGTCTCGCCGATCCATCCGGCGAGTTGTCGACAGTTCCAGCTCGAGGTTTTCCCCCCCCCCCCCCCCCCCCTGAGGCAGTTCCCCCCCCCCCCCCTCGAACAAAGCAGGCGACCCGCGGAGGAAGACTGGTGCCGGTGACGGGCTCCAGAGCTCTTGGGGGGGGCCGCGTGGCAAAAAGCCAGGACGTCTGAGGTCCGGGCGCTCGTATCCCTACATCTCCAGTCTTGCCCCAGGTCTCTGGGGAGACGATGGTCAAACGTTTTTGCGCCCGTCGAGGCGGCCAGATATCCCAAGTGGGGCGCTGCAGGAAGGCCCCGTCTTCCGGGACTGGAGGCGTTGGCATCTCTTCCTCGACGGAAGGGCGGCGGAAGCACAGAAGCAGCGGGCCCGCCGACGCAAGCCGGCGGAAGGCCGGCGGAAGTAAACATCGCCCCCCCCCCCCCCAAGGAGTGCACACGTTTTGGGGGTTCAGGGTTTCTGGAGCCGTCCATATGAGGCGTTCCAGAGAGGGCATCGCCTTCGATGATCGAAGGTGCCACCTCTGCCCCCGCGACAGGCGGCGGCGGAAGTATGCGAGGCCGCCTCCGCCAGCGGAAGTAAAAGTCGGCCTGCCAAGAGATGACGAGGGTTTTCCGGGCTCAAGATTTCAGGAGCCGCCCAGATGTCGCCGTGCCGTTTGTTCCGTTTCGCGGCCTTTATGTCTTGGAGCGCCTCGGCTTGGCATCGCTCGGACGTGTGCATTTTTCCTTCGGCGAGGACCATCGGGAAGCATCCTTGATCATTTGGCGAAGAAACCACGCATGAAACCGAAAAATCACAGGCAATGGACGCCCGAGCGATGGCCAGTCGGCCACCAGGGCGTGTTCGGCCTTGGGCGCGAGGTTTGCCGTGGTGTGTCGGCTCCGCCCATGTGGGTGTGTTCAGAGCAGCCGGCGCGGCGACCCGCGAGCGCCGGCTGGGACGTCGGGCGGTCCCCGCCGGGTGGGGGCCTCCGTGGTCGGCCACGCGGGGGGCTCGCCCCGGGCTCGGCCAGATGCGGGGCCTCGGAACCCCGGAGCCCGCCTCCGCGAGAGCCCCCAGTGGGCCCCAGGAGGCGCCCGGTCGGGCCCCATACAGAGGCCCCAAGGGAGCTCCAAGGCGGCCACGGCCCTGCGAGACGCCTTGAGACGGCTCGAGAGCGCCCCAGGACTGCCCCAGGGGGGCCCCCAGGAGTCGCCGGCGTCGGGGACCTGGCCTCTCGCGCGAGTCCGTCGCTCGTCGAGGCCCCGAGGGCGCCCAGGTCGCCCGCGGGTGCGCGAAGGCGGTGGCGCTCCGCGCGCCTCCGTCTGGGCCGTGGAGCTGCCCTGCTGCGGGGGCGGCGGCGCGAGGGCGAGGAGGAGCGCGGAGGTACTCGCGCGTCGCGCCCTCGCGGGGCGCGAGGGCGCGGAGATGCGCGGCCTGGGGCACGGCGCTGGCGCGGCGGATCTGGAAGCCGGCCATCGCTGCATAGGACATGTCCCCCCTCTCCCCAGCGCGGTGGCGTGGGAGGCCGTCGGGCCCACGGAGCGGCTGCGTACAGAAGTGTCCTCGCCGGCGTGGCGCTCGCTCGGGCTTCTGCCTCCGCCAGCCACGCGTTTGGCCTTGAATTTGTCGGTCAGGTTTTCGGCCTGGCGCGACGGGAAAAAGCACGTTCTGCCGCCAGGCCTGCAGGGCATCGCGGGCGGGCAGCAGCAGCAGCAGCAGTTCCAGCGCCAGTCCATGATGGCGGGCGGCGTAGGCGGGGGCGGTCGAGGAGCGAAAAAAATCCGAGGCTGGGATGTACCCATGTCCACTGCCTGTCGGCGGCGAGCGAGGGGGGGAAGTGAGAAGGAGGGGGCCTTCTCGGAAGGAGGCGGGACTTCTCAGAAGCCCTCAAGCCTTCTGGTAGGTTCTCTAACTATTCAGGGAAAGCTCAGAACATGTTTTGCTAGAAGGCCGGGGAACTTCCGAGCCTTCTGGGAAGGCCCGCCCCCTCTCATTTCCCCCCCCGGGCTCGCTGCCGAGCCTGGGAAACCGATCTGCCTGGACACCGGGAGGCGGTGGGCGTGGATACACTCGGCCCCCCCCTGGGGGCCCAGATGTGCCCACATCCGCCCCCTCCTGGTGTCCCCCGAGTTTGTGGGGCCCGTGCGGAACAGCAGCAACTCCTGGAACGTGGAGACGGCCGGGGGGGTCTGAACTGGTTGGGACCCCCGGAAGATGGGTCGGGAGGGGCGACGAGGCCAAATCCGCTCGAACTCGTTGCCCGGACCCCTCCCGGGATCCATCTGGCGCAGTTTGTCACCCCAGATCCGTGTCTGCCCAGGACATCGGTCCCCCCAGGCGGTGGATACGGATATACTGCCGTCTCGCAGTCGAGGAACGAGAGCCGGCATGAGCACAAACTTCTGGAGGCCCGCGCGGATATGTCTTGGATCGGCGCCAGGCCCCCCCTCCACGCCACCCCTGGCGGCGCCTCCGCCACGGGCGCGCCACGCCCGCCAGGGGACGTGGTGTGGGGAGGGGGGTTCAGTGTCGACTCAAGAAATCCGCGAGGCCCTCCGAAAGGTTATGCTTGTGCAGGTTTCTGCTCTTACAGGTGGGTCCCCCTATGACGCGGTCGTCGTGCCAACCATGGCCATCGGCTGGTTGAAAGGGCGGCAGGGCGCCATGATCCAGGAGATTCAGACTAAGAGTGGTGTAGTAATCGACGTCGACCAGTCGATGCAGGACACTGGCCACTGCACAGTGTTCCTCCACGGGGAACAGGATGGGAAGAAGAAGGCCCATGGTATGATCGTCGCGGAGATCATGAAGGTCGCCACGCAGCCGAACAGCGGGATGGACTGCAGCAACCTTGGCATGGCCATCCAGATCCCGATCGACGTCAGCTACGTGGGTTGGGTGAAGGGCCCCAGGGGCAAGGTGGTGCAGGACGTGAGCAACCGTTCGAACACGCGCGTCGACATCGACCAGCAGATGGTGCCGGGAACCGCGGTGATAAAGGTGTTCGGCACTCGGGAAGGCGTGGCTCACGCGAAGGACAGCGCGCCGCGAGAAATTATCACCCGTGAGTGCACGGACCTGTGTACGGTTGTGTTGCCGCGCGATTCTACCACCGCGCTTGGAGGGGCGCCTGGGGGGGCGAGGAGTGGTCAGGGGTCAGGGGCCACTTCAAGGGGGGGGATAGGCTCTGGGGGGGATGCACGGACTTCCAGTGGCCCATTGACCGCCGATGCAGGCCCGATAGCCCACCCCGCCCAGGAGTTCTCGGATTCGCTACCAGAGGAATCTCGGCGATCTATCGGCGATGTATCGCCCGATTCAAGCTGGATGTTCCCCCCCTGAGCCAAAGTCCCCCCTAAACGTTGCCCCATCAGGTTGGCGGGGGGGAGCCAGGTGTATTCCGTGACACGTCCCAGCCCAGACTTTGATCGTGGCATTGTTGTTTGCGCGGAAGGCTGCACGCGCAGGGGCTTGGTGTACGCGTTAGACGCGCCGTGGGCTCGATGTGTCGGGGAACCTTGGCTACTGCTTCGCGAGAAGCGAGGCAAGCGAAGAAAGCGACGCACAAGGAAAAAGGCACGATACACCAACCGCTGCAAGCTCCGTGGTGCATTTATGCACGTATGCGTCGCATGCAAGATCTTGACTCGTATGTCATTTCTGGCCGCCTCGGAGTTGCCAGAAGTTGGCTCGTGCAACGCGAGTCACAGTTACATGAATTTGCTGCGCGTCTACGACGCGCCCCCTACTACCCGATGCCCCCCCCCCAGGACGATCCACCCAACCAACGAAGATTGATCAGCCCAGGGTAGCATTCCGAGGGCGGCGTGGGGGAGGGGCCAGCCCCTTCCGAGCCTCGGCCTCGTGAAGGGTGCCCCTTCGTGGCCGGAGCCTTCTTCCGCCCCGAAGGAGCTGCTCGCCTTCGAGATCTCCAAGGTGAGCCCCGACACCGCCGCGCAGATCAACAGCACCTCCTTGGCGCAGCTGGCCTCCGGAATCATGCCCCCAGGCTCGGAGCAGCTCGGGCTGGGCGATGCTGGCCTCCACGGCCAGGCGTCGTCGCTCAGGCCGCTGCCCCACGAGCGGGACACACCGTCCCAGTTCAGCAACATCATCATACCGGCCTCGTACGTGGGCTGGCTGAAGGGCCGGCAGGGCGCGATGATCCGCGACATCGAGTCCAGGAGCGGCGCGGTGATCGACATCGATCAGGCGACGAAGGACCTCGGCCACTGCACCGTCAACATCATGGGCGGCGAGGAGGAGAAGAAGAAGGCCTACGGCCTCGTCGTTGGCGAGGTGATGAAGGTGGCCGACCAGTCCGGAGCCACTGGGGACGTGGCTGCTCTGGGCATCAAGGAGGAGATCCAGATCGACGCTAGCTTCGTGGGCTGGGTCAAGGGTCCCAAGGGCAAGGTGGTTCAGGACATCTCCCGGCGCTCCTGCACGCGCGTCGATGTGGAGCAGCCGGGCAACAACCCGACCCACGCTTTCGTCAAGGTCTATGGTACCCGTGAGGGCGTCGCACACGCCAAGGAGCTGATCGCATTCGAGATCTCGAAGGTCAGCCCAGAGACTGCCTCCGCGATCACGGGTCAGTCCTACGACAACGTGACGCCCCACCACGCCATGCCGCCTTCGGGTCCCTCCGCATCGTCTTCAGCCCATGCAGCCCCAGGTGGCTTCGTCGGCCAAAGCGATGCCTCCTCCGGGGCGCTTATCATCCCAGCGTCGTACGTGGGCTGGCTCAAGGGCAGGTCAGGCGCTATGATTCGTGACATTGAGGCCAGGAGCGGTGCCGCGATCAACATCGACCAGACCACTATTGACCAGGGCCACTGCACTGTGAACATTCACGGCGATGAGCAGTCGAAGAAGGTTGCGCACGGCTTTGTCGTGGCGGAGGTGGTGAAGGCCGCCGAGCAGTCTGGGGATAGCAACGCCGTGGCCAATTATGGGACCAGGCTGGACATCAGGATTGAATCCAAGTTCGTGGGTTGGGTGAAGGGCCCAAGAGGCAAGGTGGTCCAGGACATCACCGCCCGCTCCGCCACTCGGGTGGACGTGGACCAGGGACAGCATGATCCTGGCTATGCCACGGTGAAGGTCTACGGCACCCTCGAGGGCGTCCACGCAGCCAAGGAGCTCGTCGCGCATGAGATTTCCAAGGTCAGCCCAGAAGCTGCTAGCGAAATAATGGGTGGAGCGCCCATCAGCGCCCCCCCGCAGTCGCCCGCTTTCCGAGGCAGCGGTGGCGGGAACTTCGGCGGCGGGAACTTCGGCGGGTGCTGTGGAGGCGGCGGAGGCTGCGGAGGCGGCTTCGGATGTGGGGGCGGCTGTGGCGGCGGGGGCGGCGGCTTCGGAGGTGGGGGCATGGGCGGATGCGGCGGCTTGGGCGGCATGGGCGGGGGCATGGGCGGATGCGGCAACTTTGGAGGCCAGGGATGCGGCAACGCGGGATGCGGCAACGCGGGCAACAACCAGGCACTGGTCAACCTGCTCGCCAATGCACTGAGCGGCGCGCAGCAGCAGCAGGAGATGGCGGCGCTGCAGAACCCGGGCCAGCCGCAGGCCAACATGAACCAGCTCGTGCAGCAGTTGGGCGCCATCCTGGGGCAAGGGGGCTTCATGTAGGCCGCCTCCTCTCTCTTTAACTTCTAGCCGCGCCGGCGGGCGCGCGCTCTTGTGGCTGATTGGGTTCCGGTGGCTGCGCGCCTGGCGCCGTGGGGCCCGTGGCCTGGCAGGGACCTCGGCACGGGGCGAGCGCGTGAATAAAAGGGCGCCGCGAACCGCGAAGAGTGGCGGTCATGGCGCAGGTGCGCGGCGAGTCCTCCTCCTCGTCCTCCTCCTCCTCCTCCTCCTCCTCATTATCATCAGCATCGCCACCACCATCATCATCATCATCATCATCATCATCATCATCATCAGCATCATCATCATCATCACCATCATCATCATCATCATCATCATCACCATCATCATCATCATCATCATCATCATCATCATCATCATCATCATCATCATCATCCGCAGCAGCATCCTCATCATCAGCAGCAGCATCACCAACACCATCATCACTATCATCATGACCATCACCATCATCGTCACCATCATGCTCATCATCATCATCACCATCATCATCCTCATCACCATCACCATCATCATCACCATCACCATCACCATCATCATCGTCATCATCATCGTCATCATCATCATCCCTCCTCCTCCTCCTCCTCCTCCTCCTCCTCCTCCTCCTCCTCCTCCTCCTCCTCCTCTTCCTCCTCCTCCTCCTGCCTCCTCCTCCTCCTCCTCCTTCGCCTCCTCCTCATCCTCGGGAGGGGAAAGAGTACCAACGACACGCCGCCATTCGGCGAAGAAGAAGAAGAAGAAACATACTCGGCATAAACATACACTTTGCGCGCTCCGCGCGGATTTCTTCGATCGGTGCTGGGGCCCCCGTGGCGGCGCCTCCAGCGCCGCCCCTGGCGCGGTCCGCGCGCCAGGGAGGGGGCCCAGCGCAGATCCAGGAGATCCGCGCGGAGCGCCATAACAGTGGTTGCTTCCGGCGTTTGGTCCTCCTCTGGCGTTGCTCCCTCGTTGCTGTCCGAAGACGTGGTGTGTCCTTCCTGTTCCCTCGTCGGCTGCTGGCCGGGCCGATCCCGGGCCCAGGGTCTGCGCGGGCGCCTTCTCGGCCTCGGATCGGCCCGGCCAGGATGTGCGATGTCGTCAGTTCAAGGGCTCCCAGGAGGGCGCGAAGTTATTCGCGCTTCGCGCTTCGCCGTCCTCCTTCCTCCTCCCCCTCCTCCTCGTCCTCCTCTTCTCCTCCTTGGGGGGCGGCGCGAGAGCGCGAAGTTATTCGCGCTTCGCGCAGCGCGAAGCGCGAAGTTGGGAGCCCTAGTCAGTTGGTGCCACCCCCTGTGTCTCGGGGGCGGAAAAGAGGGGGGTGATGACTAGGGGGGGGTGGATATCATGGCGTGGGCCATGATATTTTCCCAGATTTCATGGCGACTCTGCTTCTTTCATTACGTCCCTGGCCCCCCGCTGGGCCGCGCACACGCCGCCGGTCATGATTTGCACCCCCCCTCTTGGACACCCCCCTCTTGACCGCTCCCGAGTGTCAACAGTCGTGCAGTCCTGGGGCATCGTGTTCGCGGAAGGCGGGGCCTCGCCAGGGAAGGCGCGGATGGAGGTGTTGTGGCCAGGGCAGTGGTGGGGGAGACGCTGGTCGCAGGGAGCTATCTGGTCTCTCGAAGTCGGCGTCGTTGTGGGGCATCGTGCTGCCTGAGCCTGCGGAGGCCTAGGCGCAGCCTGGGCCAGGCACCATAATTCAAGACTGCCCCCAAGCCAAGCTGAGCGTCAACTCAGCTAAAATCGTTCTGACTAATGTCTAGCTAAATTGGTCTAGGTTGCGCCATGCAAAGCTAGGCGTCTAGCTACAGCTGAACCGATGGTGAAACGACAGCTCTGGCTATACATGAACGAAAGCTCTGGCTACACAGCTATCATCCGACAGCTAACCTAGGGCGTTCGATGAGCATGCTGGGGCTGCCAGCTACCATAGGCTAGTTATGCACAGGATGGGCACCCACCCTCCTCCCCTGTTCGGGCATGCGTCTTTCGTGCACCAGTGCGTGACAGGGCCACCCACTGAACGTGTTTGTCCATCGGATCAGTTGCACCACGCTCCGTCTCACGCTTCCAGGCCTGATATATGCGCGCACTGGGAAGCAATGAATGGTAATTCATCTTGACTAGGAAATACCTCGTAAATCATTGTGGCACATCTGGGCAGTGCATGGCCCTTCTGAAACACCGCAAAACAACGCAATGAGGTGCCACATCTTGCATAATATCACAACGGTCACGACAAACAAGTAGCCGTATGTCTTTCCAGCGCTCGGCCCCTCTATGGCAGGGCACGACCCCGCTCTGCATGTGTTTCCAGCGCGTGGCCGCCGCGTGTTCCCACGTGGATCCAGCCATGTTTGCTCCCAGCGCCCTGGCAGACTGCCAGGCGCAGAGGGGTAGGCCAGCCAAAGAAGCGTCGCCATCGCCGCCGCCGCCGTCGACGTCGCCGTCGTCGGCGCCGTCGCCGCGTGCGGTCACCACGGCGGGGATGACGACCGTGCCGGCGACGGCGACCATGACAGCGATGACGGCGGCGATGACGGCGGCGACGCCGGCGACGACGGCCGTGACGTGACGACAGCAGCGGCGACGGGCGGCGACCGCCGAGCACGGCGACGACAGCGGCGGCCGGTGACGAGCTGCCCTTGCCGCACCTCCGTCGTCCCGCGGCGCTGCGCGCCGGGCCATGGACGCCCGCCGTCTGCGCCGGGCCGCCCCCGTTCGACGTCGTCGTCGCCGTCGCCGTCGACCGCCGCCGTCGCTGTCGGCGTTGACGTCGATGTGGTCGTCGTCGATCGTCGCCTTCGTCGTGGACTTCGATGTCGACGTGGACGTCGTTGTCGTCGGTCGTCGGGGACGTCGGCGACGCCGATCGCCGTTGTGAGCGCCAGCTCCGTCAGCCGCGTCTCCGTCAGCCGGGTCTCTGTGCACTCGCCGCGTCTCCGTCCGCCGTGGCGCCGCGCGCTGGCCAGTGCGGGCTGCCGCCCGCGCGGAGGGTTGCGTGTGTGTTTGCGTGTGTCGCTGGAAGGGCAAACTGCCGGGCTGGTTCTCAAAAGCATTTGAGTGTGGATGATGGCGATGGTGATGGTGGTGATGATGGTGGTGGTGATGATGGTGGTGATGATGATGGTGAGGGTGACGATGATCATGGTGGGGATGAGGATGAGGATGGTGAGGATGATCAGGATTATGAGTATGAGGATGACGATGATGATGGTGATGATGATACTGATGATAATGATGGTCATGATAATGGTGATGGTGATGATGCTCATGATGATGATGATGATGATGATGATGATGATGATGATGATGATGATGATGATGATGGTGATGATGATGATGGTGATGATGATGATGGTGATGAAGATTATGCGGATGATGATGGGGTAACGATAATGATGCTGCTGATGATGGTGATGATGGTTGTGATGGTGATGATGATTATGATGATGATACTGATGATAATGGTGATTGTGATGGTGATGGTGGTACGACAACCACGACCACGACCACGACGACGACGATGATGATGAGGATGGTCATGCTTCTGGTGATGAGGATGACCACAATGATGAATATGACCATGATTCTGATGTTTAGGATGATGGTGTGGTGGTGTTGAGGAGGAGGATTAGGATGATGCTTATAATGCCGATGATGATGACGATAAGGATTGTTCTGGTGATTCTGGTTAGTGTGTTGGTGCTGACGATGGTGATGATGCTCATGATGATGATGGTGGTTATAATGACGATGGTGATGATGATGGTGATGAAACGTTTGTGGTGATGATGATGGTGGTGGTGATAGTAAGGCTGATTGTGGTGATGATGGTGATGTTGATGGTGGTGACGATGATGATGGTGATGGTGATGATGATTGTGCTGGTGGTGATTCTGACGGGTGATGATGAGTAATAATGATGATGGTGGTGGTGGTGGTGGTGATGGTGAGGTTGATGGTGATGGTGATGGTGATGGTGATGATGATGTTGATGGTGATGATGATGGTGATGGTGACGGTGATCAGTATGCCGATGATGTTGTTTATGATGGTGATGATGCTGATGATGATGTCGATGACGATGTTGGTGCTGATGTTGATGACGATGACGATGATGATGATGATGATGATGATGATGATGATGATGATGATGATGATAATGATGATGATGATGATGATGATGATGATGATGATGATGATGATGATGATGATGATGATGATGATGATGATGATGATGATGATGTTGATGATGCTGATGATGATGATGATGATGATGCTGATGATGATGATGATGATGATTCTGATAGTGACGATGATTATGATCATGATGGTGACGATGAGGAGGAGGAGCTGGAGGAGTAGCAGGAGGAGGAGGCAGCATCCGATCCAGGGTGTCAGGCCTGGCAGGCCCAGGGGAAGCCGCGTGCGCTCGGCAGCCAGGCTCTTGGAGAAGTGCAGTGGCTCGCTCTCCTGAAGGTGACTGAAGCCGCCCTGCCCGCTCCCCTGCGCTCTCCCGAAGGTGCCTGAAGCCGTCACCAACACTCGAGGGAAGAGACCATCCTGGAGGAGGAGGAGAAGGAGGAGAAGGAGGAGGGGGAGGAGGAGGACGAGGACGAGGAGGAGGAGGAGGAGGAGGGGATGCTCCCTCCTGAAAGGTGACTGACGCCGTCACCAACACTCGAGGGAAGATACCATCTTGTCGATACCGATCTTGGTCATAGTCCATGTCGCCCGTCGCCGATTCGCGAGGATGATCCACGAATCCACGTTGACCAAGATCGACGGTGGCCCTGATCGACACGACGTGTCCACGTTCGGTCTTGGTCATGGTCCCCGCTTTCTTCCTCTCCAAACACGAGGCGCTGAGACAGAAAATCCAATCCTGTTTCGAGCCGAAGTTCGACCCTTCCCAACGCGTTCGAAGTTTTGCCAATCGCCTCACGCGGTGCTGCCGTCAGCGGGGCGGCCGCGGCCCCCCCCGGGGGGGGGCACCGCGCCCCCGCCGGCCATGGCGAGGCGCGGCGGCTTCGAGGCTTACGGCCACCCGGCCAAGCGCGCCCGCCACGACGGCACAGGCGACGTCCAGGCGGCGATCCAGAACTTGCAGAACGAGATCGCGCGCGCTTCCCCGCAGGAGCTCTCCGCAGCGCTGGCGCCAGCCGGAGGCTCCGCGAATGCTGGCGGCGCGGCCGCGCTGAGCGCCGTCACCGCTCTGCTTGCGGCCACCCTAGGCGCACGGGCAATGTAAGGGGGGGGGGGCAGGGAGGGGAATGGGCTCTGCTGGGGGATACCTCGACCCCCAAATGCCCTTGCATCGCCGATGGGGCCTGACAGCCCACCCCGCCCAGGAGCGTGCTGATCTGCTATCCCGGGCACGTCGCTGATCTGTCGGCGATGTATCGCCGATTCCAGCCCCAGAGATCCAGTCGCTCCAATTGTTTCGATGCGTGGGCCGCGGAGGTCTGGACCTCCTCCCTAGGTCAATTTTCATCCTCAGTCGGTTTTTGTTGACGGTCCCGAGACCCGGTGGGGTGAGGGCCCCCAGAGGCCGGGAATCGCGAAAAAACCTCCCGTCGCGTTTTTTGTCATGGCCCGACGGCGTCTGGGTGCAGTGGGGGCGCGCGTCAAGAAACCGTCTGCTTTTCGTCAGCGTACCCTTGGCTTCTTCGCTCCGCGCGCTGCACGGTGACTTCTCCGCGGCCGTCAAAGCAGCTGGTGCGTTCAGGGTGCTGCAGGTTTCCCTTCAGGATCGGGTCGGGCGAAAGGGGGGGATTGGGAAAGGGGGGGTTACGAAATTTGCTGCATGCAGCTGGTTTCGGCCTCACCGAGGGGCCCATTCCTCGATACATAGCCGCCTCCGGCGCCGGGAAAGTCAGCTACGGAGCTGATTCTCAAACCCCCCCTTTGCTATCCCCCCCTTTCGCCCGACCCGACAGGAGCACCTCGCGCGCGGGTTTTCAGGGCTGGGTTTCTCGCGAGGGTCTCTTGCGACCGCGCCCGTACCCTCTCGCCGATTCCAGGTCGACGAAGCGTCCCTCCCTCGGCTCGCCGCCCCCTGCGCTTGGGAGAACTTCTGCCATCCGCGTGCGCGCCGCCCGTCGCTTGGCCTCCGCGCGCCAACGCCCCGAGCGTTGCCAAGGTTGGGGGCGGCCAAGAGAGGGGTGATGACCAGTGGGGGGGGGGGGGATATCCTGGCGAGGGGCCACGATATCTCCCCAGATTTCATGGCGCCTCTTATCATTTCAATGCGTCCCCAGCCCCCCCCCCACCTGGGCCGCGCACATGCCGCCAGCCATGGCTTGCGCCCGCCCCCCCCCTCTTGGACGCCCCCTTCTTGGACGCCCCCGAGGAGCGGAGCGACGTGCTACCAGCTTAACACGGCGTGACGTGTCGCCAGGGCTGTTCTCCGCGATCGCTCCCCTCTGCCCTGTCTTCCTCTTGCAGCCGGGCAAGATCGTCTGCCGAACGCCCCCGGCAACTCGAGCGCGCGAGCGGATTGCCTCTGCCGTGCTGCGGCGGGAAAGGTGTCACTGGGGTCGCCGCCGCGACACGCTGAGCAAACGTTACCGACGGTAGCGGTCCCCGTCGTAGGCGGCGGCGGCGGCAGCGACGTCGTGGGCCTCCTATCGGGGGCCCTGCAGAGCCTGGCGGGCGGCCAGCAGCAGCAGCAGCAGCAGCTCCAGCGCAGGCCCGTGGTCTCGATCGGAGGCGCCCGGGTGGGCAGCAGAGGCGGGGGCGAGTCCTTCTATGACTCAGTCGTCGTGCCGACCATGGCCGTCGGCTGGCTGAAGGGCCGGCAGGGCGCCATGATCCAGGAGATTCAGAATCGCAGCGGCGCAGTTGTCGACGTCGACCAGTCGACCAGGGAGACCGGCCAGTGCACTGTGCACCTCCACGGGGAGGTGGAGGGGAAGAAGAAGGCTTATTGTATGATCGTTGCGGAAATCATGAAGGTCGCCACGCAGCCGAACAGCGGGGTGGACTGCAGCAACCTTGGCACTGCCATCCAGATCAAGATCGACGCCAGCTACGTAGGTTGGGTAAAGGGTCCGAAGGGCAAGGTGGTCCAGGACGTGACAAACCGTTCCAACACGCGCGTCGATATCGACCAGCAAAACGTGGAGCCAGGTACGGCGATGATCAATGTTTTCGGGACACGAGAGGGTGTGGCGCATGCGAAGGACGTGGCGCGAGGAAGAATTATAATGATATCTGCGTGTGTAGAGGACTGGGTCTCTTTGCTGACCTGTGCCACCTCGGTGGGGCCCTGGGCTTCTGTGAGGAGGGTGTCCAGCGAAGGACACGTTGCATGTGCACGTGTAAACTTAAACACACATATATATATACATACATACATACACACATACACACATACATACATACATACATACATACATACATACAAACATACATACATACATACATACATACATACATACATACATGTGTGTATGTACAGATATACATGTGTTAGCCAGCGTGAACCCCTAACAGTGCGTGACTAGCTATACCTACATTATTTACATATCTATATATCTCTATATCTATATATCTCTATATCTATATATATATATATGGGTACAGGGCCTGGGGCCTTCTCCCAGGTGCCTCGGGTCGCCATGGTGGCTCAGGGCTCCCGGGGACCCTCTCCAGCGACCTCTCAGCCTCCCAGACGGCCTTAAGTGGTGCCACAGAGACACCAGAAGGCTTCATAATGTCCCGCGGGGCTTCCGGGTAACCCTAGATAGCTTCAAGACGGCCGAGGAGGATTCGATTTTCGCTCCCCAGAGGGCCCCAAGATCGTAGGTTGTCGATAGGTTGTCGATGTGTTCGGGGTTCTCGACTTTCGAGCTTCCGACGCTCCACGACGTCCCACGAGGCCTCCAAGACCGCCCCGAGACGGTCCAAGCGACCCCGAAGACCGCCCCAAGACGACCCAAGAGGGTCCCAAGACGGCCCAAAGAGGGGCCCACGACGGCCCAAGAGTGCCCGAAGACGGCCCCAAGAGGGCCCCACGAGCAGGAGCCCGAAAGAACAATTCGAGCCTTCCATCCCAAGATGCCCCCATATGGCCCACGAGGGCTCGCCGAGCGCTCCCCAGAGGGCCCCGAGAGGCCAAACCATTGATTTTCAAAGTTGCTTGGGGGCCCCTGGATGTTGTCCGGCTTCCAGCGCTCCACGACATCCCAGAAAGCCCCAAGACCGTCCCGAGACGGACCGCCAAGAAGCCCCCGAGGGCGCCCGAAGACGGCCCAAGAGGGCCTTGAGCGGCCCTAGACGCGCCCAAGGCGCCCTAAGACGGTCCCAAGAGGGGCCCCAGCGCAGGAGCCCGAAGCGATGCCTCGAGTCTTCCGTCCAAGATGCCCCCAGGCAGCCCTAGGGCACTCGATGAGCGCTCCCCAGATGGCCGCAGAAGGCACAAACGAACGATTTTTGTTTTGTATGTTCGAAGGTCGACTTTTCGAGCTTCCAGCTCTCCATGACGTCTCAAGAGGCCCCTAAGACCTCCCCGAGGCGGCTCAAGAAGGCCCCACGAGGGTCCCAAGACGGCCTGAAAGGAGCTCTAGATGGCCCTAGAAGCGCCCAAGACACCCCAAGAGAGCTCTGAGACGGCCCCAAGAGGGCCCTTAACTTGAACACAAATCTGACACAAAGCGCTTCCTCGGCAAGGACGGTGTTGTGTTAAATGTGTGTTGAATTTTTGGGGCTCGGGGGGCGCTGTGGGAGCTCCCTTGGCACCACTTTGGGGGCTCCTTGGAGACCCTGTTTGAGCCTGTCGCGGTGGCTTTTGTGGGCCTCTCCGTGATCTTGACGTCCAGGTCCATCAGGGATCGTCGTTGGAAGCCTTGTCGCCCTCGTCGGTTCTCTCGAGGGCGTCCTGAGCCATCTTGAAGCCCTCCTGGGAGTTTCTTGCAGGCCCAGGACAGCGTTGCCAGGGATGGCCCGGGATGGCCCAGATCCGCGGAGGGGCAGGACGCTCGGGAAGGAGAAGGATAGACGAAACCAATGGACCACGAAAAGCCGGAGGTAGGAGTCAGGGGATGACGATAGCGGAGAGTCAGGAGGAACAGAAAGGGAGAACCAAGGGAAGACGGGAGGGAGGAGCAGTAGCTGATAGGGCTGTGTTATCACTTCTTGTCCCCCGCCTCTTGCTTCCTCCCCATGACCCCCTCGATGTCGCAGCCCCATTCTGTGTCGAGCCGCGATTCAGTGGGCCCATGCAGGGGGTCCCCGCCTTGAACATCTCAGCGACACACTTTAGTTCAGGAGGGGCCCTGCACCGCCCTATCGAACTCCCCAGGGTACCATCATGCGCTGGAAGTTTTTTGGGTTCAATGTGTGCAGCCTGATCCAGCCGAGGAGGCTGGACGAGATCGCGCTCCTGGCGCGTGGCTTCCCTTTCCACTTCTTGCTGGGCACCCGCCTGCGGGCGGTGCCGACGGAGGCGGTGCGACGGCAGGCGCAAATCGGAGATCACGACTACTACCACTTCGGCTACGGCAGAGGTCCCTTCACCAACAGAGCTGCGGGAGTCACCATCGGAGTACGACGCCGAGACCTGGGGCTGCGCGTGCACCGCGTGCTGCCTGGGCCTGCCGCCGCGCTGGGCCGAGCTGGGATGGTGCGCGTGGTCACTGGTTCGCTTGATGTCACTGCTATCGCGCTCTACTTCCCGCCGCCTGGCCCGCGCTCGGGGACGGCCACCTGGCGGCGCACGGTCGACG
This sequence comes from Prorocentrum cordatum, assembly GCA_963575745.1. Lineage (NCBI taxonomy): Eukaryota > Dinophyceae > Prorocentrales > Prorocentraceae > Prorocentrum > Prorocentrum cordatum. The sequence goes on from CAUYUJ010004369.1 coordinate 372,046, forward strand.
TGCTCCTCGAGTGGCTGAACGGACTGCTGGACACCACCCCCGAGCGCTCCACCCCAATCATCTTCACGGACCTGAATGACTCGTTCGCGGTGGACGAGACCAGCTGCTCTTTCAGTTGCATCGGGCCCTACGTGCAGGCTCGCATGGGCTACGCGGCTCGAGGGCTCCGTGAAGTGCTGCACCGACACCATTTTGCTTGCGCAACCACCTTCTACCAGATTGCTCCTACGTACAATGGCGAGAAGTCGTCTACCTGGATCGACCACTTCGCCCTGCCTGCTGGAGCCCTGCCGCGAGTGTCAAAGCTGATCACCATGACTAAGGCGGCCAGGCAGCTCCAGCTCTACCCCTCCAAAGGGATACTGCGAGACCACTCCCCTGTACTCCTGGAGGCGGACCTGGGCGTCCCGAGCTTGCGGTCTTCGCAGATCTCGGCTTCCTGGAACTTCGATGCCGTCGAGACCGCGCTGCAGACGCCTGGCCTGCGTGAGGGGTTCCTGGAAGAGGCCAACCTGGCCCTGCAGCGCGCGGCGCCCTCGTACCTGGGGTACTTCGAGAACAACATGATCGACGCGGGCTACGCTTCTTTCATGGACGCGCTGGCGCCGATCGCCAAGAAGCACTTCGACGGGGCCAGGCGGACCCCAGGCACCGAGCTGGCGCAACACCGTCTCCAGGTACGTCGCCTTCTCCGTGGGCGTGCTGCGCTGCGCGCCATGGGCCTCCCCCACTGCCACTACGATTTTCAGATCCGCGACCTCGCGAATCGCATCAGGTGGGAGGTCCGACGGTGGACGCAATCGCTGCGCAGGACCTGGACTGAAGGCATACACGAGGCCTGGCGCAAGCGTGATCTCGCCAGCGTGCAATACTTCTCTCGTAGATTGGCGGGCACTGGACTGGGGCCCAAACGGCGTAGCTACGCGGCGGTGCGCAGGCACGTTGCATCGGCTGATGAGCTCGCGGGCACCCTGGGCCTTCCTGGTTCGGAGGGCGGTCTCTCTGCGGTCCCAGTCCAGTTAGACAATTGTTTACTGTCGCGGGCTTCTTTGGCTCCTCAAGGGATGGGTGAGCGGGACTCGGCGGGGGAGTTGGGAGCCAGAGACCTTCGTGGAGCTTCGTGGGTGCTCCGCAAGGCTTCGCGCAGACGTTCCGCCCCTGCCTGGTCTCTTCCTGGCGAGATTTGGCTTATGCTCCTCCTGCCCAAGTATATAGTAAGCCACGTATTTCTCCCTTCGGAGTTGGCGGAAAGCCCGAGCCCCCTGAGGTAGAGGCCATCAATATAGGTTTGGGAAGTCTGGCCACGTGTTGGCGGGCGGTGGGGAGGTTTCCTACGTGTGCGGGGTTCTCTCTCGGATGGCAGACTCCCAAACCAGACGGCGGCGCTCGGTTTCTGCACGGCCTCTGCCCCTTCTTTAGAGCGATCGCCAGGGGTATCTATAGGGCGGTCCCACGCGCTGCGCCTGCCGAGTATGACCACGGATGCATCCCTCGACGCAGGCGAGAGAATGCTATTTTGGGCACGCACATCTTGGCGGATCGTTTGCGTAGCGCACGCGTGTGGCACATTGCTGTTTTCGATGACATGAAGAACGCTTTCGGTTGTTGCGAGCACAAGCGCATGACCCAAGGACTTTTAGAGTATTTGCCAGCAAGGGATGTTGACCTGCTCAGCGACAGGCGCACCACGCACCTTCTTCACCTCGAGGGCGTAGATCGACCCACCGCCCTCCACCTCCAAAGCGGGGCCTTGCTGGGGGACCCCAGTGCGCCCGACGAATTTCGAGTTGATTTTGCTCGCCCCCTCCAGGAGTGGCTCGCCCAGTTTCAGGACCCTGCTCTGTGCGCGTCGTGCCCCGTTTTCGGGCGCGAGGTCTATGCGGGCCTTTTCAAATACGTGGACGATCTGGCGTACTTTTTGCTACTCCAGGAGGGGGCACTTTCCGAGGCCGTCGCCGCAGCGCGCGACGCCCAGACTAAGCTCGGCAATGCCCTGGCTGCGTACGGACACAAGCAAAACACGTCGAAACAAGTTTTGGTCCCCCGCCTTTGTGGATACAAGGCCACTCGCCAGTTTTATGCGGCGGGGGTCGGGGGGGCCCGTGTGGCCCCGCACGCCAGGTACTTGGGACCGCAGTTTTTGCCCTCTGGCGCCTTCTCCCACCAGCTTGCACTGAGTAAAGTAGCGGCCAACAGGGGGTGGATGTCTTTTAAGTATTTGTGGACCTCGGGGGCCCCATTTAAGGTGAAGAGGCTAGCATTCATATCTGTGGTGCAAGGTGCGCTTTTGTCTGGACTTACACCGTATCTCCTCGCGAGCTCCCAAGAGGCCCAGCTGGACATCGCGCTCTTGGGTAAAATCCGATGTATTGCTGCGGGGGCTTTGTGTGACCGTTCTGGAGACCATCCCATCATAAAGGACTCTCGGGAGGTCTGGAAATGGATGAATATTGTTCCGTTTGGGGTCGAGTTGTTGGTTCAGAGACTTCGATGGTACCAGGCCATGGTTAAATGGCCCGAAGAACATTCCCAGGTCATCAGCCTCCTCTTCGGTCGCCTCGGCTTCGAGAATGCCCCCACCTTGCCCGAGGGCCGCCTCACCGTTCACGCCAACCCGTTCGCCGTTCGTTTCGTGACTGACGTTTACAGGCTCGAGCTTCTAACTGATTATGAAGACTGGCGCTCCGTCTGGGGCGAGGACATCCATGCGCTCTTCCATGACGACTACATATCGCATCAGTTTCTGGCGGCTGATGTTTCTGCTTTGCGCAAGATCTGGCAGAGCGGTAAGACTGAGCTGGACACTATCGATTTCGGACCCTGCCTCTCCGCCTCACAGGATGGGATTGAGGAATTATTGGGTCCCTCTGGCTGCGTGCACGCATGCAGATGCACTACAGAAGATGGACCGCTTCTTCACCCATGCTGCTCTCGTCGCGCACCAGACCCACACCCAGGGCGGTTCTCATGGCAACTTCTCCTACTATGCCAGATGTGTCGTCACGAACCAGTGTCCAGCGTGTCGTACTTCCTTTGCTTTCCAGAAGACCGCGAAGGCTCACCTCTGTCGGGCCTTTCGTCGGGGAGTTTGTGATGTTCACAGCGCGCATGCACTGCATCCCGCGGTCGTCCCCAGGCTTGTTTGTCCAGTGTGCGCCACGTCGTCGTATTTCGATTTGGCTCAGCTCCAGGATCACATTTGCGAGCGGCACCTGCCTTTCTTACCTGAGCGACGGGCTGGCGATGGCGAACCCCAAGCCCAAGTGGATGCTGGAGAAGCGGCCGCCAGGTGCAGAGGCAGAGGGCGCTCCCGCGCTGGCCAAGGCCAAGGGCGGCGGCCCCCCGCAGAAGGACAAGGGCGGCAAGAGCTCCACTCCCAACCCAGGCTCCGCCTCCGACGCGGCCGCGGCCAGCGGGCCCAACAGCAAGCAGCAGCGCAATCGGCACCTCAGGCAGATCAAGGACATGGGGTTCACCAAGAAGCAGGCCAACTTCATCAACGTGATGGTGAAGCAGACGCTCATGACGACCCAGTTGGTGCGCGAGCTGTGGGCAGCGGGAGTGGACGCGTACTTCCTGACCGCCGGCCTACCAGAGATCGAGGCCGCACAGGAGGCAGGGGCGACGTATTCACGCGAAGTCCGAGCCCGAGGCAAAGGCCACCAGCTCGGTCCTCCTCACCTTCATATATTCAATGGGTTCGTGACCAAGTTGCTCGAGCGCGGGCCCGCGCTGGGGCAGAGGACACACGCGATGCTCAAAGATTGGCACGGCAGAGTGTGGTGCGAGCTGCAGCCTCACGACCTGCACGACATGGTACGGCTGTTTCGAGTCACGAAGTGCTACGACCAGAACAAGAGGAAGCTCCACCCGATGATGAGGGACGTCGCGCAGCCGAGCGCACCGCCCGAATCAGACGAGCAGCCGCTGCCTTCGCCCTTGACAGTCCGCGGCCTGCTGCAGAAGGCACTCGAGGAGATCGGCGGGCGCAGGGCCCTGGGCGCGGCGCCACCAGGCGCAATGGAGGAGATACTACAGAACGCGGTAGACGCAAAAGATAGCAGGTGAGAATGCCATTGTGTGCATTCGTTTTCATATCCGCAGCGCGGGGCAGGCTCATCTTCAATTTCGGCCTCCTCCCCAATGCGCTGCGCTACGTATCGGACGGTGACCGCGTGAAGTGATCATCTAATGACGGATCGTAGTCGCCTCTCACCAGTTTCACGCGACCGCGAGGTCCGCCCCCCCCTGTTGGCCCATGCTCGTTGCGAATATGGCTAACGCCTTAGCTGTCCTTGCTCCCTGGGGTCTGTTCGTGCCTTACGCGTCGGTGCGCGTGACCCTGGGGCCCAGCCTACAGGCCCGTCGGGGCCCGCTGGGCCCCTTCTGAACTTCATGACTTTTTTAGTCGCCCGACGGGTGCACTCTCGTACATATTACACGCCTGTGTGTTTCACTTGCAAACCCACGAGTTTTACACGCATTGCATACACGAGCTTGCCGCGCGCTGTTCAGCCCGCCTCGGCACAGCAGGGACAGGGGGAGATGCGGGCCCAGAGTCGTCTTTCATTCATTCACCCTCGATGTCGCTATTCTCTGTCCTGCCTCAGCCCGCCCCCCCTCTTCCTGCGCCTCCTCCTCCTTCTCCTCCTCCTCTTCCTCCTCCTCCTCTTGTCGCTGGGGGCAGCACTCGTGTTCCCGGGCGCCCTGCGAGGCCCCAGAGTGACCTCCCAGAGGGCAGCGCCTCGGTCCGAACTCGCAAGCTCTGAGCCTCCCAGGTAGGTCCCAAAGACGAGGCAAGACACACGGAAACCATGGTCAAGATGCCGCGGTGTTTGTTGATGCCGACTTTAGTCATGGTCCATGTCAGCCGCCGCGCGGGTCTGGATCGTGTAGGGGCCCCGCCATTGAGGGGAGGTGGCCTGGGCCCCCCGCGCGTGCTCGGGGTACACAGGCGATTGATGTGCCAGTGGCGCGGACGCACCCTGACACGCGCGCGCCGCGGCCGCCGTTGACCGTTACTTTCCCGCCCGACCCCCCCCCCCAGGTAACGACCGCTACCTGGGGGAAACAAAAACAAAAAAAAAAAAAAAAAAAAAAAACGGTTACGCATGAACCCTGAGATCCGACGTTGCGACCAAGGTGCAACTGCACGAGAAATCGCGACTTGAGCCTGAGACCCCATCTTTATGCACCATTTCTTCTTCAGCCGGATCGATCCGTGATGGTCCCGAGCCCCGAGGCCCGGCAAAAACGCACAGTGTGAAATAAGTGCGACGCCCAGATCGCAGGGCCGTCCGAGATCTGGGTCTTTGGCCGAACAGGAATAGATGGGGTCGGAAACTCACTCCGCATCGCCGAAACATTGCCGATGCGGCTCGACGTGGATCCCGATGTTGTCACCGCCGACGGCGCCGATGCATCGCCAACGTCGCCGACGCATCGCCGATGCATCGCCGATGCACCTGAGATGCACTGGCAATGCGGCGCCATCCTCCGACCCCATCGGCAACATCGCGAAAAATGGCAACGGGAGTGCCTGACCCCACGTTCCTGCACCATGTTTCGAACTGGATCGATCTGCCAAGGCCCCGACCCCTGAAGCCGGGCGACCATGCCCAGACATGATGCGTCCTGATTGTTTTCGGCGGGGTCGAGCCTAGCTCGGCTGGGACGGCGTGCATTCACATTTGAGAGGCAAAATCGCCCGTAAATTGCAACATAAAAAGGTGGGCCGATAAAGCCTGGGGGGGGCAAGTGGTGGATTTGGATCCTTTTTTTACAAATGGGTATTAATGAATGCTCAACTTGAAGTTGCCCACCCCACTGCTCGCGCAAACATCCCACCCGCCCACCCGCAACTTGGTTTGCAAACCCCATAGGGCGGCGATAGCGACGAGCGCCCCGCGCTGGCTGGTGCATTTCTGCGGCCGCGACAGCCCGCGCATGCGCGCGCGTGCAGTTTGGCGCGACCGACGCAGCCGCGGCGGCGCTGACCCCTGGGCACATCCTAGCGGGCACTTCTATGCGAGTCGGCGACTTGTGCGGGCGCGGCATCGCGGCAACGACGACAACGGTAGACGCGGCGATGAAAATAGCGATGCTGGCGACGATGTCGACAGCGACGATCACCGCCAGTGACGGCGCGGATGCTGATCGTGCCGACGACGATGACGGCGCCCTCGCGTCGGCGATGAAGGTTCTGGAAAGGGTTTGACGCGCGCGCGGCCGACGCGCGAGAGTGGCCCGCGCGGCATCATTCGACGCGGATCGCGACCTCTCCCCCCCAGCACGCGCGAAAGGGCGCGCGAATGATGTCGGACTGCGGCGCGACAGGCCCGTTTGGCAGAATTCCATGGATAGGTGGATAAACCTATGGTTTTCTTAAGAATTCGCCAGAGTGCATGTTTTTGAAAACTGACGTTGGGAAACCACGTGCTTAACATGTGTGTTTGGACACGCGGTTTTGAAATCGCACCGGAGCCGAAAGTTTTTGAAGAATGACTGCGTGCGCGCCCGACGACGCGCGCGCGCACTTCGCCCCATTTGTTGCCGAGGATCTCTCGCGACGGCGCGCGCGCTTCGAACGATTCCGGCACGCGCGCGTGCGAAGCCCGTTTGGTAGCATGCTCTAAAACAACTAGAACATCAAATGGTTTGTAAAAGAATTCGCAAGAGCGCGCGCGCACGCGCTTTTGTGAAAACTGGTGCTGTGAAGCCATATGTTCTATGCCTGTTATATGTTTTGCGACACTCGATTCTGAACTCCGTCCGAAGCCGGAGGTTGTTCAAGGGTGTCGGCATGCGCGCGCAACGACGCGCGCGTACACGTCGTCAAACTTATTCCAAGGGATTCTTAAAAACTCATGATTTGTGATAGACGAGTGCGCGCGCATAGCCGTTTTTACAGAGGATGGTGGGGGGGTCGATACCGGTTTGGCTGGGATAGTAAGAGCTTATTTTTTGGATGGACGCTGGGTCAGAATCATATGTAAATTGCAATACGAAAAAGGGGGCCGATACTCCCGGGGGATAGAGTCTCTCTGTTTAGAAAGAAGAATTGGCTTTTACAAACGAGTTGACAAATCCCACGCCCGTGCAAACACCCTACCCACCCACCCGCACCTTGGTTTACAAAACCCATGCGGCGGCGCTTGCGATGAGTGCTCGACGCTGGTTGGTACATCCCCGCGGCCGCCCCAGCCCGCGCATGCGCTCGCGCAGCGGCCAGGTAATTTGGCGCGACCGACGCGGCCGCGGCGGCGCTGACCGTTGGGCACATCCCAGCGGGCATTCAATGCGAGTCGGCGATTTGGGCGGGCGCAGTATCATGGCAGCGTCGACAACGGTAGACGTGATGATGATAGTAGCGATGTTGGTGACGATGTTGACAGCGACGACGGCACGGCCAGTGACGCCTCGGATGCTGATCGCGCCGGCGACGATGACTGCGTCCTCGCGTCGGCGATGAAGGTTTTGGAAAGAGTTCGACATTCGTGCGCGGCCGACGCGCGAGAGTGGCCGCATGGCATGATTTGGCGCGAATCGTGCCTCCACCCGGGACGCGCGCAGGGGCGTTCGAATGATTTCGGCAAACGGCGCGACAGGCCCTTTTAGCGCAATTTCATGAAGATATTGATAACTTACGGTTTTATTATGAGTTTGCATTAGCGCGAGCGCGAGCCTCTTTGGAAACTGATGCTGCGAAACCATATGTATTTTCATATGGTTTCGGGACACTCGGTTTGAAACCCCTACGAAACCGAAGATTTTTGCATGATTTCGGCACGCGCACGCGACGACGCGCGCACGCACTTCGTCTCATTTGTTGCCAAAGATGTTTCGCGACGGCACGCGCGCAAGGGCGTTCGAACGACTTCGACATGCAAGCGCGCGAAGCCCATTTCTTTTTTGGAAAAAAATTACAATTGCGCGCGCGCAAGCGTTAAACAAAAAATCCGCATCGCGGAACCATGTGTTGTTATATGCTTATTGGGCGTTCGATTTTGACATTTCTACGATTCCCACGTTTTTGAAGGATTCCGGCATGCGCGCGCGACGACGCGCGCGTGCGCTCGCCCAATTCTTGCGCAAGGGACCCTTGCAAACTTATGATTTGTGGTAAACGAATGCGCGCGCATAGTATTTTTTTGCAGAGGGTGACGGGGGGGGATCGCTGCCGTACTAGTACGAATTCATATTCAGGATGGGCGATGGGGCAGTGGGGGACAGATACTCCGGGGGGCAGAATCCATTCTTTCTTTAAGAGAATTTCACTGGCTCATCATGCGTGTTGCAATCTATGGGGTGCACTCTGGTGTGGGCGAGGGGCAATACATGCGGTTCAATCTACATGAAGCAACCAACTTGGTGCAATCTTTGGGGTGCAATCAATCACTTGCTCAACTTGAAGCAGTCCTCTCCACTGCTCGCGCAAACATCCCAGCCTCCCACCCGCAACTTGGTTTGCAAAACCTCTTAAGACCGACTACGACGACACCGACGACAACGACGACGACGACGCCGACGACGTCTCCGACGACTTCGACGACGACAACGACGCCGACGACGAAGACGACGACGACGCCAACGAAGGCGACGACGAGGGAAGAGGAAGGACGACGACGGCGACAACGACGACAACGACGACAACGACGAGGGAGGAAGGAGGACGGCGACGACGCGAACGACGACGAAGGAGGAAAGACGGCGACGCCGACGACGAAAACGACGAGGGAGGAGGGAAGACGACGACGACAACGACGACGACGACGGTGACGAAATAGGGGACGACGACGAGACTCCGACGACGGACGACGACGACGACGACGTGGGAGGAGGAAGGACGACCACGGCGACAACGACGACGGAAACGACCACGACGCCAAAGAGGACGACGACGACGACGAACACGAGAAAAGACAGAGGACGTCGTAGGCGACGACGACGACGACGACGCGGGAGGAGGGAGGACGGCGACGACGACGACGACGACGACAACGCAAGAGCGCGCGCGCACGCTTTTGTTGAAAATCCGTGTTGCGGAACCGTGGGTTTTTGTATGCTTTTTGGACGCACGATTTTGAAATTATTCCGAAACCGATGGGTTTTGAAGGTTTTCGGCAAACGCCCGCGACGACACGCGCGCCTGCACTTCGTCCCGTTGTTTTGCAGAGGATTCTCGCGACGGCACACGAGCAGGGGGGTTCGACAGATTTCGACATGCGCGCGCGAAGCCCGTTTGGTAGCATTTTGTGAAAATGTTGAAAAACCTATGTCTTTGTTAAGATTTCGCAAGAGCTCGCGCGAAACTTCTTTAGCAAATCAGTGTTGCGAAACCCTGTGTTTTTGTATGTTTTTTTGGAAGCTCGATTGCGTCATCCTTCCGGCACCGAAGGTTTTTGAAGGATTTCGGCATGCGCGCGCGACGACGCCCGCGTGCGCACTTCGTCCCATTTGTTGCAAGGGATTCGTGAAAAAGTGCTATGCTAGAACAAAAAATGTCACCGCATAGTGTTTTTTTACAAGGGAACCTCGGGGGGGGAAACCGGTTTGGCTGGGATGATACGATTTCATATTTAGGATGGACGAGTGGTCAGAATCATATATGATTTACATATCCGAAAGGGGAGCGGATAAGTCCGGTGGGGGGGGTCGAGTCTATTCTCTTTTTAGACAGGAGAATCCACTCTGACCGTCTTGAAGCTGTCCTCTCCACTGCTCGCGCAAACATCCCACCCACCTACCCGCAACTTGGTTTGCAAAACCTCTTCAGTTCGACTACGACGACACCGACGACAACGACAAGGACGACATCGACGACGTCTCCGACGACTTCGACGACGACAACGACGCCGACGACGACGAAGACGACGACGACGACGCCAACGAAGGCAACGTCGAGGGAGGAGGAAGGACGACGACGGCGACAACGACGACAACGACGACAACGACGAGGGAGGAGGGAGGACGGCGACGACGCGAACGACGACGAAGGAGGAAGGACGGCGACGCCGACGACGAAAACGACGAGGGAGGAGGGAAGACGACGACGACAACGACGACGACGACGGCGACGAAATATGAGGGACGACGACGAGACGCCGACGACGGACGACGACGACGACGACGTGGGAGGAGGAGGAAGGACGACCACGGCGACAACGACGACGGAAACGACCACGACGCCAAAGAGGACGACGACGACGAACACGAGAAAAGACAGGACGACGTAGGCGACGACGACGACGACGACGCGGGAGGAGGGAGGACGGCGACGACGACGACGACGACGACGCAAGAACGCGCGCGCGCACGGTTTTGTTGAAAATCCGTGTTGCGAAACCCTGGGTTTTTGTAGGTTTTTTGGACGCACGATTTTAAAATCCTTCCGAAACCGATGGGTTTTGAAGGTTTTCGGCATACGCGTGCGACGACGCGGCCGTCTGCACTTCGTCCCATTTTTTGCAGAGGATCCTCGCGACGGCACACGCGCAAGGGCGTTCGACAGATTTCGACATGCGCGCGCGCGAAGCCCGTTTGGTAACATGTTGTGAAAATCTTGAAAAACCCATGGTTTTCTTAAGATTTCGCAAGAGCTCGCGCGGAAGCTTGTTTAGCAAATCAGTGTTACCCTGTGTTTTTGTATGTTTTTTGGGAAGCTCGATTGCGTCATCCTTCCGGCACCGAAGGTTTTCGAAGGATTTCGGCATGCGCGCGCGACGACGCCCGCGTGTGCACTTCGTCATATTTGTTGCAAGGGATTCGCGAAAAAGTGTTATGTTAGAACAAAACATGTCACCGCATAGTGTTGCTTAACAACGGAACCTCAGAGGGGGGATACCGGTTTGGCTGGGATGATACGATCTCAAATTTAGGATGGACGAGTGTGCATAATATGTATATATATATGTATGAAACTATACGATCCAAGGGGGAAGCGTTAAGTCCGGGGGGGGTAGAGTATATTCTCTTTTCAGAAAGGAGAATCAATCACCTGCTCAACTTGAAGCTGTCCTCTCCACTGCTCGCGCAAACATCCCACCCACCCATCCGCAACTTGGTTTGCAAAATCTCTTAAGACCGTGACGGTGTGTACCACATGGCATTTGGCAACAACAGCGACGCCAACGACGACAGCGACAACGACGATGACGACGCCGCCGACAACGACTACGACGACACCGACGACGTCTCCAACGACTTCGACGACGCCGACAACGACAACGACGACGACGAGACCGACGACGACGACGACGACACCGACGCCGACGACGACGACGATGACAACGACGACGACGATGACGACGCCGACGACGACGATAACGACGACACCGACGACGACGACGTCAACGACGCCGACGACGACGACGCCGACAACGACGACGCCGACGCCGACGATTTTGAAATCCTACCGAAAAAGATGGGTTTGAAGGTTTTCGGCATACGCGCGCGACGACGCGCGCGTCTGCACTTCGTCCCTTTTTTTGCAGAGGATTCTCGCGACGGCACACGCGCAAGGGCGTTCGACAGATTTCGACATGAGCGCGCGCAAAGCCCGTTTGGTAGCATTTTGTGAACATGTTGAAACACCTATGGTTTTCTTAAGATTTCGCAAGAGCTTTCGCGGAAGTTGTTTAGCAAATCAGTGTTGCGAAACCCTGTGTGTTTGTACGTTTGTTTGGAAGCTCGATTGCGAAATCCTTCCTGCACCGAAGGTTTTTGAAGGATTCCGGCATGCGCGCGCGACGACGCGCGCGTGTGCACTTCGTTTCATTTGTTGCAAGGGATTCGTGCAAAAGTGTTATGTTAGAACAAAGCATGTCACCGCATAGTTTTTTTTTTTTTTTTTTTTTTTTTTTTTTTTTTTTTTTTTTTTTTTTTTTTTGCAAGGGAACCTCAGGGGGGGAAGCTGGCCTAGCTGGGATGGTACGATTTCATATTTAGGATGGACGAATGTGCAGAATATCGATATATATATATATATATATATATATATGTGTATATATATATATGGAATCATCTTATCCCAGAGGGGAACCGATAAGTCCAGGGGGGGGTAGAGTCTATTCTTTTTTCAGAAAGGAGAATCCACTCTGCTGAACTTGAAGTCGTCATCACCACTGCTCGCGCAAACATCCCACCCACCCGCCCGCAACTTGGTTTGCAAAACCTCTTAAGACCGACTGCGACGACACCGACGACAACGACTTCGACGACACCGACGACGTCTCCGTTGACTTCGACGACGACAACGGCGCCGACGACGACGAAGACGACGACGACGCCAACGAAGGCGACGACGAGGGAGGAGGAAGGACGACGACGGCGACAACGACGACAACGACGACAACGACGAGGGAGGAGGGAGGATGGCGACGCGAACGACGAAGAAGGAGGAAGGACGGCGACGCCGACGACGACAACGACGAGGGAAGAGGGAAGACGACGACGACAACGACGAGGACGACGACGGCGACGAAATAGGAGGGACGACGACGACGACAACGACGACGACGACGGCGACGAAATAGGAAGGAGGAGGAAGGACGACCACGGCGACAACGACGACGGAAACAACCACGACGCCAAAGAAGACGACGACGACGAACACGAGGAAAAACAGACGACGACGTAGGCGACGACGACGACGACGCGGGAGGAGGGAGGACGGCGACGACGACGACGACGACGACGACGCAAGAGCGCGCGCGCGTACGCTTTTGTTGAAAACCCGTGTTGCGAAACCTTTGGTTGTTGTAGGTTTTTGGACACACGATTTCGAAATCCTTCCGAAACCGATGGGTTTGAAGGTTTTCGGCATACGCCCGCGACGACGCGCGCGTCTGCACTTCGTCCCATTTGTTGCAGAGGATCCTCGCGACGGCACACGCGCAAGGGCGTTCGACAGATTTCGACATGCGCGCGCGAAGCCCGTTTGGTAGCATGTTGTGAAAATCTTGAAAAACCTATGGTGTTCCTAAGATTTCGCAAGAGCTCGCTCGGATTTTTTAGCAAATCAGTGTTAACCCTATGTTTTTGTATGTGTTTTTGGAAACTCGATTGCGAAATCCTTCCGGCACCGAAGGTTTTTGAAGGATTTCGGCATGCGCGCGCGACGACGCGCGCGTGTGCACTTCGTCTTATTTGTCGCAAGGGATTCGTGAACAAGTGTTATGTTAGAACAAAAAATGTCACCGCATGGTTTTTTTACAAGGGAACCTCAGGGGGGGATACCGGCCGGCCTGGGATAGTGTACATTCATATTTAGGATGGACATGTGGACATAATCATATATATATGATTTACATACCCGAAAGGGGTACCGATAACGCCAGGGGGGGTAGATCCGATTCTGTCTTTATAAAGGAGAATCTGCGTGGCGCAATCTATCTTACGCAACCTATGTGGTGCAATTTACGTGGGCGACGAGACGGCGACGGGGCGGCGACGGAGAGCACACAGACGCCAGACCGCCAGCCACGCGCAGACGACGGGCGGCGACGAGGTGGCGACGGGTCCGCGACGGCGAGCACGGGACCGCCAGACCGCCAGCCAAGCCCAGACGGCGGGCAGTGACGAGGCGGCAACGGGGCGGCGAATTAGAGCACGAGGCCGCCAGACCGCCAGCCAGGCCCAGTTCTGTAGAAGAGGAGTACGAAACCGTAAGTGCAACCACTGGTTGGATAATGTATAGTTATATGAGTGCATGTATATATCTAGGTGCATGTATGTATGTATGTATGTATGTATGTATGTATGTATGTGTGTATGCATGCATGTATGTATGTATGTATGTATGTTTGTATGTATGTATGTATGTGTGTATGTCTGTATGTATGTATGTATGTATGTATGTAGGTAGGTAGGTATGAATGTATGTAGATGCATATACACACGTATCTGGGGTCGCATAAATGCACAGATGTGCACAATTAGGTGTACATGTGTAAACGCCGTTCTGTGCTCAAACATGTGTGTATGTGCGTTTCTGTTCGCTACATAACAGTTATTGTGCACGTGAAGCTATACGGAAATGTGTGCGCACACATTGACGTTCTCGGGGAAATGCTCGGAGAGGGCCATCCTTCGTTCCAAGAGCCAACCGAAGGCTTAACTTCATGGCTTGATCTGTTCTCGGCCCCGAAGGAGCTGCTCGCGTTCGAGATATCCAAGGTGAGCCCCGACACCGCCGCGGAGATCAACAGCGCATCCGTGGCGCAGCTGTCCGCAGGGCTCCTGCCCCCAGGCTCGGAGCTGCTCGCGACGGGCGGTGCCCCGCCCCCGACCGAAGCGCCGTCGCTCAGGCTGCTGCCCCACGAGCAGGATGTGCCCTCCCAGTTCAGCAGCATCGTCATCCCAGCCTCCTACGTGGGCTGGCTGAAGGGCCGGCAGGGCGCGATGGTCCGGGACATCGAGGGCAAGAGCGGCGCGGTGGTCGACATCGATCAGACGACCAAGGAGCTCGGCCACTGCACCGTGAACATCATGGGCGGTGAGGAGCAGAAGAGGACGGCGTACGGCCTCGTCGTCGGCGAGGTGATGAAGGTGGCCGACCAGTCCGGGGCCATCGGGGAAGTGGGCTCCCTGGGTGTCAAGGAAGAGATCCAGATCGAGGCCAGCCTGGTAGGCTGGGTCAAGGGCCCCAAGGGCAAGGTGGTACAGGATCGGGCCGGACGAAAGGGGGGGATTGGGAAAGGGGGGGCTACGAAATTTGCTGCATGCAGCTGGTTTCGGCCCCACCGAGGGGCCCATTCCTCGATACATAGTCGCCTCCGGCGCCGGGAGGCGCCGGGAAAATCAGCTACGTGAGCTGATTCTCAAACCCCCCCTTTGCTATCCCCCCCTTTCGCCCGACCCGACAGGACATCTCCCGGCGCTCTAGCACTCGCATCGACGTGGACCAGCCCGCCAGCGACCCGAACCACGCCTTCGTCAAGGTCTACGGCACTCGGGAGAACGTTTCTCATGCTAAGGAGCTGATTGCATTCGAGATCTCGAAGGTCAGCCCGGAGACTGCCTCCGCGATTACGGGAGGCAACTATGACAACGTGACGCCCCACCACGCTATGCCACCCTCAGCTCCCTCCTCGTCGTCTTCAGGCCGTGGCTGCCAGGATGCCGCCTCGGCAGCGCTGGTCATCCCAGCATCCTACGTGGGCTGGCTCAAGGGCAGGCAGGGCGCCATGATTCGCGACATCGAAGCCAGGAGCGGCGCCGCTGTCGACATCGACCAGACCACCAAGGACCAGGGCCACTGTACTGTAATGATCCATGGCAACGAACAGTCAAAAAAGATTGCGCATGGTCTTGTTGTGGCGGAGGTGATGAAAGTCGCCGAGCAGTCTGGGGATAGCGATGCTGTTGCCAGTTATGGGACAAGGTTGGACATCAGGATAGATTCCAAGTTTGTGGGCTGGGTGAAGGGCCCAAGAGGCAAGGTGGTCCAGGACATCACCGCCCGGTCCGCAACTCGGGTGGACGTGGACCAGGGACATCATGATCCTGGCCATGCCACGGTGAAGATATATGGCACTATCGAGGGCGTCCACGCAGCCAAGGAGCTAATCGCGCATGAGATCTCCAAGGTCAGCCCAGAAGCCGCTGGTGAAATCATGGGTGGAGCGCCCATCCGCGCGCCCCCCCCGCCGGCGCCGACCTTCCGAGGCAGCGGCGGGGGCGGCGGCTTCGGAGGTGGGGGCGACTTTGGGGGGACGGGCGGAGGCGGCAGCAGTGGCCACCTCAGCCAGGGCGGCCAGGCCCTCGGAGGCCAGGGAGGCGGCTGCGGCGTGGGCAGCGACCTTGTCAGCCTGCTCGCCACTGCGCTGGGCAGCGTCCAGCCGCCGCAGCAGGAGCGGGCACAGCTGCAGAGCCTGGGGCAGCGGCTGCCGGTGACCGCCCAGCCGCAGGCGAGCGCGAGCCAGCTCGTGCAGCAGCTGGGCTCGATCCTCGGCTGCGCGTGAAGGGTGGCCCTTCGCTGGAGTGGCCTTTTGGCGCGGGCCCCGCAAGGGTCTCCTCAGCAAGGGCCTGCGCGCTGAGACTCGGTCCCCTCGCCATCGCCCCCCCCAAACCGCGCACCACGGTGGAGGAGGAGGAGGAGGAGGAGGAGGAGGAGGAGGAGGAGGAGGAGGAGGGAGGAGGAGGAGGCTGAGGAGGAGGAGGAGAAGGAGGAGGGAGGAGGAAAGAGGAGGAAGGAGGAGGAGGGAGGAGGAGGGAGGAGGGAGGAGGGAGGAGGGATGTAGAGATGGGGGAGGGAGAATCTTGGTTAGGGTCACCCTTGCGTGCGGCCGACATCCTGGGGCAGGCGGGCTTTATGTAGGCCGCCCGCGCTGGCTGGAGTCCGCTCGGGCGGCAGGGGGGCGCGGTGGCTTCGCGTGCTGCCTGCAGGGGCCTGGAGCCTGGAACGCTGGTGCAGACCGCGTGGCCGCGGCCCCGCTCGCGTGAGGTACGCGGTGGTCCTGGCTGGCACGTCTGGGGCGGCTCGCGATTTCAGGGCGGGGCCGAGAAAATATGGGCCCCCCTCCTCGAGCCGTGCGTCAGATGTGACGCGCTACGAGTATTGTGCGTAGTCTGTGCTAAAGCAGCTGGGGGGTGCGACGACCCCGCATCACACTGCAAAAGCCAGAACTATTTTAGCCAGGAATGAACATCAACCAGAGAATTCCCGTAACTCTGATAGGTTGTGTCGGTAAGCAATGTGTCGCACCAGAGGGATCGTTGAAGCAGGCGGTGGGTAAACCGCTGGCGTAAGCCGGACACCAATGCATGGTAAGTTGTAATCGATCAGCTCGTAAGCAAAGCCTGAGCTAGCCTTGGGTTTCTTACGAGTGTTTGCTGCGAGCAGGAGGGTGCATTATCATAACATTTTTTCCTCCTATGAGATCGTAATGTATAGTGTGGCCACGTAAATCGGCCACCTTCTTTGGGAAACATAGCCCTTGGGAAAAAGAGCGCGCAAATCTCTCAGCCACTGAGTGTTCGGGAGTACGGCATCTCGCTGATGTGAGCGATGGAGGGATCGGCCCCGTACAGCACCGACAACCGTCCACACGATCTGACACACAAGACGCACAGAAGACGCATTTTGTCTGACAGAATGGGTGGGTGAGTTGTGGCCACGCTCAGTAACTCGTGACAAACCGTTTCAGCGTTTATGCTAACACAGGCCAACGATATGTAAGCACGAGTGCGTCTACTTACGCGTATTCCTATGCCAGTGGCACTGGCTGAGGTAATGCCTATGTTCAGGTATTCCTACTCATTTACGTCATGTTAGCTGAGGGCGAATTGGCTTGACTTGGACAGCTCTGGTATACCTTTGGCCATAGCAGCTTAGTTCGGCTTACTGCGGCTTTCCGAATTGGCCGAGGGCATCTAGCTCAGCCTGTCCTCAGCGAAGCTTGTCTCAGCTCTTCCTACCTAACCTACAGTAGGAAGGGCAAAAAAGAAACTGACCTGCCAGCAGGTGCTGCATGGAAGTTTCTTATATATCCTCCGCCGATGGCCTTGGGAGGCCACAGAAGCTCCAGGGCATCGTAGGACCCTCGAAAATCGGCGGATCATGTGCCCCAAGATCTCGTGTGGCAGGTTTTCTTATCGTTTGTTTCCACTGCATGTTCTGTCCAGCTGCCTGCAGCAAACGCCGCCACCGTGCCGGCGCAGCGTCGAAGCCCAGACAGAATGGCTTCGCCGAGCCATCGCAAAACGATTCGGCTGAGCCACTTTGGGGCTGTCTGGCAGCGCCGCGATGCTGCAGCGTCTCGCGGCTGTCACGTTGCAGCGCTGCTGCGTTGCCTCTCGGGGGCTTCTTGGAGGCTTCTTTGGGCCCCCGTAGGGGCCTCTTGGGGTCCTATCGGGGCCTTCTCAGGCCCTTCCAGAGCTTGTTGGGGGCTTGCATTATCACTGTTGAGGACTCATTCCGTCAATCTCCATTGTCCGGCGCGCACTGTTCTTTCTAATTGAAATGCCCTCGGGGCTCGCACCCTGTTTCTTGTCAGGGCAGGTCTTCGTGCTCGAATTGGTCACTGGCCCCCAGGCTATAATGGTAACGGCTCCCTCTGGAGATTTCCTCACATTTTGTTACATGATCGCGCTTGCGCTTGAGACTTCCTGGCAATTTACTTCGGAATCGCGCTTTCGCCAAGGACTTCCCAGACATCGGCCGCTCCGATTTATTCGAGGCGTGGGCCCCAGAGGTCTGGACCACTTCCCCAGGACCGGCTTTTCCTCCTGAGTCGTTTTTTGGCGGTCCCGAGGCCAGGCGAGGGCCCCTGAAGACCGAAAGTGACCAAAAAACGCCGCTCTGGAGCGTCGAGTCTCTGGGCTCTTTGCAACTTGCCCACGCCGAGGAGTGGCGCGCGTGACGAGACGTCCCTCGAATCTCCTGCGGCACCGTGCTCTCTCGCCTGCGACTTCGATCTCAGTGTATGCAGCTCGCTGCGATGACCCGCCCGACCCGCCCGTGTTACGTGTTTGGCCGCTTCTTCGCGGCTGGCCTGGCTCCGCGACGTGGCTTTCGCTCACCCGGGTCGTACACAGTCATGACGTGCATCTCGGCTGAGTTTGGCACCCATTTTGCTTATTTCCCCTCCTCGTGTTCCTCCGCCGCCGCCTCTTGTCCGCCGGCTCGTCTGCTTGGATGTCCGCCCGCTCGCTCCAGTGGCCCGCCCGCCCTCTCCTGCGACTTCTTCGCAGTGCACGGCGTTCGCTGCCACGACCCGCCCGGCCCGCCCGTGTTAGGGCCCGCCCGCGGGACCCGCTCGTCACGGTCCGCCGGCTCGTCTGCTTGGAAGCTCCGCCACGAGAATATTTACATTGACGCCTTCCTCCTCCTCCTCCTCCTCCTCCTCCTCCTCCTCCTCCTCCTCCTCCTCCTCCTCCTCCCTCCGGGGAGGGTGGCGGTGCACACATCACCACTTGGGAGCCACCAATTTCATGCACCGCCACATGTCAAGTCGGGCATGTCCCTCGACAGGGGGAAGATTCAAGAATGCTAAAAGATAGTATGGTGACAATTTGTCGTGTGCTCTGTGACTGCTTTGAATATTGTTTGACATGCCCGACCTAGCTCTCATGGCCCGCCCGATCCGCCCGTTAGGGTCCGCCCGCCCGGCCCCGATCGTTAGGGTTCGCCCGCCCGACCTGCCCGCTAGGGTCCGCCAGCCCATCTTCCTGCTCCTCTCTCCTCTCCTTCCTGCTGGACCGCTTCCTTCCATTTCGTTTCCTCCTCCCTCCATCGCTGTCTCTCTTTTTCCCCTTTTCCTATTTCAGGGGGCAAGCCAGCTGCCAGTGGAAAATATTCATATCAAAGGGGCTACGATCGAAGTCGAAGACGGCGTGCATTGAGGGCCTAGGGGGTACATGTCGAGTGACAATCGAGCTACGAAGAGCAAACAGTCGTACATTGGATATTGTTGTTGCAGCCCCCGACAGCACTGCCTCGAACGTTGGTCGCTGTTGTCTGTTCGCTTCGTCCCAGTCTGGCTCAGTCTGGTTCTTTACGCCGAAAATCCCAGTGCGTCACGGCCATGGCGAAGAAACATACGCACAGTTGAACAGCAAATGCGCGCTGAAGGCGAAGGCCGGGCAAACTTGAACATAAGCCATTCCTTTTGGAACCCGTTTTGGAGCGCTGTTTCACGCGACGACGGCGCCCACTCGCCGCACGGCTGCGACATCTCCTTTCAATATGCGATAACCCCTTCTTCCCGACGGTAGCGAAATCCAGTTATTTGACACGGCGCCCCGTGAGAACCATGCGTGCCGACACGCATGCTTGCCAAGTCAGACACGCAAAAAGCGGGCCAGGAAGGGGAGAGGGAGGGTGAGGGAGAAAAAAGGGGAGGACAAGGAAGTTGGAGAAAATGGTGAGAAAAGATACGAAAATGGAGACGATAATATGTTTATAACGAGCAGTTCCCCCGCTTCGTGCTCAGTTATGTTCCTTTCTTATTTCCCGTCGGGAGTGGGCTGGAATGTGAGGGCACCAGACAGATCGAGCTGGAGCGGGAGGAGAGACTTGGAACGGGAGGGATCTAAGGGACCGGAATGTGATCGTTTTCTTATTCGTTGTTTTGCCGATCGGCGCGGGCCCTCGCACCCCGTCCCCCCCCGGTGGAGTACAGTTTGGCTCTTTTTGGCGCCTGTTTTAAGCAGGCGGAGTCTTACAGGACGCACGGTTGCAAACAGTCGCACTATGCAGAGGTTTGGAGCCAGACTTCCTTTTCCCCTTTTTCGCTCAACATCGAAACACCTGGAAAACGTTCACAATAAGGGAAAATTTAGCTGGATGATTGGGAGGGGCCAGAATGAGAAAGAGCTAGAGATGGAGGGAGCCCAGAAGGGAGCGGGAGGGGAGTTGGGAATAGCATGAGGAGGGGACAAATATTGCAAGGAAGGGTAAATAAGGGACAGAAGCGAGAGGGATAATCTTCATTTTTCCCTTTTTTTGTTGCTTGCACGTTTTCTCGTAGATCGGTTGCGAAGCAGTCTTTTGCGGAGTTGTCTGTTACGGAAGCCGTTATTGCGCAGGTTTCGGATACCGCTGTTGTCTGTTATGGATGGGAGGTTCCGAATCACGGACCAAACGTTGAATCACAGACCGCGCGCGGCGAATCACAGACCGCGCGCGCCGAATCACAGACAGCACACCCTGAATCAGAGACTTCGCGCACCGAATCAGAGACTCCGCACGCCGAATCAGAGACTCCGCAAGCCGAATCAGAGATTATTGCGCGCGCCGAATCAGAGACTCCGCACGCTGAGTCAGAGACTTTGCCCGCCGAATCAGAGACTCCGCCTGCTGAGTCAGAGACTCCGCCCGCTGAAAAAGAGACTCCGACCGCCGAGTCAAAGAGCGCCTTCCTCTCCTTTTGTACTCTCCCACTGGTGGCGGCTTATTTCCTCAAATGGCCGATAATCCGATTGTCCGGCTGATCCGGTGATCCGGCTGATCCGGTGATCGGGCCAGCTGATCCAGTGACCCCGTGATCCGGTGACCCGATGTTGTGGCCAGCTGATCGCTGATCCGGCTGATCCGGCAGATCCGGCTGGTCCGGCTGGTCCGGTGATCCGGTGACTTAGTGTTGTGGCCAGCCGATTTGGTGATCCGGCTGATCCGGTGACCCGCTGATCCGGTGACACGATGTTGTGGCCAACTGATCGGGGATCCGATTTCCCGCCGACGATTTCGTTCGTTTGCCAGACAAAGTTTCTTTGTAACATGATTGCAAGGACTTCGTCCACGGTGCAGGTCGATCTTTTTCCTCATTCCGATCTTTCCCAAAGTTCGTGTCATCATGAGCCTCATTTACGAACAGTTCTTCTTTGACTCTATGGAGCTGGGTTGT
>CAUYUJ010004369.1:398392-485892 GCA_963575745.1 Prorocentrum cordatum
TCGCGCGTGGGTCTCTAATCTTCTGGACAAGCTGCCAGAGCGCTGCGTCCCGATCTGGGGCGTGGATCTCCATGGCCATCTTAGGATGTCTCCCGCGGTTGGCTCCAAAGGCCTGCGGCCCCCTACTCAGAGCAGCGCGGTCGGACCTGCTGAACTGGAGCGGGAGACGTACAACGGAGAGCTTGCCATAATGTTAGTTGGGAGGCACCACTTGTTCTTCGTTAACATGTTCTCCCATACGGGCCCTACTTTCTACCATAATGACGGGGTTGGGGCTGGTCGCATAGACGATTTGCGTCTTCCGCTGTCGTTGAGAAAGTCTGTGGGCCGGTGTAAAATATGGGCGTGGTCAGGTGATGCATTGCAGCTTATTGATACGCGCAGCCCTCGTGATCATCGACCCGTTGTCGTGGACGTCGATCTTCGTCTTCGTTACGTGGGGGGGCAACGGCGGGGAGGATGGGGCCACGATAAGATAGCGGGCGCTGTGCTTAGGGGCGGTGGGGGGGAGGAGTTCATCAAGAAGGTGGAGGAAAGGGTACAGGAGGAAGACTGGCATCATCTGTCGTCGTTGTCTTCTCTGGACCCTCTGTGCGCGAAGTTGCGCGGCCATCTTCTTCGCGCAGCAAAAGAATGTGTTTTTTGGTCGTGCGCTCACGAGGTTGGCAGGGTGATCCAGCGGCAGAGGAGGCGCGTGTTGCTCGACGGAATGCTCGCCGGTTTCTTCGGGAACGTCCTGCCGACAGCTCTGAACTCGCGCATTTTGTTGAAAACTGCAGGCGTCGAACGGCAAAGGTCCGCCACTTGAAAGGACAGAAAGGGCGAGAGAGGACTGAGCGGCATCTTGACAAATTCTGGGAAAGCTGGGGCCGACGTCATTCTCACGATTGTTGGCGATTGTCGCGCTTGCTAGCGCGCAGGGGCGTCGGCCCCGAGAAGCGTCGCGCGCCCCTCGCAGGTTCTGCGGAGCGGAAGCAACATCTGCAGGGACCGGGCACTGAGGGAGGCCTCGCGGCGTCTGTGGTTGATGGGGGCGACCTCAGCCGACAGCGGCATGAATGTGCTGCGCGTTATGTCCCTCCTTCTGCCTACTGTCTTGAACGAGCTGAGCATTCGTGCGAGGCCGCCAGAAAGTGGCCCAAGAAGACTGCGATACGGAAGTCTCCTCCCAGGTAGAGTTCCCCATCGGTAACGTGGCGCATGTTATTGTTTCCTAACGCAGGTGTGGCTTCTAGGCGCCTGGGGTTTGGCGCTGAGGAGTCTCGCATCGAGGCCCCTCACTTCCAAGCCGCTAGCAATCTTTTGCACGTGACTATTCGGCGTGCCAAACGTGCGCCGCTGATTTGGCATCTCAGCGACGCTTTCTACAATCGCAAGGCTGGCGCTCAGAAGCAGGGGCTGGCCGCGATGCGGCTGTTGCGCGGGTTGGGCGGCTATGGCAATGTGTTTTACGCGGTGCCCCAGGCTGGGGGCGCGCAGCTGCATCGTCGACCGCGCGCCGCATGGCACATGCGTCGCAGACGCAGGGAACAGTGCGCACTGCAACAGAACATCCTACGCCATCGGCTTCGCGCGGCCAAAGTGTCGCACACTACGATGTTCTTGTCGAATGTTTTCCATTGCCCACGTCAGGCTGACCTCGTGACGCACGCTAACGAGTGCTGCGATGATCTGGATGACAAGCGTTTTATGTAGCAACGAGTGCAGGATGCATGTCTTACGGTTGAGACATCAGACGGCCCTCTGCAATTCCGATTCGGGAGTGGTGCCTTCCCTGGGGACACGGTCGCGCCGAAGTGGTTCTTGGGCATCTTTCATTTGGCCATCGACCGGATTCTGGCGATTTCGCCTCAGCCGCGGTGCGCGGCGCGGCTCCGCCGGCTCAAGGATCCGTTGCTTTCCCGAGTCGCAGCGCCGCACTGGCGCTTGCACTATCACATCGGCGACCTGGGGCTTCGCGGCGTCGGCGTCTCCCCCAGCGCGTGCGCGGGCGACTTTGCTCGCGCCCTCTCGCGCGACAGTCGGGTGCCCGAGTTCCAGGCTGAGTCTCGTCTTTGGGGTTCCAGATTGGACGAATGTCTATTCGCGCGTGCGTTTGCGCAGAACCATGACACGCAAGAGCAACAACCTCATCTGTTCGGTGCCGGGCCTTTTGCCGCGACCAGGACAGCATTTTCAGCGGGGCGCCATTCCGACAGCCCTGGACGAGGAGGAGAGGGCGGCCCTGGAAGCCCGGGGGGACAAGGAGAACATGGAGGAGGCACTCGCCGCGGAGGAGGGGGCCAGGAAGGCCACGGGGGACATGGAAGGGAGAATCGTCTGGGCGGGGGTGGTGGAGTTGGAGGAGGTGGAAGGGGGGCGCAGGCGCGCGGTCGCGTTCTCGCGTCGCGCAGGCATTTAGGACCTCACGTGAACTACACCGGTTCTTTCGTGCCAGAACGACAACGTCGCGTGCAAGCTACTTGGGTCTTACCATCTGATGAGTCGTTTCTTCGCCCTCAACAGGTGCAGGCGTTGGGCCAGCATCGCGTTCTGGTGTCTCATTGATTCTTCGTTGCTAAGTGCGTGCTCTGCTTGGTCTGTCTCTCCGGTGGACTGCCGTGCTCTGGGTGCGGTCAGGGCTAAGATGGCTCGTGCTGCTCTCCGCGGAGATGCCTTGACTGCACGCGCGTTGGCCGATGGAAGGGCGGTGCGAACGCGTTGGACTAATGGCGCTGTCTTCGAGGCTCTCCGGCTCGCTCCTGCTTCTATCGAGCGTAGGCAGGCGCGTCTACGTTGGCGGCAAACTATCGTTCGGCTTCCCTGGGATGTTGTGCATCTGCTGGCAGTCTTCTTCGGCGAGCTTCCGTTCGACCATGGGCGGGCCCCCGTGGCGCCCGGCGGCGCAGTCAACTCACCAGCTCACCCTTGGCTTCGCCAGCTGTGCTTTGATTTGGAAGCACTGGGCAGCCTGTTAGACAGTGGGGCGATCATCGATGCTGCCTCACGTCCGTAATTGATGTTTTCGAACGAAGATTTCAGGGGCGAGTTTATCTGGGTGGATGTTGGGATTTTAGCGCCCCAGTGGAAGAGTGGCTATTCCTCCTCCTGGTCTTGGCCCCCCCCATCCCTCGGCGGCGGCGCGGGCGGGGGAAACGATCTAGGCGACGTGGCGGCGGAAGGTGAGGAGGAGGAGGAGGAGGGGCGCGAGTCGTTCGCCCGCGATTTGGAGGTCGATAGTTGTTCGCGGGGCTAGGTATCGCACGCGGCAAGGATTTCGCACGCATCAAGCACGCAGTCGCACGCATGGTCGCTGCCGTCTCGAGTACATTTGCACTGTTCATAATCGTTGCCCATCGTGCAAAGCAGCTCTCTCTTCTCGTCGTCAGGCACAGTATCATCTTCAGCGGAGCTTGGCGCGTCATCCGCCAGGGTGCAGATTCGAGTGCGAACAAGGCAGCATCTTCTGTCCGCCTGTGGTGATGGAGCGTCCGTTGTCGCGCATGCTGCGTGACCCTGCCGTCGTCTACCCGGATTTGGAGCGGCTCGAGTGGCATTTCAGCGAAGTGCATTTGTCCGATCTTCTCTTCGATGTTGGTGATTTTCCCGATTTCATATACTAGTAAGAAGGGGCATCATGGCTCTCTTCCGGCTCTTGCTTGTCGCCTCGCTGGCGGCGTCGCTCTTGCGCCCGGCTGGGGCGATGCAAGCCTGGGAGGGCGAGTTCAAGAGGCTCGGGGATCCGGCTGAGAGTCAGGCCCAGGCGCACGGGGGCGGATCCGACCACGAAGCTTCAAGAGCTGGTCAAGATTATTGCCAAATTGTGTCTCAAGAACGCTCAGGAATTACGCGCGGTGCTAGTGGCTGCTAGCAGCTGCATTTCTGTGCTTCAAGCTTCCGCTTGACAATTTGATCTACAAGAACATGAATGCTGAAATCAAGAATCATGCCGATCGCACAAGCGGCCGGTCCGTTCGCGGCGAGGGCGCGCCGGGGCCATTGGCACTCATGAAGCGCTTGATGGAACTCAGTGCGTCTGCAGATCATCCGCCCAAAGATGCGTTCAATGAGTTTGCTAAGGTTCATCGGCCTGCTTGCCCGGAGCTGCAAACGCGTATTCTCTGCGCGAAGCTTGAAGACTGCTGGGGCAAGAAGCACGCAAAACTCTACATCCGGCTGGTTCCTGAGTACCGCGCTGTCGAATTGAAAATCATGGAAGTTATGAAAGCGTTAGGGCACCCGCACTTGATTGGCCAGGCCCCCAAAGGGAGTTTGGAGAGGCGCGCGCAGGAGCATCTGGGCCAGCTCGAGGGCAACGGCCCGGGGCGCCAGGATGTTGAGGGCTGATCGCGTTGACTTGATCCTGTCGCCCCTGCTTGTTGCCTCTTCAAAGCTGTTATCGCTGATATTTGCATCGCGTTTCTTATTTCATGTGGCACTTCTGTCCGCGCAAGTCGTTCTGTCGCGTCACGCAACGCATCGAAAGCACGGTCGTCTTCAAGGCATAATTTGAAGTAGTGCGCCGCCATCCCCATAACCCAGCATTTAGATTTCTCCGAGATTGTCGCAACATTGTGGCGAACACGTCGCGGTCGAGAACCACCGGGATGTTTGGCAAGAGCGTACCAAATCCTTCTGGCGCTGGTTCAGCTGGTTGCGGCGGTCGGAGGGAAGGATCCGATACTCTGCGAATGTAGCATCCGTTCCCGGGGCCAGCCTTTGCGAGAGAAGATTGCGCACAGCGTGGCTGAGTTCCCCGCCCATAATGAGTGAGGCCCGTAGCGTTTGCAATGCGATTGCGCTCATCATCACGTTTTGTTTCCGTCGCTGTCGCGTTGTCTGGTCTGATGCGCGCAGGAGGTGGTCTTAATCCCCGCGTTCAAACAAACCGACGCGATGTTTCAACTGTCGTTCTCTTGCTCCCCCCCCCCCCCCGTGTCGGGTTTCATGGAGGGGCGTGCGAGGTAGAAGCACAATTAATGTTCAATTATGAGTGGTGATTGGGGCCGCATCCGCATTGCCTCTGTTCGCTGCTTCCAATGTCGTGGATATCCGCAAGAATTGGGACTGGATGCTTTTTGGTGCGCCGTTCATTATCCAAACGGGGACATCAATGTACGATTACAATTTGGTTCAGCGGATATGATGCCATCCACCTGGTAAGTTTGTCAACGCATTCCGTGGTTGTGTTGGGTGCGCGGTTGCTGACGGCGCAGGGTTTTGCCAGCGAGATGGCGCGGCAGATTTTTTAGATATCATACGAGCCTTGCACCACCTCGGGGTGCAGGACCTATATGGTCTTAGACGATGGCTGGAACAAGAAGGTCTCCGAATTGAAGGTAGGCAATCAAATGAGGAACCTATTCCGTAGTGTGCGCACGTATGGCATTTGCCATCTAAACGAGAATCGCAAGGTTGTCGTCGTTGTAGCTTGCAGCTGCCCGTATACCTGTGACGCCCTACGAGTCCCCAGACATCCGCTCCCACCGCATTGATCGGCATTGTCCAACATTTGGAGAATTTCTCACACTGCGACCCGAATCTCCCTGGGAGGCATAAAAGGCCGTGGTGTCGTCACGGTGCGGCGGTCGATTCGTCTGTTTTTTGTAGCGCTGGCGCAGTATTCGGTGCCTCTGGGGGTGCGCTGCTCGGTCGGTGTAACGGAGGCTCGCAATCCCATTTGTTTGGGAAAATTGGTTTGTCCGTACCATCATCTTCCACGTCGGTCATGGCTCCCGCACCGCATGTTAGTCGGCCAGGTTGTTCTGGAGGTGGATGGTAGATGTTGCAATCGAGATCGCAGGCCATCTTCGGGGGGGGCATGCCGCCTTGCATTAGGCGGTCGGCCTCGCAAACTGCTTCGACGAAGCGCTCGACTCCACACTGTTGCGGCTGCCTAGTGCGGAAATCCAGACTCTGTAGAGCGTCCAAGGCGCGTTGTCTTGCTCCACGCAAACCAAGTGGTTTTGGTGGCCATGGGTTGTTTGCTTCACCAATCCGCATTCCAGAATACAATGCAAATTTGCGTGGGGATATTGATACTGATGGTTTGGATGCCGCAGCCGTCGCAACCAGAAGATCGACACGTACCTTTGCCCGTCCATTCGCGATATTCGTGGCATTTGCCTTTGCCAGTGAATTTTGCTTTTTGCAAGACGTAGCGAGGCTCTTCGGGAAATAGCGTAGGTGTTGGAGACTTGGGACGACCCGGGGCTGGAGATCGGAATTGCGTCGGAGTCGGATCTGGCCCATTAGGTCCAGGCAACCCTGGATAACCAGCCACCTCAATCCGTGCCCCGACGTATGGTGTAAAACGATACGGGAGGCACTACAACACAATCGTATCGTGCCGATCCCACAAATCATCCACAACCCGAAAATTTTCAGTATGATATGTTCCGCATGTCCACGCGTAATATGTTATGACTGTCCGTGCGTACGAACCCCATGGAAATGTGGAGATATTTGGGTCCGGTAATTGAGTGCGCATGCCATACCCCAATCAGAATGTGGTAATTAAATTGGGGTTGGGGTTGGGATCGGGCCGGGAGCCAAATGCGGAAACCGAGATGTGGTGGGTTGGGCGTACTACGGCCGCCGAAAAGAGTCAAAATCGGATCGTGGCCATAAGAAATACCACACCATTAGGCATCATAATATCGGAAACACGCTTCCCGTCAAAAATATCGGCAGTAGGCCGGTGATTTCTTGAAAAAATCGCCATGGGATCTTTACAGAATGCCATGGGGGGCCTTTCCAGATACCTGCGCTGGGGAGACCATCGGAATTTGTTATAGTAAAGCTCCGTGTGTGGAAAGGAGGCCGACCCAAACTTGCACATCGCACTACCATGCCCCATAATTATTGTAGTTGCGGGACTTCCGACTTGCACGACATCATGGCTGGGTTAAGTATTATCAAACTTGATACGGAACGCCATATCCATGCACATACCGTCGAGAAAATTGTTGGGGTCGTGACCAGAAATCTCGTCGGAATCGTGATTGAAGCTATGGTACTGACATCGTTTCGAGCCGTGGCCCACAAAATACACGATGCGGTCATAATCGATATGGATACTATTGCCGTTGAAGTCGTCACCGAAGATCACGTGGGAAGATCTGCCGTGTCGAAATCCTTGTCCTTCAAGGATAGATGCCGAAATTTGCGGATCACAACGGACGCTGGAGTCGGGAACCGGAATCGGGCCCATGCACTGAAGCGCAGGAAGAAAACCACAAAAAATCAAAGAAAACAGAAAATTGCCGAAGGGGTCGGGGGCCGGAGTTGGAACACAAACGCGCACACAAGAAAGTGGAACAATGCAGACGAAATGGCCAGAAACCAAACCATCGGTAGCATGGGATAGTTTACGTTGGGATCGGAGGCAAAAAGTAGGGAATGATCGGGATGATGGGGCACATTTTTGCAAGAACCATATTGCATTACTGAAAAACGCTTGGCTGCACGCCCTGCCCCTGACCACCATAGGTGCCCACGTGGTGTAGCAACATGCTTGGCTGTGCTTGCGCCCGGTTGAGCTTAGGGCCGGGCGCCATACTGAGCACTGCTACAAAAGGAGGAGGACGAGGAGGAGGTGGACGAGGAAGAGGAGGAGGAAGAAGCCTACACAGGCTTCAAGTCTGCAATAACAACGGCCGGCTCGAGAAGATTAGTGGGCAAACCTCCAGATGGACGCAAAATCGCAGACGCCCCAGCTTTTGTAGGGCTGTTCCAAAAAAACCCCACCACCTGTGGATGAGCCCAGCCCGGACGCGCTGATGGAGTCCGCGCGTTTTTGCTAGGGCCAATTCTGGGATCAGCCTCAATGGTTGCTCGCCCCAACGATGTTTTCCCTCTGAGCAATCCGTATATATATATATATATATATATATATATATATATATATATATATTCCCCTCATGATTGGCTTGTGCCTGGACGCGGGTGGCCCCAGTCGTGAAATAGGCGTGATGATAGTAACGTCACAGAACAGAAATAAGCATGACGAAAGAAAAAAGTCCCGGCACAACCAAATCCAGACGGCGGAGGTCTTCCGGGGGGGCCGGTACGTTCGCGTGTATTAGCAAGAAGGCGTTCAACGTTCCGATCTGGGATTTGCCTTCCCACCTCACTAACACTTGTCTTCAACTTGCAATTATTTCTGTGTGTCACAAGCGCAACCGATCGTCCAGATTTGTAGCGAGCCTGTGATAACTATGAGGGTCTGGTGTGTCGATGGCCACCCCAATGCCCAACCATCGCCTCACCTCATACATGAATAGGTCATTGGGGTTGTGCAGGGTTTTGATCGTGGGGCAAATCGTAAGCCACGTGCTCGCTGCCGGTCCTCTGCAAGATATTACGCGCTTTTTCCTTATCAACGTAGAGTTCGCCCTCGTAGAATTCGCGGGCAAGTCTCGGAGCAGTTGGTGGTAAGCCGTTTTTTCGATGTGATCGGAGTCGTGGAATTACCAACCATGGCGCCATTCTCCTAATTCAATGGCGTCTTCTGGTGGATCTGGCGGCCGGAGCCCCCCCGCGATGTCATTCCACGTTGGTCGATCATGCCAACCGTTGTCGTCGCAAAATCTTTTTGTTTGTTCCGCCGTTGTCAAACATGTAGGACCCTGTAGGGGTGTGTCACGGGTAAGGCCCTGCAGCGCGGTCAAGTGAAACAGCAGATGCTGCCCAATCGAGTGGAAACGCTCCGTGAGTCCAAGGACGGTGTCGGCCCAACTAGCCCAGTAAACGGCTGGTCCTGTTCGGGGGAGTTGCGTAGGCCCATGTCGTAGAGGGAGCCCAGCCTGCAAAACCGAATGGTTGTTGGAAATGCCATGGAAATTGTCACACCATGCAGCCGCATCGGGAACATTGAGCAGTAGATCAAACTCAAAGTGAGCAGAGTTCTTTCCGCACCGACCTCCTCGACCACATCCGGGCCCATGCGAGACCAGCATTGCAAGAAATCGCCCAAATGGCGCAGACCACCGAAACGGAGATCTTGTACAGGATTGTGGGCATACCTCCTCGTATCCAACGGCCCCCTGGTTTGGGGCTGCCCATGGTCCGGGACAACATGTACGGTGACGGGCACCCAAACAACCATACGACGGATATTGAAAAATATCTGCTACGCTGGTCTTGACCCCCCCCTGGCGGGTGCAGATGTACTCTGTTACTCTCTCTGCAAGGGGACGTACACTACCGACGGCACAACAGAATTACGCCGACTTACGCGGCAAGAATTATTCCGTGCACGGTTATGGCGCAAACCATTGCACGCATGTGTTCTCAACATAGCTGCGCGGTGTGATGTCTGTATGGTGCGATCGGACTATTATATTTTACTATACCGTTTGTCCCTGCTATACGGGAGAAGAGTTGGGGAGGCGCTGAATCCAGGGCCTTATGCGTATGAAAATGTCTCCAGCATCTCAGACGCCAAGTCCGATGCCGTTTCCGACTCCGCCGCCGGTTCCGACAAGAAATTGGGTTCCAACACTAGTTTGGATACAAGCGCCATTACGACGGTTCTCTGGCCGGTAAAAGATTCAAATATTCCACCACCCTCCGATCCTTCCGTCTTCTGATCCCTCCGCCCTTCCTCCGATCCCCCCGCCATCCGATCCCCCCCCTAGGATCCCTCCGCTCAGAAAGCACCCCCACCCAGGGCTAAAGAAAGTTGGCAAGATCCTTCTTAAGTGGCTCTCGGGACCTCCTCGGGACCTCCTGGGATTCGGGTGCGCGAACGGCGCACGCGCTAGCAGCATCTACACCAGCACCGACGCCTGTATTCACGCCCATGCCGACACTAACGCTCATGACGGCTTCCTCGATGGCGCCCACCTTAGCACGAATGCCACCGCCTACACCGGGGCTCATTCTACAATCTTCGAGGCCAACCCCGGCGCCGATTCCGATGGCATCGCCGCCTGGGACAAACTCGGCATCGGCATCGGCTCCGACACTGGCTCCGACGAAAGCGCGGACTTTTGCATGACGGCCAACGCTATCACGAGCACCGACGCTTGCATCCACGCCAACACCGGCACTAACTTTTATGACGGCTTCGCCAACGGAGCCCACCCTAGCACGAACGCCAGCGCCTGCACAGGGGCTCATTCCA
Source organism: Prorocentrum cordatum (assembly GCA_963575745.1). Taxonomy (NCBI): domain Eukaryota; class Dinophyceae; order Prorocentrales; family Prorocentraceae; genus Prorocentrum; species Prorocentrum cordatum. The sequence goes on from CAUYUJ010004369.1 coordinate 408,501, forward strand.
CTATCTCTGACCCCAGCTCCAATGCCGATTCCGATTGCGTGGGCAGTTCCGGCAAGAAGTTCGACTCCGACATTGGCTCAGACACAAGCTCCGACGAGTGCGCCTACGCCAATACGACCACTAACGCCCACACTAGCACCGACGCCGGTAACCTCATGCTCACGATAATAAACACTAGGGGATAATAAAGTTCGGGGTTCAAGGGGAGATAATCAAAGTAGCCCACCAAACCTCAACATAATCTCGAAGTAAGAGATGGTCAAGAGGAGACCAAACCGAGCACGTTTTGAGACATCCTTGGCGTTTAGTCTTCATTAAAATATCAACAATGGCTTATCTCGCTGGAGACATCCTCGACAAATCCCTTGTTTCGCTTGAGACATCCACAACTATTGCTTATTTCTCTTGAGACACCGTCGAACTATTGCGTATTTCGCTTGAGACATCCTCGAAATAATTGTGTTTTCGCTTGAAACATCATCAAACTATTGCTGATTTCGCCTGAACATCCTGAAACTATTGCGTATTTCGCTTGAGACATCCTGAAACTATTGTTTATTTCGCTTGAGACACCGTCAAACGATTGCTTATTTCGCTTGAGACATCCTCGAAATAATTGTGTTTTTTATTCTCGAAGGTCTCATTGTCTGGTTCTGCTCTCTGAGCAGCCATCTGCTTGAGCAGCTCTGCTTCAGCAGCTCACCTTGAGCAGAGAGAGATAGTGAGAGAAAGAGGAGAGAGGGAGGGAGGGAGAGAGAGAGAGAGAGAGAGAGGTGAGACTCTCTCTCTCTCTCTCTCCCGCCGCGCGCTCCTCTGAGGTTTATTATCGTCGGCAGTTATTTTATCATCAGCTGAGGTTTATTATCGTCGGCAATTTTTTATCATCGGCAGTGGTCAATCGCAACTCCTGAACTCTCCCGGAAGACGGCGTTACGCAAATGATACGCATTTTTTGAAAAACTTCCTTTTGTTTTTTTTTCAATTGCGAATTCCATTGTAATCCTTTCAAAATTGCGAAATCGAGCCGTCAGGCGCTTGAATGCCACATTGCGTTCGAGATTTAAGCACGCGACGCATTTATGAAAAATTTTCGTCGCACACGCTTTTGCCCGAATATCGAACGCAGTGTGGCATTCAGGCGCGTGCGGGTTCGAATTCGCAATTTCGAAAGGATTTCAATGGAATTCGCAACCAAATGTAGTATTTTTTGTCAAAATAAGGTTTTTCAAAAAAATGCGTGTCATGAGAAAATTGCGTCGCACACGCTTTCACCTAAATCTCGAACGCAGTGCGGCATTCAAGCGCCTGACGGCTCGATTTCGCAAATTCGAAAAGATTTCAATGGAATTCGCAATTAAATAATATATTTTTTTTTTCAAAATGAAGGTTTTCAAAAACATGCGTATCATTTGCGTGCCGCCGTGTTCCCGGAGAGCTCAGGAGTTGCTATCGACCACTGCCGATGATAAAAAACTGCCGACGATAATAAACCTCAAGAGGTTGTGCTGAGGGGTTGTGCTGCTGCAGGGTTGTGCTGGAGGGTTGTGCTGGAGGGTTGTGCTGGAGGGTTGTGCTGGAGGGTTGTGCTGGAGGGTTGTGCTGGAGGGTTGTGCTGGAGGGTTGTGCTGGGGGGGTTGTGCTGAGAGAGAGAGAGAGAGAGAGAGAGAGAGAGAGAGAGAGAGGGAGAGAGAAAGAGAGAGAGAGAGAGAGATAGAGAGAGAGAGACAAAAAAGGAAACAACATATAGAAACAACTGTATATGTTTAAACAAATAAGAAAGATATAGCACACTTCGGAGAAAAAAAACAATCTTATAACAAATAAGAAGAATCATAATAAAAAGAACAAGAAGAAGATACGATATATATAAAGAAAGACAGATAGAGGAGCAGGAGGAAAAACAAAAAATTCAAGTTTCAAATCAATCAGATTTTATTTAGAAGCGCTTTATGATCATTGAGAAAGAGAGAGAGAGAGAGAGAGAGAGAGAGAGAGAGAGGGAGAGAGAGAGAGAGAGAAGAAGAGGAGATAATGAAAAGCAAGAGAGGAAGGAGAGGAGGAGAGGAAAGGAGAAGACAGGAGAGGAGCAAGAGGAGAGAGAGATAGAGAAACAGAGCGAGAGAGAGAGAGAAAAAAAAGACAGAGAGGAAATAATAAAAAAAAATATATCAGATTTTCCATGGATAATCAACCCCAGGGATAAACAAGTTCAGGGGGGCATGAGGGGGAGAGAGGCAGAGAGATAGAACAAGAGAGAGAGAGAGAGAGAGAGAATAAATAATGAAAATTAAGAGGAAAAATTCAAGAGGAGAAGTAGAAGAGGAGAGGAAGAGGAAAACAAACATTTCAAGTTCCAAATCTATTATACTTTATTTACAAACGCTTTATGAACATTTTTTTTTCCCTAAATGCTCGTGTGGGAGCTCATGTGCCTCACTTTCCGTGGATAATCAACCCCAAGGATAAACAAGTTCAGGGGCGCATGGGGATAAAGAAAACAAAGAGAGAGTTGAGGGAAATACATAAAAGAAATATTAAAAAAGGAAAAGGACAAGAAGAAATGAGGAGGAGAAGTAGAAGAGGAGAGGAAAGGAGGATAAAACAAAAAATCTGAAGATTCAAATGTATCGAACTTTTATTTACGAACGCTTTATGATAATTAAAATGTTTAAGTGCTCGTGTAGGGTAGCTCATGTGCCTCACTTTCCGTGGATAATCAACCCCAGGGATAAACAAGTTCAGGGGCGCATGGGGAGAGAGAGGAAAAAAAAAACAGAAATAAAGAAATATATAAAGAAATACAACTATAAATTAAGAAAAAAGAAGGAGAAGAGAAGAGGAAGAAAAAGAGCAAAAACTTCAAGTTCCAAATCTATTAGATTTAATTTGCAAGCGCTTTCTGAAAATTGATTTTTTTGAGTGCTCGTGTAGGGTAGGTAGCTCATGTGCCTCACTTGCCATGGATAATCAACACCAGGGATAAACAAGTTCAGGGGGGCATGGGGAGAGAGAGGACAAAAAGAAAGAAATAAAGAAATATATAAAGACATAAAAATATAAATTAAGAAAAAAGAAGGAGAAGAAAAGAGGAAGAAAAAAAACAATCCTCGAGTATATGTTTGTTTCGCTTGAGACATCCTCGACAAGCGTCTCGAATCGCTTGAGACATCCTCGCAGAATTGCTGGTTTCGCTTGAGACGTCCTTGAAACATTGCTCGTTTCGTTTGAGCCTGCCTCCCAAAATTCTTGGTTTCGCTTGAGACATCCTCACAGAATTGTTGTTTTCGCTTGAGACATCCTTAAGAAACGTATCGTTTCGCTTGAGACATCCTTCAGTATATGCTTGTTTCGCTTGAGACATCCTCGAGTATATGCTTGTTTCGCTTGAGACATCCTCGACAAGCTTCTCGAATCGCTCGAGACATCCTCGAGTATATGCTTGTTTCGCTTGAGACATCCTCGACAAGCTTCTCGAATCGCTTGAGACATCCTCACAAAATTACTGGTTTCGCTTGAGACATCCTTGAAACATTGCTCGTTTTGTTTGAGCCTGCCTCCCAAAACTCTTGGTTTCGCTTGAGACATCCTGAAAAAAGTGTGATCGCTTCGCTTAATGTTGCTATTTCAACATAACTTGCTCTTGCTATCTCAACATAACGTTCCGAGGTGATAATGAAGTTTGGCCTCCGCGCCCCGCGCCCCCGACCAAACTCTTATTGGTCGACGATAAAAAACTCTAACGACTTCAGGGGGGGGGGGGTACATTATTATCGTGGGCATGGGGTTATCGACGCGAACACCGAAACTAACGTTCACAACGGCTACGATGACGGCGCCCACCGTAACACGAATGTCGGCGCCTGCACCAGGGCTCGTTCCAGCATCTCCGACGCCATCTCTGACGCCGATTCCGATAGCATCTCCGACTCCGATGATTTCGGCACCGACACTGGCTCCGACAGCGGCCCCAACGAATGCGCCAACAAGTGCATGACGACCAGCGTTATCACCAACACCGACGCCCGCATCCACACCAACGCCGACACTTACAACATTCACGACGGCTTCGACGACGGCGCCTACCATAGCACGAACGCCGGCACCTACACCAAGGTTCACTCCACCATCTCCGACGCCAGCTCCGACATTGACAAAAAGCTCGGATCCGACACCGGCTCGGACACAGGCTCCGACGAGTGCGCCTACGCCAGCACGACCACCAACGCACACACCAGCACCGATGTAACCAAACTATGTCTGCGATTGGCGCGATTTGTACAATATGCGGAACTACACGTCATTACGATGGATATTGGTATGGTCTCGTCATTGTCGTCAACGATACGATCCGGTTACAATGCGACCGAGCGGGGGTATTACGACATTACCAGCGGCTACGGTACGACCGATTCCGACATCAGCTCCGACAGCAATAGCTACAGACCGAGCGCAATTATTACGACAACTACGGTTGCTATCGAATAATGTGTTGGGCTATTTGGAGGTCTTCTGAAGAACAAATGGGCCAAGGCCCCCACAAGAATGCCCCGGGGCAACGTTCTGACTCTGCATTGCACCCCTCTGGGTCCTCGGGGCCTCGACCGGGCGGCTCGAATCCCCGAGCTAACGAAGGCAATGGCAAGTCCAGAACCAATATCGTACATACAATCGTATCGGTTGTCTCCGACAATGGGGTCCGCATGGGTGAGGCCAGCAACCCAGGACCGCCGATCACACGAGAGCAAGCTATGACAAATTTGGAGAACGTAAGGCTTCCAGCTGCAGGGGTCACTACCGGAACGGGCTCTACAGCGGCATCGGCAACAGCAGCACAACCTACAGCGCCACCGACTCCGACCTCAACTCCAACTACGGTAACTCCCGCTGCGTTGGCTTTCCCTTTGCCGCCCCACGCCCATGTCGAAGCATTGTCACCAGGACGAGCCGAATACGATCCCCCACCTATGGTTTCCCGCCAAGCGGCCCTCTCTTGCCCTCCTCTTCCGGGCCCACCGCCCCAAGCTCCTCCGTCAGCCGCCCCGCCCCCGATCCTCCCTCCGATTTCGACGATGTTTCGGGACGACGCTGTCTCGGCTTTACGATCGCTGCAGATTTTACCAGAACCTGCAGGACTACCCCCCGCCGCCCAAGTAAGACCTACGGCCGAGCCTGCCTAAGAAGCTGCTCGGGCAGACGACCATGGATCCAAGACCGACTTACCAACTTCGGCACCCCTTCAGGTACCAGCGCGACCGACGGCAGCATTCCCAACAACAGCTCGGTTGCCTAACCCGTCCCTGCCCCAACGTATCCCCACTCAAGCTCCTTTCCCTGCCCCTCCACCCTTACCTATTCCTCCGGCTGCCGCTGGAGCTCCAGGAGGAGGTCCGGGTGACCCAAGTGTTGGGCAAGCAACTGAAGGGGAGCCAGGCCTGGGCGACCCAGGCGGAGAACAGGACAAAGGCGAACTATTGTCTGAAGAACGCCGCGAATCTGATCCACTACCAAGAATGCCTACTCCGGGAACTCCAATTGGCCCAAGAGCGCCCGATAGCCCACCCCACCCGTCAGGGACACCAAGATCTCTGGGACCCCCGGCTTCAGACTGCGGGGAGGATGGGGCCCAACCAACCGAGTCAGCAAATCGCCACGGTGACGGCCATTCCTGCAGGCCGGAGGGATATCCGACGCCACCCCAATCCCCAACCACCCACCTCCCGAATCCTCCTCTTCACTTCCGGACCCTGCCATCTGTGGGTGTGGTTGATGTGGGAGATTGCGACGACCACGCAGAAGTACCACCAGCGCACGGCACTACGGGGCGCTACGGCGCATTACATACAGCAGTGAATACCTGCTATAGATGCTCTTATCCAGCTAGTCCGGAGGATACCGAATGGGGCGAGTAATTCTGTGCTTATCGATCACATTCGGAGTAATCGATGGTCTCGCTTCAACGTCCCTTTGATTTGGGCGGCGGCTGGAACGTCCGACGAGCTTCACCCTTTAATTGATTGGTTATGCACGCTTATTGCGAACAGTCCTCAACATTGTGGGTTCTTGCCCGACACCGTCACGGCGGAGGCATTACGTGAAGGATTTTGGGATTTACGCATTGCTTCCCGATCGCTCGGCATCACTAACGACGCGGACCTCCGTACATGGATGGTAAACAACGGCCTGTTTGCGAACACAGCGACGGTCGGGTGCTACATCAACGCACACGCTCAATAATAAATTATGGACATGGCAATGCGTGAATACCCCACGGTACGACGCTTGGAAACGGCCCTTTGCATGGCGACTGTATGCTTAACTCGGGATCCACCTCTACTCGAATGGCTTCTACAACACCGACCAGCCCCGACACGACGGCCGGCTCTCCGACACCGTGTGCCGGGCGGAAGCGGAGGAGCACCAGCACGGTCTAATGTGGAACCTGAGGCTGCTCCTGCAACCGAGCATGGTGACGGCAGCTCGTTCGCAGCAGACCCTGCCAGAGATTTGCGGCATGGGGAGGCTACACCGGATGCCAACTTTACGATACCCGCCCACGCCTGGAGATTCCTAGAATCCTTGGATTTGGAAGCGGAACTCCAAAGGCCCACTCGTACGGTGCGAGTGCCCCCCCGCTGGTTTCGCGGGTCGTTCCGCAAAGCGTTTTTTTATAATTTTTTTTTTGAAAAGGCCGCACGTTTAACATGGTCGAAGGCCCCAACCCCGTCCAAAGCTAAAACTACCACTTCGTTGTCGGAATCGGTTGCACATCGCAGTAGATGGGCGAAAGCTTCCGTACCAACTTTTGTTTGCAACGCGAATTGGTACGGAGCGGTTGCATGTTCCAATTTATCATTGAACTGTTTCGCCACCGCTTTACATACCACTCTTCGTATAATTCATCCGGCCACGATCCCACGAACACGGCCATTGTCCTTTTTCAGTGCGGTAAGCCTTCCAAGACGCAATGCTGCTGCTATATCGTCAGGTAATTCTGCACGAGCGTAGGATTGCGCACTGATTGTGAATAGATCCCACGTGTCCTCCTCTTCCAATAGCACCCGGAGGTGTTCGTAACGCATTCCAGCGAGATCTGGAGCGGATCCCCGCCCTGCCGAACGCAATGCTGTTAGTAATTGCGCTGGGTCAAGTGCCATACGTTCCTGGGGCTGGTGGCTGAAGATCTCTGGGGGGATAGCTTCGGTCAACGCGGAAGGTCGAAGGGCAGGAACCCGCAGCTCATTGAGGGTGGATTCATCGCCTGGCGCTAGCCCGTTGGAAGTCAGGAGAATACGAGCGCGAGTGATTTCTCGTTGTCGTATCTTCGCTTCAGCTTGTGCTCGTCGTTTCTGCGCCATCGCTGCTACGTCAGGTTGGGGACGGCCGGAAGGCGGCGTAGGTGTGGGGATCGTGGCGTCTCGAAGCAATGATTCCCATTCTCCACGCTGGAACTGGCGGAAACGTTCGAAAAATATGGCCTTCCCTTTTTCTCCCGTTTCCTCAGTAGCTCCGAGGAGCATCCGAGGGGTAAGGAAAAAAAACTTCCATGTTGCAGCTGTCGGCCGCCTCTGCTTCCATGTTGCAGCTGTTTTAGATGACCTCTACATTATCACGAGCAGAGCACGAGCGGCAATAGCGTTCCGCGAGTTGGCCACAGTAGTCGAACGGTAAGCAGGGGCACGCTCGCATTTGGGCAAGCTGCGAACCTGGAGCCGGGGAGGCGGATTGACCCCGCCAGACCTCGCGGCCCTCGGCCCCAACGTGTGGACAGCGGGCAAACCACCGGAAGAAAACGGCATAGTGGCATTGGGAACCCCGCTGGGGTCAGATGCATTCGTGGCCGCGCATGCGCAAGAGAGAGAATGACAACAGAGCAGCGCTTGCTCAACGAAATTGCATTGCTCGAAAATGTTCAATGTGCATGGGTGATGCTATTGTGGTCGGCGGTCCCGAGGGCGAATCATACGATGCGAATTCTACCGCCAATCTTGTCCCATGTGTACGCGGTGGCCCACGACGCAGCTATTTGGGACACATTCTGCAACACTTTAGGGGCACAGCAGCTACGAAGCGACAACATGGGATATTATATTGCTACTCTGCCTGCTCGCTTGGGTGGTTTGGGTTTACGGTCCGCTGAACGAAATGCTCCAGGGGCCTTCTGGGTTTCATGGGTCAATGCGCTGCCCGTTCTTCAGCAGAAGACGCCTAGGGAGGCGATGCAGATTCTAGCAGACCTTAACCACGAAAACGGGCCTCAAACGAGATGCCTCCAAATGGTGGCGGAATGCAAATCACAATTGGAAAATGCTGGCACAGTGGGCCTTCCGACATGGGATGCTGCGACTGCCGGGGTGGAGCCGCCGCAACCGGATTATGACGGGGTTACTATGGAGTTCGACTACGGATGGCAATCGCACGTCTGCTCCTATTTAGAAAACCACCATTTGGAACATCACGTGCTACCTGCCAGCGATGCCGCTCGCCGTGCTATGCTGTTATCACAATCCGGAGGGGCAGCCAGCGCCTGGCTCCGAGCTATCCCCTCAGACCCGGTGTACACAATGGACACTGTGCACTTCCAAGTGGCGGCGCGTCGACGGTTACGGTGGCCCCTACCCCTGTCAGGAGGAAAATGCGGTCGGACATGCCAGTGCCGCTTGGACCCTCTGGGGGATCATGCAGCTTCCTGCCCGCGCTCAGGCCGTTTGAAACGACGCAGTACTCCTATCGAGCGTGTGTGGGTGCGAATCATGCGGGAAACGGGGGCACGGGTGCGTGAAAGGGTTTACCTACGGGATACGGCGGTACTACCCATAGATCCGGAGGACGGCCGGCACATCGAAGTGGTCGCAACTGGACTGCCAGTGGCAAGGGGCGTCCCACTTGCAATCGATGCGACCATGGTCTCCCCACTGCATGCGGACGGTACCCCATGGGACTACGCAGATTCAATACCGGGGGTCGCTCTGGCCCGGGCGGGCCGGACCAAAAAGACCACTTACCCGGAGCTCGTTGACAATCCAATGCTACTTTTGGTAATCGCGGCGATGGAGACCGGTGGCGGGCTGCACACCTCGGCGTCGGAGTTGCTGGAGAAAGCTGGTTTCGCCCGAGCTCGTTCTGAACCGCGTCCCCTTCGGAAGTCGGCCGCTCGGGCATGGCGGACCCGCTGGGTGACAATGATTTCTGCGGCGGGCCAAACTGCCCTGGCGTCGACCTTGGTGGACCATGGGGTGGGCCAGCTTGACGCCCCGGACGGCAGTGAGTCCCTAGCCGTCGATATCTGGCTCGACGGGCCGTCGGGGCAAGCTGGGTGAGTGAGGGCGCCCTTCCCCCCTCTCCCCTCCTCCTCCTCCTCCGCCTCCCCGTTCGCTGCTTAGCCGCGCTCTGGTGGCTTTGCTAGGCCGGTGTTTCACCCTGTTCTGGTTTCCAGGATGGCATTTTGAGATGTGCGTGCGTTGCGGAAAAGAAAAAAAACTGGTGGCAATGGAAGTTTTCTGCGGTGGTAAGGTTCTGAGTAAATGGTTGACCCGAGGCACCGCGCAGAAGTAGAGCAGGAGCCAGGCAGCCTGCAGGGAGGGGAGCTTAGGTAAAGTCACAAGTAGCTTCTCCCTCTCTGTGGTTAGCCGGGCCGCATGCGCTTCAACGTAAGCGTCAGTGCCAAATGGTGTCCCAAGTCCATGCGTCGGGCGGGAGGTGCGCCAGCGTGTCTGGGCGCGGTTGTGGCGAAGGGCCCCGTATAGCAAGTTTCCCCATATTGACATCTATGCTGCACGTGGTCTGGAGAGTACTCCCGGTCTGTGCCAGAACGTATTCTACTTCGTCTGGGTCGCAGACGACATGGATGTCATCTAGGTACGCGATGATCTCTGCTCCCGGCGGTAGTCGTGCGTGGATGTGTTGCAAGGCAGGGCGTAGCGCTAAGCAGAATAGGGCAGGCATAAGAGCGTCGCATTGTTCACCACCACCCCCCTACTCAATAATATAACCCTTCCCATGACTGTCAACCCACTTGAATTTCGATGTGACGCCGTACCACATACGCACGAAAGGGATAAGGTCGCGCAGCGCAGGATCACGAAGTAATTATTCGAACATTCTGGCTCGACACACATGGTCGAAGGCTCCCACCCCATCTATGCTGACAGTAACCTTCCCAAGGTACGCATCAGTAAGGTTCTGCAGCAGGTGAACGGCTGAGTCAGTCCCACTTCTGTCGCATAACCCAAAATTGAATGGTTTCACAACATTTTCGAATTGAGACCGAAACTGTTTTGCCATCGTTTTCGCAACAAGTCTCCGGAATGAGTCGTCAGCCGCGATGCCTCTGACTTTGGTGTTAGGTTTTCGGATCGCCGTCAGCGTCGATCTCTGCAGGACATCGCGAATTGAGCTTGGCACGTGGGATCGGGCGAGTAGCTCTGCAATGTTGAAGAGAACGTCGAAGGCCACCGTATCTGCCAGACATATTTTGAAGTATTCGTAGCGCCCACCCGATAGGCCTGCACTTTGTCCACGTCTAGAGGTCCGCAATACGTTTCCAAAAATGTGTTTGTCCAGTCGAAAGTCGAGTTCCATTCGGTTGTGGGCGAAACTGTTGGAACGCCTCTGGGAATGGCTCGGAAGGAATGGTTGGCCGCAGCGCTGGGTTGCGCAGTTCGTCTAGTGTCAGTTGCCTCCCCGGTGCGATGCCAGGGGAGCTTAGTAGTCGCGCGGCGTGGCTGAGTTCTCCCATTTCGAGAAGTTCTATTGCCTTCTCCATTCGGTGGTCGGTGTCTGTGGCGGATGGGCGTATCGGTCTCGTTTGACAGCGTGCCCTAGAAGACGCGATCAATTTGTCCCAATCCCCATTGTCGAACCAATACACACGCCGTCGGAGTTCGCGTGCTTCTGCATCGCTACCACGGTCAGTGTGGTGAAGTAGTAAGCGGGGCAGCATGATGAACAGTTTCCATACTTCGTACCGGTGATCCTCATTATCCTTATTAGTATCCCAAGCGTGTTCGTTTTGCATTTCACACATTACTTGAGTAAGGATTCGGCGCCACAGGTCTCGGATACAATGGGGTATGGCTTTGGCTGTGCGTATGTTCTCGTGCATGTACCCTTCCAAGTCGACTTGTCGTACGTGGTCCCATCCATTTATAATTCGATTCACATTGGGAGGGGATGCTGGCGAGGGCGGCGCACCGCGACGTAGAGTAGGAGCCTGCTCTGGTCGGTGGCCAGGCGCACCTGGTTGTAGTCGATTTTGTGGCGGCCGGGTCGTGATGAAGTCATGGAGCACGTGCGACAAGTAATACCGGGCGGGTGGATGTTGGAACAAAGTATGAGTGACCGCGTAGAAATCGATGAGGACCGCAGAACAATCCAGAGAGTAGTCGCACGCCATCTGGAAGATGGATTCTCGAGCTTCTGGCCCCAAAGATCGATGATCCCCCAAAATCGTCATGTTGAAGACCTTCGCTCCGCAGCCATGCTCCCACTTGCTGTTCATTTTGGACCCCTCGCTCGCGGAAAAAACACCAGAATATAGTGAATGCTTGGCGCACCATTCCCGATGTAAGTGGTTGCCTGTTTACCCGAATGGAGGTCCCCAACACATCAATTACCGCACATATCCAATCCAAAACGTTGGTAGTGTCGGCGTTGCCAGCAGTGGCCCAAATAAGCAATACTGCTAAATGGGACCATTCCTTATCAAGTATCTGTTGAAGGACCACTTCGGACATCATGCCCGTAGGGATCTCATCTAAGAAATACAAAATGGCATGCGCTGGAATCTTGGCCGCGGGACCTGGCAAGAGCCGGGTAAGATCCACATCATTTGGTAGTGCTTGTTGATACCATTGTTGTGAAGGTATGTTGGGATCCGCGGAGTCCTGCGGCAAGCCGCCGGGCGGAGTCTCGGGCAGTGTTGTGGGCCGAAGGGGGCCAGGTATTGAACGACCATCTGGAGGAGGATCTGATGTCGGTGTGCCACGACGCCCTAAGCTAGACAAATAGTGTCGGACAGATGGATTCTCGTACAGACATCGCGCAGCAGCACTGAATGCAGACTCCAACGCCCCACATTCGATGGATAGCCGGCACGCTCTGTCAATTATGTAAATGTGGGCCGCTGGTCCCAAATAGTTCCATGCTTGCACGGTCGTCTCAGTGATGTTTTCATTATATAACCACGAACCCAAACCGTCAACGTTCGTCACTCCCACTTCTCGGAAGAGTTGCCGGAGCCGGAGAAATCCTAATCGCAATACTTCAGGGGTTTGTGGTTGGTCGTTGAATTGGGCAATTGGTCCAAGTCGACATATAACAGCACACAACGAATCCAGTACTGGATGTGATATTGTATCTCCAGCTGCAGTCCAAATAATAGGCTCCATAAATTTGGACCATTGGTGGTTCTGAATCAGTTCCATTGCTTCTTTTTCTGTAGCCGCCGCGCTTGCACGATCCAGTAATAGCACCATGGAAAGCACGCTGGCTCTGGCGGACGGCTCCAGCCGAAAGATATTGACAGAGATTCGCGCCGTCCCTCGTGCAGGGGGATGCATGTCATCATGCCCCGATCGCCCCGATCGTCGGCAAGAGGGGCTGGCCCTGCTGCTAGGTCTGCACACGCTGATGGTTCCGCACGGGGAGGGCTGTCAGCGCAAATTGGTTCGGCTAGATCGGGTTGGGAAGGGGTAGGGGTGGTGAGTCCAGGTGGAGAGGTATGGGCAGGGCTACGAGAGCTGCCGACGGGGGTGGGAGCGCCAGCGATTGGAGTGAGGGGACTGGCCATCGGAGCAATTGCCCTCGGAATAAGTGCTGGGGATCTGTCTCGAGTTCTTGCAGCTGGCCCTAGGTGCAAGATATCAAGGGCTCTGTCGATTGGGGGTTCTTGCTGGGGTGGCGGGTCGTACTCGGCTCTGCCTGGCGATAGCGGTTCTGGGCCAGAGGGAGGGGGGGCGGGTATAGGGATAGCATGGACAAATGGGTAAGGAGTAATGTTAGGCAGGTGCGGAGGCGGACCGGATGACACCGTAGTTGGTGGTACGTCACCATGTTGCCGTTGTGGTAGTCGAGATGCGGTTAACATAATCGCTGGAGCGCGGCCCGTATCCGTGTTCATTCCATGTCCATTTGTAGGTCCCAAACCCAACAATTGTAATGCTCTGTCCAACCCGGGTAGACCAAAATGCGCGGCTTCCCCGATCCGTGTTCCTGCACACGGCGAACACTTGTACGGGAGATGGTGCAATATAGTGGGAGCTACATGTTTGCATATACGGCGGTAGCGGCCTAAAACCAAATTTGTTTTCCCATGAAGGTCGAGATTCATGTCACGGTGTGTCCAAGCGTAACGTGTCATAACAAATCGTTTGCGTTTTCCGTAAGATGGTGTCGAAAACCGAACCCGGTAAATAAATGCCCCGACCATGGAAGTTGATTCTGCCGTATGTGTCCGTATCCAATCGTAGATGGTCATTCGTCACCGTAGTGGTGTATGAAGCCTTGTACCGTCGTGTGCAATAGGGCACCCGATACGCATATTTTGTGTAATATAATGCATATACGACCATATCCCATGTGTAATGCACCATGCTCGTATTGCAAAACGTCGTGTAATGCACCGCGGTTAATCTGGGTAGTTGGATGGGTTGGAGCTGTAGTCGGAAAGGAGTCGGACGGGGTGTCGGACAATGAAATCAGAACAAAACCGTTCCTGGCGAGTGCGATCTCGTAAGCTCTCATGTGGCTCTCGGGGGCCCATGGGTCGCCGGGAGAATTTCCACAGCTTCGCACGTTCGATTTGCAATTGGTGTCGAAACGGGAGTGGGGAAATCGGACAATCCCAACTTTCGCAAATCGTTTGCCAGTGTTCGGAAAGATCGGCCTCGTAACCCCAGCGAGCCTCTCGAGCCCATTTGCTTTTATAGCTCCAACCAGTCCTGACGACCATTACGAACATTACGATGTGTCTGCGGGCCCCACCCTGCCTACCCGGAGATACCGTGGTTGGCGTTGGTAAGTGGGTTGGTCGGAGCGGGGATCGGAGCGGGAGTTGGGTCGGGAGTCGGACACCGAGGACCGTAGCCGATGTCCGTGCTGTCAATGCCGATGTCGTAGCCGGCGTCGGTGCAGCCCCTGATGCAGTCGGTAGAGGCATTGATGGTGTCGTTGTCGCAAGTGTCTGTGCTTGCGGTGGTGCCGGCATAGGCGCAGACGTTGCGGTCGACGAAGGCGCCGGCCTTTGAGAAGATAGAGGCGTCGATGGTGTAGTCGTCGCGTGGGTCGGTGCTGGCGTTGACACCGGCGTAGGCGCGGACATTGCTGCCGACGTAAGCGTTGCCCTGGGAATCGATAGAGGCGTTGATTGCGTAGTTGTCGCAACCGTCGGTGCTGGCGTTTGTGCCGGCATAGGCGCAGACGTTGCTGCTGACGTAGGCGCCGGCCTGGGAGTCGTGCGCGCGTCGATGATGTCGACTTTGGCGTTGGTGTCGGCATAAGCGCAGGCTGTATTGGCGTCGGAACTGGCGTGGGCGTTGCTGATCATGCGAGCGATAACGGCGACGTTGGTCCCGAGGTCCGTGTTGTCAGAGCCGCTGGTGGTACTGCCAACGGACACGCCTTTCCTGTTAGCCCCGAGGCTCTTCGGTTCTCCGTCGTTTTGCTTTACCTGTTCGTCGCCGTCTTCCGCCTCTCTTCCCTCGTCCTCCTCCTTATTGTCCTTCATTTCCTCTACTCTCTCCTCGTCGTGCTTCGCCTCTCTCTTATCGCTGTTCTTCGCCGCATCCTCCTTGTCGTTGTCCTCCTCCTCCTCCCCTTCTCCCTCTTCGTCGTGCTTCGCCTTTTCTTTCGCCTTTTCCTCCTGGTCCTTGGGGTTGGAGATGGAGCTGGCGCTGGCGGCGACACTGCAATAGGAGGGATCGGGGTCGCCTTTGGTCCGGGGGTCCGTGGGTCGACCTGGTCCAGGGTCGTGGAGCAGAGCGCGAGTAACCGTCGGGGTGGCCCGCCGCGCCGCACACGGCGCCGAAGCCCAACATTGGCATAGAGTGCTGTAGAAACATACGCCGCACAAAAAAGTGAAACATGCCTGGTCATGTGCCACGCATGCATTAGCACGCAAACCGTCGCAAACATAGTATGGCCATCCAAATTTGGATCCCCACCCCCAGTGTTGTGCAGCGGCACACTCCGCAGCTGTGTATGGAGGCCAGAGAAACTCCACTAGCAAGGCCCATATCCCGGCAGCCGTGCTCCTCTCCCTGCGGGTCCGTACGGCTGGTGCGCAGGGGCCTGCGCCGGGAGCCCAGCCAATCTGCGCAAAAACTCGGCCTCGGTCATGTTCGCGAGCTGCGCCCTCGCCTGCAAAGCCGTCTGGCGGCCCACGGTCGAGCCGGGCGGCTTCCTCTGGTGTTAGCGCGTGCCAGTTTGGAATGGTCCTGCGGTGTGAGCACTGGCGCTGTCGATGCCTCTCCACGAACACGTTTCCAACACATCATAATCAGTATTACCATGGTGATGCCCAGGCAGAAGCCCAAACACCCACCCACGATCATCCACCTCCATCCGAAAGCGATGGGTCCAAATCCCGGGACCATCTCGAACTGCATGCTGTGGCCCCAGCATGCGAGTGCTGCGTGGACAGTCGCTGAATGACACTCTTGGGGCAGAGCCGCCAAGAATCCCCAAGAGCCCTGCATAGCCGACATAGCCACACCGCCCAAACATTGTCCCGTGTGGTACGCGCCATTTACCACGTTGCCCCATGGCACCTGGTTGAGGTAATTGAGGACCCATGCCATTAGTATGGAGGTGTAAGAGGTAAGTGAGATTGGAAAGGGATGTAAATGGTGAGAAGTGTAGCGGTAAGTGAGCGGAACGCGCGCGCGACCATCCGGACCGGACTTGAGCCAAATTAGAAACTACCATTCATTGAAATTGTCCGCGTTGTCTATTGTTGCGAAGGCCTGGCCAGTACCGCCGACTGAGAGCTCGGGAAGAGGAAGGGCGCAGAACATGGGGGGGGAAAAAAAATAGGAGGAAGAGGTGGATGAGGATTGAGTACAAGAGGGGGATGAACAAGAAACATGTGAAGCAATCGAGGTCGCGGGGAGGGAGGGCAACAAGGAAGGGCACGGGCAAATAGAATGTGGCGATCATAAAGGGAAGGAAAGAACTAATGGCGAGAATGTACGGTTTTGACGGCGATGCCGGTTGCCTATCAGGACCATTCGGCCCGTCTTGGAACCCTCCTTAGGCGACTTCCAGGTTTTTTTCGCAGTGTTGGAGCTAGATTCGGCATCTTGGGCATTTGGGGAGCCACATAGGTAGAGTTAGATTTGGAAGGTGGTGCTGGGGGCGGTATCTGGACCAGGGCCGGGGGCAGGCATTTGGAGCCACATTGAAAGAAACATAACGGTGAACTTGCAACGGCTCGTAATTATAACTGTGGTACATGACGCGAGCCAACTTTACCGCAGGGTCCAACCAAACTTGAGACCTGCCGACAATGTAGTTTTTTCCCTTCTCTCCTCCTTTTCGCTCCGTCCTGCGTGCGTTGTTGTAAGCAATTTTGCTGCCAATTTGCACTTTAATTGTTGAAGCATTCGTTCTACCCGTACGTATAGCTGGGACAAAAAACGAACGCCCATCAATACAAATACCAATCGCAACATCTCTCTCTCTCTCTCTCTTTCTCTTTCTCTCTCTCTCTCTATATATATATATATATCTACGCCTATACGATCAACCTTCGGGTGAGAAGGAGGTTCGGGGGGGGGGGAAGAAACAACGTTTCACTCGATCTGTCTCAATATCGATCCCACTATTGGTCTCGCTAGATCGATCTCACTCGATCGATCTCACAATCGATATCACTCGATCTATTTCATTTGATCGATATCACAATCGATCTGACTATCGATCTCACAATCGATCTCACGATCGATCTCACTATCGATCGCACAATCGATCTCACATTCGGCCTCACAATCGATCTCACTATGGGTATCACAATCGATTTCACAATCAACGTCATCATCACCATCATCAACATCATCGTCATTAACGTCATCATCATCATCATCATCATCATCGTAACACCATCGCCATCACCTCATCACCATCATCATGCACATTATCATCATCACCACCATCATCATCATGGGGACACCATCATCGTCATCATCATATGATCAACACCCGAACACGACCATCATCATCACCACCGAAAGCAGCATCATCATCATCAGCAACATCATCATCATCATCATCGGGACACCATCATCATCGTCACCATCACCATCATTATCATCATCATAGGGACACCACCAGCATCAGCATCACATCATCATCATCATCATCAGCATCATAATCGTCATCATCGGGCCGCCATCATCAAAATGAACATCATCACCTCATCATCGTCCTCATCATCATCATCATCATCATCGGGACACCATCATCGCCATCCTCATCATCAAAACCATCGGGACACCATCATCACAACCATCAACATCATCAGCAACATCATCATCATCATCATCATCATCATCGGAACACCACCATGATCGTCGGGACACCATCATCATCTTCATCATCACCAACATCATCATCTCATCATCATCAACATCCTCATCACCAACATCATCATCATCATCGGGACACCATCATCATCAGCAATATCAACATCATCAACATAATCATCGGGATACATTCATCACCACCATGGCCATCATCATCACCATCAACATTGTCAACATCGTCAACATCATCATCATCATCATCATCATCATCATCATCATCATCATCATCGGGCCACCATCATCATTACCACCATCACCATCATCATCATCAACAACATCATCGACATCATCATCAACATAATCATCATCATCGGGACACCGACGGGACACCAGCGTGACACCGGCAGGACACCACGGGCCACCGGAAAGGAATCATTTGGTCTGGCCGCTCCCCAGCTGGAGGCGGGACACTGGCGGGACACCGCGGGCCACCGATTGCCGGAGGGGGGTTCATTGGTCCGGCCGCGCCTCAGCCACAGGAAACTTTCTTCTCGCCCGCCCACGCAGTTTCGCCTCGCCCGCACGCGCGGCACGCACGAAGACGAAACCGAAATCGATTTCCCGGTACAGGGGCTCTCCGTTGCACTTCGATCTCACCCCCTTACCTCCGATATACGGATTCAAACATATATATATATATATATATACATTGGAATATGTATATGTATATGCATATACATATGTATACCTATACGACCACCCTTTGGGTGATAAGGAGGTTCGGGGGAGGAGGAACCAACGTCTCATTCGATCGGTCTCACTATCTATCTCACGATCGATCTCACCATCGGTCTCGCTCGATCGATATCACTCGATCGATCTCGCAATCGAACTCACTCGATCTATTTCATTCGATCGATCTCATCATCGACCTGACTATCGATCTCACAATCGACCTCGCATTCGGTCTCACTATCGATCTCACTATCGGTATCACAATCGATCTCACGATCAACGGCATCATCATCATCATCATCAACAACATCGTCCTCGTCAACGTCATCAACATCATCATCGGGACACCATCATCAACATCACCTCATCACCATCATCGTCAACATCATCATCATCAACTCCATCATCATCGGGACACCATCATCATCATCATCATCATCATCGGAACACCACCATCATCAAACTTATCATCATCATCATTTTGAACAACATCATCAACATCGGGCCACCATCATCATCAGCAACATCATCATCATCATCGTCATCGGGACACCATCATCATCGTCACCATCATCATCATCACCATCATAATCATCGAAACGCCATCATCATCAACATCAACATCATCATCATCATCATCACAATCATCGGGCCGCCGTCATCAAAATCATCATCATCAACATCATCATCATCCTCATGATCAACATCATTACCATGACCGGGACCCCATCATCGTCATCCTCATCATCAAAGTTATCAGCATCATCGGGACACCATCATCATCAACAGCATCATCATCAACTTCGTCATCATCGTGACACCATCATCATCATCTTCATCATCAGCAGCATCATCTCATCATCATCACCATCATGATGATCATCAACATCATCATCAGCAGCATCATCGGGACAACATCATCATCTACATCATCATCAACCTCATCATCATCGGGGCACCATCATCACCACCACCATCACCATCATCATCATCATCATCAACAACCTCAACATCATCATCAACATCGGGACACCATCATCATCACCACCATCATCACCACCATCATCATCATCACCATCACCATCACCATCACCATCATCATCATCATCATCATCATCATCATCATCGAGACACCGACGGGACACCGGCGGGACACTGGCGGGACACCGCGGGCCACCGGCCCCAGGAAAGGAATCATTTGGTCCGGCCGCGCCTCAGCCGGACGAGACTTTCTTCTCGCCCGCCCACGCAGCTTCGCCTCGCCCGCACACACGGCACGCACGAACACGAAACCGAAACCGATTTCCCGGTAGGGGGGCTCTCCGTTCCACTTCGATCTCACCCCCTCACCTCCGATGTATATATATATGCATGTGTGTATGTATGTATGTATGTATGTATGTATGTATGTATGTATATATATGTACATATATATATATAAATAGAATCAATACCACACCACAAACAAACACAACAATCTTACGAACCACTATGCTGTCGGAATATAATTCGGGGGCAACTATGGGAACGCATGGAATTTTGCTGTCACGATACGACAGAAACTGCATAACAACGTCCGACGGGTTCTTCATATATTCGTAGTACCGTGTGCACTCTCAATCATCTGTTTGTCGCACGTGTGCGCATTGAACCTCCACGTCGCGTGGCAAAACCTTGAGAGTCAAGCATTCGTAATCCATTGGCTGCATAATAAAACTGCCTTCAAACGCGCATTTTTGCTTGCGGGTACTTCCTGTGAACAAGCAATGCAAAACGTTCCTCGGTCCAAAGCGGCTGGCTCACGAGGGACCTAGTAAAACACTCGCGCATCCTAAGCCAAACCCACAACGCCCCAACTGGCTTGCGCGAACTTCTCAAACTGGTTTCACGGGGCGACCGTTCCTCCCATAAAAACATGCGATGGTGCCGGGTGTTGAATCGCTCGCAATGGAATCGTGAGTGGACGATGGGAGCGCAACTATTGCCTTGCCATACTTCTTCCTGGCAATGCGTAATCCAGTACCGCTTGCTTGCACTCTGCCTGGTGGGCAGAAGCGCGGCCGTCGTTTGGGACTGGAACATCACGCTGGCCTCCGAATGATGGCAGTACTTCTATCAACATTACGTTTGCTCTGCGATATCCCAACCATTTCGTCTACCACAAACCACATATGGTACGCGCTGCCTTACTTTCGTTGTCGTTGAGCGCCAACCTTACATACAGAAAGTGACTACTTCATTGCGAACGGGCGATGCGACACAGCCATATGCCTTCTCAATGGCCGACGAAACTACCAATTCGCACAACGCAATCTTGCCGCCACTGAGAACGACCTCTGCAAGTCGATTATATGGCAAAATGATTACTGTGGCGTGTTCTTGATTAGTACTGGGACGGAGGGTCGATGCAATCAGAAAGACGCGCGATAAGGATGCAAGGGCTTGGGCGCCCATGTTGAAGCTTTTCGAGCGGGGCGCAGCCAACGACAGTGGCCAAGGCTGGACCGAGGAGGCAAGGATGCAAGGGTACCCTTGAGAAGGTTGCCCACCCTTACTATATGGGTTGACTGTAATCTGGAATCTGGACCCCCTGTCATGGGTACGGACAAACAATGAGCAATGCCCAACAGCAAATGTTCTCCAGAATCAACAACGGCCGCTGTCGGGCAGGCTGCATTCTGTCTCAAATGAACCACGTCCGCGGCGGCACCGACACCAGAGTCCTGTGAAAAGTGAACAAAATCTGCTGTTGGTCTTTGTATCCATTCTTTCCGTACCCATTTCGATCGTCCCGACATCTTTACACATCGATGTTTGCTTTGACTCCGGATTGGACCTCCTACTTTCGACACTCCGGCTCCGCCGCTCCTCTCTCGCGGAGCTGCGGTGCGTGCGGACGGTGCCAAGCAGGGAGGAAGAAACGAACCAATGGCAAGAAGGCAGCGAGAGATGCGTGTCAGGGAACAACTCCTTGGCAGCCTTCGTAAGAACCAGTAGGGGCGATTCAGCCTGATCAAAGGGCCAATCAACTGGACTAGCACGGGCTATACCCATGAAACGTGTTAAGCGGGATTTGGCCGGTTTTCCGTCACAGATATACCAGCGCTGATGCTGAAATGCATTTCCTAAGAGCTGCATCTTAATGCAGTGGTGCAGGCTGCGTGACTAGAGGGTGATCATCGACCGCGCCGAGAAGCACCAAGCGAACTCGGCGATGAAGTGCTGGCCCTAAGGGATGGCACGCTGCATGCTGTGGCTCTTCTCCTGCTCCCGCTCCTCTCAGGCCCTCCTCCTTCTCCTGACTGGGAGCCCTGTTGATCGCCAGCGAGCACACTCACCTGAGCCAGTTGAACACTTACAAAGACATTGACAACGTCTACTTGATCGGCTGAATCCGCCGCGCCCTGCCACAGCAACCTCTGGGTCGGAAGACTACGCTGCACTGCCGCAGTGTGCACGCCGCAGGCGGACGGGGAAAACATAGCAGCCCCGCTGCTCGACGCAGGGCCTGGACCTGGGCGCCCGCCGGCCCTCGTGGGGGGCAACCACAGCGCATGGGATTGCTCCTCTCCCGCCTCCGCCCCTCCCCTGTCTCAGCAAAAAAACAATACGAATACCCTCCTCCCCTCTCCCTCCCCCTCCTCCCCTCTCCCTCCTCCCCTCTCCCTCCCCCTCCTCCCTCCTCCCCTCTCCCTCCCCCTCCTCCCTCCTCCCCTGAAGCTGTATGCTGCAGGGGGGGCCTTGTTTTCGGATCGGCGCGTTGCTCCCGTCGTTCAGAATGGTGCTCTCGCCGTGGCGCGGGCCACCCTTCTGGATCCGAGCCTTGCCTCACTGTGGCTCACCCATCATTTCCCATCATCCGCCGTCCCCTGGTCCACCTGTTCCTCCCGCTCCCTCCCCTCCAATTCCCGCTGCTGCTATTCGTCTCGCCCTAACGCGGGCCACTCTTATGAACACGAATCTTCTTTCTTCATCGTTGTCGCCCCCCTCGTTTCCACTCCTCCGCCTTCCCCGGGTCCTGCTTTCCCTCCCGATCATCCCGATCCAACTCCTGCTGCTGCTGTTCCTCCTCATCCTTTTCTTCCCGCCCATCTGCCTGCTCACCCGCCACCTCCTCCTCCTGTGCACGCAGCGCTTCTTTTTCCGATGGCGCATAACACTACGTGGTCTTTCTGTGTGAGTCGCATGTCGGCCATGACACGCGTCCGCGGGTAGAAAAACATCAGCGCCATGGGAAGGGATGGGAGGGAGGAGTAGGATGTCAAATGATGGGCGAGCGCACCTAGCTTGCCCTTTCCTCCTCTCCTCTCCCCTCCCCCTCCCCCTCCCGCTTCCCCCCTCCACCTACCTGCAGGCAAGGTAATGGCGAAGCAGGCCCCCTGAGTGGCGTGAGCAGGCTCCGAATTTGCAAAGGAATGGTACGACTGCTGTGGTAATACTTGTGTGGATGAGTCTGCTAATCGAGCAACATTATCACATGATCGTCCTTCCTAAGGAGAATCCCACCAGCCCTCTGGGCGTAGGTGGTCTAGTGAGGCTCCTCTTCCAACCCCCTTTTTCCCCTTCGGGGAAGGGTTTATCTTTATTCCTTATTAATATATACCCCATTCCCCACCCGGCCGGCGGCCAACCCGGAACCATGCCGACCCCATACGCCCCCCCCCCTCCGCCAGCCCTGTCAAAACACAGTGCAAAACGCACTCTGCCTCCACATTTGGAGCATGCGCGGCCAAACCGATGTGCCCCCCCCCCACACCATCCCTGTCAAAAGCGATATAAAACACAATTAGGGGCGAAGTCTTGAGTCATGTTCGTGAGGCCCGCGAGCACTTCGTATTGTTTTTGACAGGGACGGCGGGTGTGTCAGCATATTCCCTGCTGTGCGCAGGTCTACCATCCATCACCAAAAAATACACCATGCACCTCGCGGCTAAATCCCGATCCTGCGCGGCCACCCCGCGATTACTGTCAAGTAGTTTTTGACAGGGACGGCGGGGTTGGTGGCGCGTGGCCTGCTGTGCGCAGGCCCATCAAACATAATGATGGGCATTGGTATTCGACAGGGATGGTGGGGGCCGACATGTTCCCGATGTGTGCCGTCACGTGCGCAGGCGCACCTGACGGACTCTGCACGTGCCCCGAACTTGGCGCACCTGGCGCATCTGGCGCACCAGGCGTGCCTGGCACGCTCGGGCCCCAGGGGTGCCTGGCGCGTGTGGCGCCCCTGGCACGCGTGGGCCTCGTCGCCCAAGCGTCTCGCACCTGGGGTCGGCTTTGGTTCCCAGTAGCTGTCCATCCAAAGGCGACCGCTGAACATGCTCAGGCTCGGGTGTTCCTTATGTGTTGGGAGGGCGGGTGGGAGTGAGCTGGACGGCCTGCGGGCGGGTGGGTAGCTTGACCTCTCCCCCTGCCCCCTCCTCTGGACCTGGACGGGGGGGGGGGCGCGAGGCGTTGGAGCGTCCAAGATGGCCCAAATCGGCTCCAAGTCCAGGAGGGCCCCTGGGAGTCCAAGGTGGGCTCGAAGATGGCTCGAGATAGCGCACGATGCCCCCAGATGGCTCCGAACATGCTCCAACAAGAAACCCCAGTAACGTTCCAAGACGGCTCCAACGGCGTCCGAGACCTCCAAGGAGGCCCCCCCGAACCCCAATCCTTCCAAGACCTAAGGAACAATGGGTGTTCTTTACAATGACTTTTTCGGGCCCTGGTCCTCTCACCTTCCCCCTCCCCCGCCTTCCTATTGGTCGGTGGGGGGGAGGGGCGGGGGCGGTGCCAAGTGAGGTGGGGCCGTCCTCACATAACGAGCTATGTCTGTGTTCTCCGCGCAAGTTCTCTGGCTCGAGCATGCCCGCAGAGGGTCGCGCGGGCGAGCCCGAGGCTTTCTTCCGCACCTCACCGCGCGGCGGTGCCTCTGGCCATTCGAGCTGCTCGACGTGCTCCTCGCGGGAGCTGATCGAGGTTGGCCCGCGCTGCGAGGGCAGCTCTCTCGACCCAGCGGGCTGTGCGCTGGCGGCGAGCTGCGAGACGGCGCGGCTCGGTTGCGGCTCGTTCGGCCTGCTGATCTGGTCGCTCTTCGCTCTGGTGAGCGACCTGGTTGTGGAGCAGGAGGGTGAGGACGAGCTCGACGTGGTCGAGATTCAGAGGCCAGTTGAGCTATGGTCTCGCAAGTTCTATCGTCAGACGGCGACGGATGGCGTGGAGGTGCAGCTGGTTCGGAAAAAGAGCGGGAACATCTGGGTGGTTCTCACGCCGGACTTGGGGCTCGGGCTGATCTGCATCACCGCGAAGACGTCCATCTTCGGGGACCCAGTGGCGGGCATCCGGTGGAGGCCCATGCCGCCGCTGAGTGCAAGCCAGCGCGATGCCTACCTGCAGCAGGCGACAGAGGGAAGGCGTGCGGGGACGGTCCCTACGCTCCCGCTCTACCGCCCTGGTCGAGCTGGTCAGCAGGCGATCGCCGTGAACGTGCTGTATGCGATGCGCAGTTCAGGTGCGTCCTCTCTCAAAACTTCGAGGTGGTCTTTGAGGAGTCCGAGACGCTTCCTGAGTGTGTTGGCCGCCTTGTTCGTGCTGTACGAAGCTCTGGCCCTGATGGGTGTCATCGAGTACATGAAGGAGGTGTGGGTGGCTCTTCTGAGCTACCTCATCGCGGCGAAGGATGCTTTCGTGGAGAGCTCGGACGTCGTGCAGGAGTGGGTGAGCTACGGCATGGAGTGGAAGGAGTGGGCCCAGAACCTGATGCCTCTGCAGCGTTGGCTGGCCGTGTTCGTCGCGCTGGGGCTCCTCACCGCCTGGGCTGCTCACGAGAGGTCAGATCGAGTGGAGCCCGGAGAGTCCTCGATCGGCTCGTCTTCAGCGTCGAGCGTCGATATGGCCGTTGGTCATACTACGTCGCAGCCGCCGCCCTGGCCATCATCCTCGCCGCCGTCGGTGGTGGAGTCCGCCTTGGTGGCGCAGCTGAGCGACCTTGCGGAGTCGCAGAAGGCCATGATGGAGGAGACCAGCGAGATGCGGACGGCGGAGCGTACTCGGGAGTTGCGTCGCGATGTGCTGGAGTCGTCCCTCGAGACTCGAGGTCGTGCTTCGGAGGAGGCTAATCGCCAGGTGATCGAGAGCATGATGGCCCGTCTGGACAAGTTCGAGGCTCGACTGAAAGGGGGGGCCCCAGCCGAGGTGAGCGTCGGAGATCGGGTCGCTGCCGTCGAGGGTTCGGGTGCTGCGTCGCCGGCGGGTGCGACTGTGGGTCCACCGACAAAGACGTCCGATCCGATCTTGATGGAGACGCCGGGGAAGAGGTCGGCGCCCAGTACCCCAGAGGAGTTGGCCATCAAGCGGATGAGGTTCAAGGCTCAGCTCCCCCAGCAAGTGTTCATGGAGCACTTGGAAGAGTACCAAGAGATCCCTCCCGAAGAGTGGAACAGTCGGATGCCGGAGGGTTATCGTCAACGGATTTCGGCGGAGGTGCTGTCGAAGATCTACTCGTCCGGGAAGACGGCGGAGGCGTGGGCTCGGGACTTCATCCGAGATCGTGGCCTGATGGAGTGCAACACGGCGCGAGAGGTGATCGCGGCCTTCGCTGCGGTGGACACGATGCTGATGACGGATCGGCAGAAGGGCTTGCTGAATCTGGTGAGTTTCGAGCAGCTGGTGCGAAAAGGTTACGTCATCGTGCGTGCCTACCGCAACGTGCAGAGTCGCGACGACTGGAGCCGCCCGAAGGATGCCAAGGGCTGGAAGTCGAAAGTGGACTGGGAGGCGGCTCGACGACTGGATCCACAGCTGGCGGACGAGAGCACGATTCGGGTGATGAGTGCCGAGGAGGAGATGAAGAAGGCCATGGTCAGGGACGCGCAATTGCTGAAGGCGCGGACCGACCTGGGCGGAGGCTCGGCGGCCCCGCCGTGATGTCAAGGAGCTTCAATTGGGGCCGGTCAATTTCGTGTTGTTTGGCCCCTGCAGCTGATGTGGTGGTCTACCTCTCCGCCGGCATCTTTTGTTGCCCTTGCCTTTTCTGCTGCAGCTGATGGGGGATATTCTCTGCGGTTGCCACGTGAGCAGGCTCATGACGAATTGGGTCTTCTATGTCTCGACGGTGCGACGTCCTGTCCGAGGCGGTACTGCTCTCGCACCCAGAGCCTCCGAGTTCTACGTCTCGTCGTGTCTTGGGGCGATGGAAGGAGGAGGTGGGGATCCTTGGGCGGGCCAATCGCTTTCTCCGGGCCCCTCGTCGACTCTACCGCGGGAGCCTGGGGGGCAGTCTTCCGGAGCTGGCCGAGTGCTGGGGACGGGAGGCCATGCTCAACGACCTGGACAGGGACTTCTCTCGGCGTGTGCTCGGGGAGGTTGGTCGCCGCCAGCCGCCGCCGACGACGCCCGGTCAAGGAGCCGCGATCTCGCGGCCGCGGCCTGCCGCCTCGGCGGTGGGCAGTCAGTCCCAGTCGACATTCAGGCTGAGGTCTGCCGAACTTCGGATGAGGAGTGCGGGCGGGAGTGTGCGGCTGCCGGACAGTGGCGAGACGGTCCCCGCCCAGTGGGATCGGTTCGCTCCACCTCCACCGGGGGCCCGGCCTGTGAGTGTGAGGTCTGTGTCGCCCTGGGTGGCACAGAAATTGGAAAGTTTCGGGAGAAGATGTTGATGGAGAATGGCAATGCTTGCGTGCTGGTGTACGAGGTGCGCAACTACGTGAACCTTCACTTCCGGGAAGAGAAGGAGGGGCTGCAGTTATCACAGAGGATTGCCTGGCCAGGGATGCTGTGTCGTATCCCCGAGAAGGTAGACGAGGTCGGGCCCGTGTGCGCGGCGAAGTAGGCCGAGCTGATCGACGGGGAGCCGGAGGTGACCATTCGCTTCGTGTCCGACCAGAGGCGTTCCAACACCCGCTGGTGGCCCCCGCCGTAGTGTGCGATGGGCGGGTTGAATGCCACGTCCTTCCTGGAGGTGTCCGAAGAGACGAAGGAGGGCGGTGTGACTATGCGCTGCGGCACGGGCGACTCGCCCGACCCCTACTACATGCTGGAGCTGGGAGAGGACCTCGGGTCACACTTCTTGCTGCCTGGGTGGTCGGGGGACGAGCTGGACGCGATCCTGCCCGAGGGTTCCCTGTTGCACGGGAAAGGCGTCTACGTTGGGGTGAAGGTGGTCCTCGTGGGATTCTCATGGGCTTGCTGAATGGCTCAGGCAACGATGGAGGGCATCTTCCCGATGGGGCCGGAGGTTGGGTTGCCGTCGTGGTCAGAGGTTCAGCGCCTCACAGAAGGGGGTCCTCTGCCTTACCTCAGTTGGGAGAGGCCCGCGGCTCACTGCGAGTGCGTCGAGGACGTTGGCCTCATCGGGCTGGACTACCCTGCGACGTCGGATCCGTAGGAAGTTACGACCGTGGAGGAGCTGCCCGACGGGATCGCGCGGGTCGTGGGCGTTCTGTCCGGGGTCTGCCTGATCTTTCAAGGAACGCTGAATACTTTCTTGAAGGTCTACTTGTGGTGCGCGGAGTTTCGCGGGAGGCCTGGGCGCGAGGTGCCTCGGGAAAGGCCGAGAGAGCTTGCGGCCGCTGCGGCTGTCGCTCCTCTGATCGTCGTCGACCAAG
Source organism: Prorocentrum cordatum (assembly GCA_963575745.1). Lineage (NCBI taxonomy): Eukaryota > Dinophyceae > Prorocentrales > Prorocentraceae > Prorocentrum > Prorocentrum cordatum. Next base: position 436,336 of record CAUYUJ010004369.1, read on the forward strand.
CGGTGGCCTGAGATCCTACCGTGATGATGTTCGATGCCAGTCGGTGCGGGGGGGAACTATCGCTACCTCGAGTACGGTGGACGAGCAGCGTCGAGGAGCTCGGGACGTGGTGCCCGGAGGCTGGACGGGGCGGACTGGAACCTCCTCTTCGTGGGCTGCGGCTTCCTGGTGCGAGGGCGAGGTTGTCAGTCGCGTGGGCGACGACGTGGAGTTGTGCACTCGCGTCTAAGTGCTGCTTGTACACGAGGGCTGGGACGACACCAGCCAATGAAGGAGGGCGTGCGACGGCGTTGGGAGGAGAAGGAGCAGACCAGCCTGCTGAAGATCAGCCAGGGTTTTCCGATCGGTCAGGCACCGAAGGAGTGCCTCAGCCGGTGGCGCTGAAGATCGAGGCGTCGTCCGACATCGCGGGGTTGGATCCGCTGCTGCCGCTCAGGATGGGAGTTTCGGTCCCGGTGAAGGTGTTGCGTTTGGTCCACTCGCCATCGCTCGGACGTCCATTCCCTGTGTTTTTTTTTGTTTTTTTTTTTTTTTTTTTTTTTTTTTTTTTTTTTTTTTTTTTTTTTTTTTTACAAATGATCAAGGATGCTCCTCGATGGTTCTCGCCGAAGGAAACATGCACACGTCCGAGCGATGCCAAGTCCACTTCGACGGCGGGCACACGCAGGCGGGGGACCGGGTGGATGGGCTGCTCAGGATCGCGGCGGTGCGGGGCTACCCGCTGCTCGACTGCAGCGCGGACGTCCGGCCCGGGGCCAACTCCGACCTGGCGGACGAGGTCGACGTGCTGAGAACGGAGCTGCTGGCGGAGATCGGCATCGACGGCGGGCACTCCGAGCTTGCTTGCTCTGCCTGGTCGTGAGTGCTATCGCGGCCTGGAGGTCCACTGCTACTACGACTGCGGCATCTGCTTTGAGGCTGACCGGGTCTTCGAGGGGACGACGCGACGAAAGACATGTTGGACTGGGAGGACGAGGTCGGAGCATGTCGGGGAACCTTCCCTCAATGCACGTGGGGCTGCCAGGCATTCAAGATGACGGAGCTCACGGGAACGGCGTGTGCTCTGCTGCGGTTGGAGCGTCCTCGCTATCATCCGCGGCCTGGTGCGACTCTCTGTGGGAAGGAAGCCAGCGGTCGTTTTCGGACGAGAACGTCTCGGGCCTACCCGTCAGAGCCCTGTCGCATGCTGGCGGACTCTTACATTGGATGTCATGCTGGACACGCAGTCGAGGCGGGAGGCCGACCGGACAGAGAGGGCGCTGGAGCAGCTGAGTTCAAAGACCTTGGACCGCCGGCGTGGGGACCTGACTGCTCTGGAGGAGCTGTCGACGTCCATCCTCGGGGTCGCCGGGGCATCGAGCCAGCTGCCTCTCGGGGCGAAGGAGCCCTCGAGGTGGGCGCGGGCGCGCGCAGAAGGAGTCCGGGATCAGGGGCTGCGGGTGCGAGTGCGGCGCCTTCGTCGAGGACGTGTCTCGGGGACAGCAGGCCTGGCCGGAGGGCGCCCGCCCGCCGCGGTCGTGTGAGGTCGGCCGCGTCAGGAGGTCCTGGGCGTGGCACTGCGTGCTCGGTCTGGCGGATGCTCGTGATCTGGATGGCGCTGCCGGTGCAGGTGGGGGCGGTCGCGGAGGAGAGACTCCGCCATCACGCTCAGCACCGCAAGATGGGCAACACCCACCGTGGGAACGAGTCGGAGCGTGTGAGGTCATCAGGAGGGCTGCGGCGGGAAGAGGCGACCCGAGGACTCTCCCTGCTCCCGTTCTCTGTCTCCACCAAGACGGCGCTGAGTTGCTATGTGCCCAACGTGCGCCGTTTCCTGGGTTTCGCCAAGGAGTGGAACCAGCCGATGATGCGCCGGGATGAGATCGACGACTCGGTCCTGTGTTACTTGGATAGCCTAGTGGAGGACGAGGAGGTGGGCCCACACAGGGGTGAGACTTCGTGGTTCACGGTCTCGCCTACGTGTGGCCAAAACTGTCGACAGGACTACCGAGGTCGAACCGAGCTCCACGCGCCTGGCATCGACTTCGTGTGGCGGGAGAAGGCGGGCCGCAGCCGCTGGAGCTGTGGGCCGTACTGGACGAGGCCATGAGGTTGGCTGGGAATCATGAGGCGGCTGATGCCGCCGAGGTCGCTCTCGACGCCTATATCAGGTCCGCGGAGCTGCTCGCCTTGCGAGGCGCCGACGTCGTGATCGACGTCGACACGGCGGGCGAGCAGGTCGTCGCTCTTCGGTTCGGAGTGGCCGAGCGTGGCGGACGGACGAAAAAAAGGGCACGAGGCAGGGCGTGCTGATCGACCGCACGCACGTGGCCGACATGCTCATGCGGAGGAAGGCCGACCTCCGGGGGACCGTGTCTTCGCCTGCTCTGTGGACGCCTACCGTCGAGCCTTCAGGCGGGCCTGTGGCGATGTGGGCGTCGAGCGCCTCCCTCCGCATGCCGCAAAGCACTCAGGACCCAGCCACGACGCAGCTACGGGCTACAGGACAGTGTGGGCCATTCAGCGGCGCGGACGATGGGCGAGCGAGAAGAGCGTGCTCAGGTATATGAAGACGCACGCTCTAGTGGCAGCTCGTGCCGCGCTCCCGTCCGAAGTCATCGAGCGGGGCGCAATATCGTTGACAAAGAAGGACGTCCGTCCGCTGCAGGCCCGAGAAAGAAAGGATTTCAATCGTTTAATGCCAACATTTCGATCTGTCTCGTTCGTTTCGTTGGCCAGTTGCCGTGCAGAGTTTTCGCTTTTTCAGGCCTCGGGGTGCAGTCGTGAGCCCAGGGGCGGCCGCTGGAGGCCCTGCGTGACCCACCCACCCAGACCCCAGTGCCTCCAACAGCCAGGCGCTGTCGCCAGACAAGCGGTGGTGCGGGACAGTGTATGGCGCCCTCGACCTCTCGAGCTGGGCTGTCAGGGCCCCTCGTCGCTCGTGCCAGGCCGCCTCGACCACAGATCGCCGCCGCTCTCGGTGGCTTCACGTCCACGCGTTGGGCAGAACATTGTGTGTACAGTGGCTGGCGCCACCTCTCCGCCGCCCCCCCGTCCGGGTGAGAGTTGGACCTGGGAACTCTAAACACGGGTTTTTGCTTTCTGGCCTTTTCGTTTCCTGTGGCCATCCGGGGCCTCAAAATGGCTCCAAGATTGCTCAAGAGAGCCCCAAGAAAGCCCCAATACGGCACCCAAAATGCCCAATAGCACCCGAAGAGCGCTCCAAGAGGGGTCCAAGAGGCGTTTTTCGGTGCTCCCGAAGGGCGACAATACGTATAACACATTGTGTTCAATTATTGTTATGATGATGATGATGATGATGATGATGATGATGATGATGATGATGATGATGATGATTATTATTATTATTATTGTTATTGTTATTATTATTATTATTGTTTAAATTTTAAATTTATATAAAACAAAAAAAATCGATGTCCTCCAAAATGGCCCCAATAACGCCCCTGAAACTCCAAAGGGCGCCCCCCCAAAAGGCCCCCAAAGGCCTCCAAAAGGCTCCCAAAAGACCCCGTACGAAGCCTCAAGAGGATCCCCGAAGTACCCAACTCTCCCTCCTTCTCCTCCTTTTCGTCCTCGCCCTTCTCCACCTCCACCTCTTCCTCCTCCATCCTCCCCTTCTTGGGGTACATGACGGCTTCCCCCCTTAGTTTTTCTGCGTGCTCCCCCTGTTCCCTGATCACATCAACTCCCCTGGGCATCGTTTCCGGATGGGCTGATGGGGACACCTTTTGGTTAGCGGGCACGCGAAACATGTCGAACGCCGAGCGTGCTACGGCGGGCCGCGCCAATAGCGAAACGAAGAGCAATGCAGGCGTCGGCGCGCGAGGAACCGCGATGCCGACCAGGCGGTCGGTCGCAGAACAGCTTGCCGAAAATGAAAACCACGTGGGCGCGTCAAACTTGGCGCCAGAAAGCACAGGAAACGCCCCAAGAGAACGAGGAAAACGCCGAAGAGACGGAGGCAGTAGTGGTGGCCCATCGCGCTGAACGATCACCGCCGTGGCCACGTAGAGGATGCAGCCTTGGTGGCGCGAGGAAGGCGAACGGGTGGCCGAGGAAGGAAGTGGCGCCGCGCAAATGGGCCCCGTGAGGTCGTGCAGACAGCACCAGGGTAGGCGGAACAAACAGGATCAGGCGACCGCGCCAGGCGGCAATGTGACCCAGTAGCCGTGGCCGAACATCCCAAGGGACAGCCTTGTCGTACACATAAAACTTCAGATGGCCGTGGGCCGACACTGAACCCCGCGAACGCGAACGAGAAAACAAAACTGGTCGGCACGCAGTGACCGTGCAAGTGGACACGCTCCAAAGTGGAAACCCAGCGCGTACCCGAAGCCAAGGAGAGACCTTGTCGTGCAGGTAGGACTTCAAAAGGCCGTAGGTTGACTTGACACCCTGCTAGTCACGTGCGGCGGGGGGCAGGGGCGGGGGGGGGCAGGCGGGGGCAGGCAGACTGACTGCGCGACCCTCCAGGGAGAGGGGCCGCCTCTCGACGGGAATGATAGGCAGCGCGACCAGGGGCAGCTCGTGTTGGGCTGCCCGCGTGGCGGCTGCATGCTGTGAAGCTGGTTTGCGGGGCGGCTCCCCAGGCTGAGCGAGGGGAGGGGCCGGCAGCTGATGCCTGCTACTCTGAAAGCCTCGGCAAAGGAATGCCCAGGGTGGACTGGCGGCTGAGGATTGCCCGCGGTAAGCAGCTGATCGCTGCAAGCACTCGAAAAGCTTCGGCAGAGTAAATGCCCGTCGTAAGATCGCTGCAAGCGCTCGAGACGCCTCGGCAGAGGAATGCCCGTGGTATGCAAGGATCGATCTGGCTTGAAGGGGCGCAGGAAGACGGGGTCAAGGGCTCTGGTCGTAATGCTTCCTGGCGCGCGGCTTATAATCGACAAGGGAATGCCCGAGGTGGCCAGGCAGCTGATCGTCGCAGATACTCCGAAGACCTCGGCAGAGGCACGCCCAAGGCGATGCTGCCAACACAGGCGGGCAACGAAAGAGGGGTGCAGGTGGCGGGGGCCCCTGCCTGCTCAGGAGGAGTGTTCGATGACGTCGCTGCCGAACAACTCGACAGCTGCAGCGGCAGGAACGGCAGCCTAGGCCACAGGTCGCCACGTGGCTGGCTGTCGCTGCATCCGTCGGCCTCCGCCGCGCCCCCGCCGAGGCGCGCCGCGCCGCGCGCCGCTGCGACGGGGCAGCGGCCGGAGCGGCCGCCTAGGACACTGCCGCTGATCGCCCAGAAGCCTGGCGTCGCTGCGCCCGTCGGCATCCGCTCCCCTCCCGCCGCGGCGCACCGCGCAAGCTGCGCTGTCGCTGCTGCGTCGGGGCCGGCGATGCGAAGCCCAGCCGCAGCCTCCATGCCGCGACGAGAAATTTGGTTGGGGGCGGCCCCCCGCGTCCGAGAGCGCGGCCGCGCCGGCGTCGGCCGCGCCGGTCGCGCACTGCAGGGCCTTCTCTGCCAGTGCTATCGGCGCCAGAGGGCGGGGGCCGCGAGGAGGGCGTCCAGGCGCCTGCCGATGGATGTAGCAGGCGAACCGCCTCCGCCCAGCTGCACCTGGCGCTGCCCCGCGCCGCGGCCTCTGGGGGCTCGTCGTTCAGGGCGCTGGCAACGTCGACTGACTCGTGCGCAGCCCCGCCGCCGGCAGCGGGATCAGTCGAAGAGGTGGGCGGGGGGATGGTCGCTCTCTCCTGCTCGTCTGGCGCCCCGCGTTTCTGTTCCAACGCCTGCTCTGTCCCCAAGTCTTCGGCGTCGGCGTCGGCGTCGGCGTCGGCGTCGGGGTCGGTGTCGGCGTCGTCGCCAGCGTCGGCGTCGTCGGTCGCCTGCCGCCTGTCAGACAAGGCCAGGCCGTCGACGTTGCCGAGCACCAGGTTCCATCCGGCGGGCGCCGAAGGGGCTGGGGGATCGCGGCTTCTCGGAGCCAGGCCCTGTGTCCAGCCGCTTTCAGGCAGACGCGCCAGCGTCGCGATCTGGCCGCCGCGTTGCAAAGGGGGGGCGGCGTCTCGAACGGGCTCGATGGGGCGCGGGAAAACGTTGGGATCCGCGCCGTTGCAAGGGGGGGCGGTGTCTCGAACCGGCTCGAGGGGGCGCGGGAAGACGGGGTCGAGGGCCCCAGTCGTGCTGCTTTCTGGGGCGCGGCTCTCGATTGTCCTGTCTGGGTGGCCGGCGGCCTCCGTCGTCTCGTTTGTGACGGGGGATCCGCCGCTTCCCCGTGGTGGTCTGTCCCCAGGTTGTCGGCGTCGGCGTCGTGAGCGTCGCGGTTGTCATCGTCGTTGTCGACGTCGTCGTTGTCGTCGTCGTCGTCGTCGTCGTCGTCGTCGTAGTCGGCGTCTGTCCCATGGTCGTCGGCGTCGGCGTCGGCGTCGTCGGGGTCGTCGTCGTCGTCGGCCGCTGCGCCTTCGGGTCCTTGTCAGGCCTGTAGAGGGTCAAAGGGGACAGTGGGAGCGATGCCGCTTTCCGATGCTTCCCCTGGTGTGTTGCGTGAGATGGGAGGAGCTTCGTTTCTCTCATCCTCTACCCTGGGTGCGCGACTGATCGCCGCAAGCATGCTTGACTCTTCCCTGGGTGAGCGACTGATCGCCGCAAACACGAATGGAAAAGGGGCCTCGGGGCTCTCATAAGGGCCTCGCGACTCTCCGCGGGGGGTGGCGGGTGGGCCAGGAGGTCGTTGCGATCGGATCGATGCGGCGTGAGGGGGCGCAGGAAGACGGGGACATGGGCTCTGGCTCTGGTCGCAATGCTTCCTGGGGCGCGGCTCTCGATCGGTCTCAGACGTTCCATCTGAAGCCCGGCCTCCGTTGTCTCTACAAGGTGCCGCCCCAGGGTCGCGACAGGGCAGAGCTGGCGCGCCATTCGTGCCGTTGTCTTCCCCGGGGGTGCGACAGATCGTCGCAAGTGCACAGACTTGGTGGGGCGCGTCCCCAGGGCCCCCCCAAGGCGGGCGTCTGACGGCCGCAATGGCAATGGAACGGGGGAAATCGTGGCTGGTAGCGCGACCAATCATCCGAACTGCATCGGGTAAACGGTCTTCCCCAAGGTGGCGGCTGATCGTCGACGGTGCATCGAACATGAGCGGATGACCGCGGCCTCCGTCGTTGCGTGTCTGTGACGGAGGAACCGCCGCTTCCCCCTGCTTCAGCTCCCGCTCGAGCTCCCTCAGCTCCAGCCCCCGCTCAGGCCCAGGCACGGTCGGGGAGCAGGGGGCCGCGGCGGCCGAGGCAGCGGCGGCGGCGGCAGCGGCGCGAGCGGCTGCGGGCACCAACGCGGCAGCCCGAGCCACGGCGGCCGTGGCGCCAGCCGCGCGGCCGGCGGCAGCGGCGGAGGCAACGTCTGCGGCGGCCACGGCAGCCGCTGCGCTGGCGGGCAGACCCGGAGGCGCCACGGCGGCGCTGGCGGCGCCAACGGCCCACGCGGCGCCAACAACGCTCGCGGCGCCTGCGACAGCCGCGGCGCGGGGTGCGCCGGGGGCGCCAGCGCCGGCCCAGGGCGCTCGCGGCGGCCGCGTCGGCGGCGCCAGCGGCGCCGGCGGCGCCGGCGGCGCCGGCGGCGCCAGCGGCGCCAGCGACGCGAGCCGCCCAGGCGGCCGCCCGCTGCAGCCCGCGTCGCGCCGCGGCAAACGCCATCGGCGCCGGGCGGGCCCGCGCCTGGCCGAAAGCATGCTCGAGCCCTAACCCCGGAGGGGGGATCGCCCCCAGGAGACGGCTTGGGCCAAAGGCTACGGACTGATGGGGATACGCGAAGCGTCAACACTTAGAAACGGATGCCGTTCAGAAACACCCCCTCCATCACTATGTACAATACGTGTCCAACGCGCTCTTTTTGTAGGCGAAGGAGGCGCCTCCCAGAAGAGAGGAACGCATGGGGAAGGGGCGCGCCACACCACGTGAACGCGCACCTCCTCAAGCATCAAGGCCGGGCTGGCCGGTCCCACTCCTCCCTCCCCCCCTTTGGTAGTGTCCTCCAGATTCTCCTCTGCGGCGGCGGCGGCCCCTGATGTCACGAGGGGGGATTCCTGGAGGACCCCCTCCTGGAGGATTCCCTCCTCGGTGTTGCTGGGTCGGGCCCCTTGCCCGAGGCTAAGTTAGATGGCAAAAGCTCGACGCATTCAAACCAATTTCATGCAGAATTCACTCCAGGGGTATTGGAGACGCAGACTCATGTGCCACATGAGGATCCACTTGTCGGTGGTGGGGTGACCAACCGACGCAGAGGGGGGAAGTCAGCTTCGAAGGCCGCTGAGGGGAGCCGCCATGAGAAGCTGCAGTCCGACATTTCTTCTCTTCGTGCTGCGGTCCTGGAGCTGTCCAAGGCCGCGGGCATCCAGATTGCTGTCCAGGAGTCGCCGACGCCGAAGACACGATCGAAGAAGCAGACAGTCAAACAGGTTTCACCGACCCTGCTGAAGCTCAGAGAGTGGATGAAGCGGGTTGACCGTAAGAAGATGGTGGTCTCGGAGGCGCAGGTGATCGCAGGTGATCGCAGGACTGGACGACAAGGCCTCCACGCCACCAGCTGCTCCGCCAGCGGCTGCTGCGCCACAGCAGGACAAGCGTCCAGTCCTGACAGCACAGCCCTGGCAGGGAGCCAAGATCGTGAAGGCCGCGGCAGTGCACCAGGCCACGTTCACGGACCCGACCGTCATCGCATGCCAGTCGCCTGGGGAGTACAGGATGGCGGCAGAGAGGCTTGCAGCCCTCTCAGTGAAGACATCGATCACGTACATTCTTTTCAATCAGACCGACATCTTGGACGGCTGGGCGGCCACAGAGGTGATGGTTGATTCACAGACGGGTGGTTCTCGCCCGCTTCTCGCACAGCTACTCCAAGTGGGTCCCAGCCCGCCTGTCCGTGGTGGATTGCCGACTGGACTCAAGGAAGATGAAGCTGTTTCTACTGCCTCGATTTCCACGGGTGCTATGAGATTGACGGTGGCCCTCGATTTCGCAGACGATGGCCTCTTCAGCAGTGCTCGTGACAAACCAGTCTCCCTCCCGTCTCTTGTCTTCAGTGAGACCATGGCGAGGAAGATTTTGAAGCCAAAAGCTGCGGTTGCCTATGATACTGAGGTGACGTGCATATTGATTGTTCGCAAAGAAGATGTGGATGAATTTCTGACATGGAGACCTCCAACAGGGGCCTTTCTCAATGTGCAGGGCAGCAAGCTCGTCCCTGTTTGGCATCGTGTGCGGGGGGGTGAAGCTCTTCCCCAGTATCATGCCAGGGTGGCGTCAGTGTCTACTTCGGCCCAGGGCCGACTGGTCTACCGCCCCTCCCACGACTCCAGCCTCGGCGTCTTGAGCGAGAAGCCGGTGTCAGGAGAAATCTTGCCTCGGTGGTGGCTGCAGAAGTGTCGAGAGACCTGGGCAGACGTGGCGGACGTCAAGAACTGGGCGACTCAGCGTGGTTTCGTGAATGTTTCTTCGATTTCCCGCTCCTCCAAGCGTGCGTGGTACATGCGGGCCGACCTGCCTGGTGCTCCGTGATCAAATATGTAATTTCACATCGGGTATCATCGCCGCACTGGCACCGCCTCGTCGAGGCCAGGCCAGACCTACTCCGAAGACCAAGGGGGCAACGGCCTGGGGCACACCTGCTCCCTCGAGGCCTGCTCTCCCGCCCCCTGTCCTCCCGCCTTCAGTCCTCGCGTCGCAGACGCAACTGGACAAGGGCGGTGACGTCAGCATGGGCGCGGAAAATGCTACTGCTACAAAGCCTGGAGATAAGACGCCTGCTCCGAAGGCGCCTCCTCCGACTCCAGCGGTGGCCGAGCCGCCGTGGAAGAGGTGCTTTGACAAACTGGACTGCGGTGGTGATGGTGACTGTTTCTTCTTGTGTATGGTCACCGATCAGCGCCGCAAGACTGCGAGTCCCAAGCCGGCCGCGCCAGCTGACCTCAAGCCTGGTGGGTCTCTCCAAGCAAGTTTGCGGACTCTCTGCGCCAGCGAGATCCGCAACCACCCGCAGCGCTACGCCGAGGCGGCCGAGCTCGCTAAGATCACTTCCAAGGCGGGCAAGTATGCGACGCCCGACATGGCGAGGGCCGTGGCTCACGCGCTCAAGACCAACATCATTATCTTCAAGAAGGGTGAGAAGTCTTGGCAGGTCTACTCCGCCCCCAGGGAGGTGAAGACTAAGTACAAGACATACCTCACGCTCGAGAATTGCCATTACTCGTTGTTGATTAGGAACGAAGCTGCCCTACCAGACTCTGTGGAGAAGGAATGGCTTGCAGCGGCGTGCCCGTGCCCGACAAAATTCACGTCCTTGAATGGGGGGAGGGGCGCAGTGTCTCGTCCAAAGCCAGCTCCAAGGACACCAAGAAGGCCAGGCACATGCTGGGTCTGTCTACACCCTCGAGGTCTTCTGCATCTCCGACGGGACGTACGGCGGCAGCTCGCAGTCTCCTGGGCATCCTGTCTACGCCTGCGGCTTCCAAGGCTCCCACGGCGAGGGCCCGAAGCCTACTGGGGCTACCTCGTTCCACGGGGGCCCAACCAACCGTCACTGGCAAGGCCGAGGTGATCGATGACGACGACGTCCTGTCACAGGACCTGGAGGGTATTCCACCAGCTCACCATGCTGATGAAGTGCCTGAACGTGGTTCTTTCTACGCCTGTCCCTGTGGGTGGTCTCCAAAGATCGAGGGCAGGTCAAATGAGATTGCACAACAAGCTATTGCTCGCTGGCGCAAGTGTCAGGGGGCTTCGCCACCGAAGGAACCCGAAGAAGTCAAGAACCTGCGCCACATGAACAAGTCGGTTATCATCCGTGCTCGGAGGGCACGCTCTTGGGAAAAGTACAAGCGCTGGCACGCCTCTCTCACTGAGGAGCAGCGCCCGCTGGTCTGTACTCCCCAGGAGGATTATCATGTGGTTCATACGTGCTACTGCAAGTCCATCGGCCGCAACATGACGCAGATGAAGTTCATTTGTGCGAGATGTGGTCGGGCCCAACCTCTTCATTTATATACGCCGAAGGTCTTCTGGGCCTCATGCAAAGCGTCCGGTGTGCCCTCGGCGGTGGCCGAGGACAAATTTCTCACGCAGCAACAGTTGACTTGGCGCCGCAAACGTATCAGGGATTACCAGAAGGTGCATTTCGCCAACATGTCTCCGCAGATGCGCCAGCATCTTCGTGAGCAGAGGTCCATCCTGAATAAGAAGTATGCCGAGAAGAAGAAGGAGAGAGCTGAGAATCCTGGCTCGGTTCCTCGCGTTACCACGCGTGTGCTGCGACGGCCTGCAAAGCGGGCCGAACGGGCCTGACAGGGCCCGCTCCTGGGAGGGAGCTCCCAGGCGCCCCCGCAGTCCAAGCGCCAACGTGTGGGTTCTCCGTGGAGGCCTCGGCCTGCGCCTCGGCGGACCTCGACTCCCTCGGCGCCGCCGCCATCTTCGAAGAGACGCCGTTCCCAGGCGTCGTCAGCTCCAACGCCCTCGCCCTCTTCTTCTGCGGCTCCTGTTGCAGAGGTGGGTCCCCCGACGCTTTCGAGTGCGACGGTGGCCCAGAGTACCGCCACCCCTTTGCATGCCACGCACTGTGAAGCAAAACGCCGAAGGGACCACCCTTCGCTTTCCGAGTCACCACAGCATCTCAAAGTAAAAGAACGAGGTCTACTTTCATTCAGAGCTCCTTTCCGACGCCGGCACGTGCAGCTCATGGGGGGACGACAATTTCACAATCTACTTCTGGTGCGAAGCGACAGGCTCATTCTCCTTTGGCCAACTCTGTCAAGCGTTGTGGAAAGATACCTGCCGATGACGTCACCGCCTACCCCGATGCTGAGATAGAGAAGGAGCCCATGGCGTCTCCAGATACGTTCTCATACCACTATGACATGGACCCTGGAGTCGAGCCCGTTGGTGACAACGAGCTCCTCCGCGTGCTGTCGCTCAATGCCGCGTGCCTCGCGGAGGCCCGCCTCTAGACCATCTTGCAGCACCGGGGCTCTCAGGGCGCGGGCCTCATATGCATACAAGAAGTTCGTCTGGCTGATCTTCGACCAAGGAGGGTTGTCCCTACTGCGATGGCTCACGGGTGGAGTGTTGCTTGCAGTGAGCCGCCTCCGCCATCAGCGCGCTGGGATGTGTCTCATGGTGGTTGTGGTATGCTTTGGCGCCGCTCCTTGGAACGTGTACATGTGATTCGTGATTCTTGGTGCCGCCACCGTATGGTGGGTATCCGTACCGCCCAGGCTACGCTACTTTCGGTCTACGGACCTCAATGGCGAGATTTCAGTCGGTCTCAACAGGCGTTTGACTACTTTGGTACGTTGGGCCATCTTGGCCATCCTGTGTATGTCATCGGCGACCTCAACTGGAAGATGTGCTACTCTCGTGCCCTCCCAGTGGGATGGCAAACTGATGTTGCGGCGGATGGTCAGCCGTCGGTTACTACGCTCGTGGGTACATCACCTACTCGTGCTTTGTTCTTGGGGTCGCCTGAGGCGAAGGCTCCTCGCTGCGTGGGGTCTGTGGCCTTGCCAGGTATCCCACGCCGCTACCTCGCTTCCTTTGACCTCGACATCCCTTTCGTTGAGGTCCCCCGCAAGCGGCTCAAGCACGCGGCGTCCTTCGTCAAGCTCAGGGCCCCCACGGATGACGAGCTGTACAGAATCAAAGATTTGCTGGGCGAGATGATCGCCCCCCCGCACCTGGGCGGCTACATCGGCACGGAGCTGGAGGGCGACGCCGCCCCCTCTTTACTTCAGCGCTGGAAGCACTGGCACGAGCGAGCCGAATGTGCACTCCAAGTGGCGGCTGCTCAAGGTCTGGTCGAGATGGATCGGCCCCCAGAACGCCCCGAAGGTTCCTTCCCATCGCAGAGATTGGTTGCCAACTTACCTCGTTTCAGGTTGGACCAGTCCATTGCTCATCGTCGTCTACTTCGACTTCGCAGACGTTTTACCCATCATCTTCGGGGGGCCATGCCGCCTGTGATCCGCTACTCCCTCGCCATCATAGGGGTCTTGCGGTTGCTGCGGCTGATGGCGTTGCGCGCGCGGTGGCGAATGGATTGTCACCATATATCGACGCCCTTTCCTAGATATCCACTGCGGCCACCACGGAGGAACAGAAAGCGAGGAGAGCTGCACGTCGTCAGTGGCAGGAGAAGTTTGCCGAATGGCCGTCTCAGGTCTGGAGGGTGGCGACCCCTATGTTTAGTCAGGTGGGTCCTGCTCCTGCGATGCCCGTTGCTGCTACGCGTCAACAATGGGCTGAGCAGTGGTGCCCCGTGGACAACAATGCAGCTACACGTGCGACAAATTGGAAGAGGCATGCGGCTGGTGCCAGTTTCCCTCAGCCCTCGAAAGACAAAGGTTGGTTTCCTTCCCGTGGCGCCTTATGATGAGGCCATCCTCAAATCCAAGGGCTGCCCTGGCTTGAATGGCTGGAGCCACCGTGAACTTCGATTGCCTCGTGAGCTGTACCTTGTCATTATTGATGAACTCTATGCTCTTTGTGTCGCTACGTCCAGAGAGTGTGTTGAATGTGCTGGGAAGCTCGGCTCGGACTTGCTCGATTTCGTGTTCGGGTGGAGGGTCGCGGGCCCCCCTAAAGGTGAGAATGACGCCAGACCCTTGTCAGTGGGTTCGGTACTTCTGCGTTCTTGGCTTCGTGCTCTTGCGAAGGCCGCTCCTGTTCCTCCTGGGAATCAGTGGGCAAACAGGGCCTGCGCGAGCGTGACGCATGCAGTTACTTCCTGGCTTTTTCAATGTAGCGAGGGCACCGACGGCGCGGAGCTTGACTTGAGCCGCGCCTACGACAACATTCACCGCGACATCGCCATCGAGGCTCTCAAGGCCTCTGCGATGCCCGACATGATGATCTACACTTGTGCTGCTGCGTGGGCAGGTCCACGCCACTGCTCGATTGCGAATGACCTGTCTTCCCCTGTATACCCCACCAGTGGGTTACCACAAGGGGACAGCACGGCACCTGCTTCAATGATTGCCACTTTGGCTCCCTGGCAGCCGCCCGGAGGCAGCAGTTGCTACATGGACGACCGCTCCCTCGTCGCAGACAGTGCCCAGAGCCTCCAGCGCGACCTGAAGCTCACCACGGATTTCGACGACAACGTGGGGTTCGCGGGGAACAGGGCTAAACGTCAACTTTGGTCCCGTACGAATGCTGATCAACAACAGGTGGAACACTTGGGTGTGCTGGCGGTGCCTACGGATACGACTATTCAGATTTTACCGAGACAGCGCTGGGATAAGGTGTTGTGTGCTATCTCCATATTGGCCGCGATCCCAGGTTCTGCGCTGGTACGTACTCGTTTGGCATATGCGTATATCAAGCCTCTTTGGATTTGGGCGAGCCCTGTGGTGGTCCCACCGCCCATGGAGCTAGCCACGAAGCTCGCCAGAGCCATCTGGCGAACCAACTGCGACTGGTGGTGTTAAGGCCGCTATTGGTTACAAAATATATTGTTGCATCCGGCTTTCAGTGCTGCCATCAAAGCTTTCGAGACCATCGGGGACGAGAAGTTAGTATGGTCACCCTTCTTGGATACTTCAATGTCTGCTCATGCTTCGGCTTTGGGTTTACGTTTCATACGATATTCTAAACAACGTGGGTGCCTGGTTGAGGTATTGCCTATGCCAGAACATCGAGCTCGATTGGCGGTCGAGCACCTAGTTGACGACTATTGGCGTTTCTGGACCTGTGGCTCCCCTGACTACAACAGGCGAGTCCAGCATGCGTTGAGATTGCTGGCCAGAATCAAGTGTATGCAGATGGTCAACCCCCGCCGCCAGGATGCGGATGACATCAGTGAGGTTGATATCGATGCATGTTCTTCGAAGCTCTTTGCGAAATGGTTTCGCACTTTGTCTCCACATGAACGCCTGGGTTTGTCTATCTACAGGTCGGGTGCAACGACCTCGGAGACCAGGCGCCAGTCAGGTCATGCTTGTCGCTTCTGTGGCGAGCCTTTCCCCAGTGTCAAACATCTTGTGACCGAATGTTCGGGCTACGACATCCAACGGGCCCAGCTTAACGACAAATATCAGTTACCCAACGGCTTTTGGACGTCATTGCCGAGATGTTCGTCAAAGTCGGGGTGGATCACGTATGCTGCCAGTGACTGCAGCTTTGAGCGTGCTCGTTTGCTGGTGGCCCTCTGCTCTTTGGGGGTCTGCATAGCGACACAGAGCCTTGACGAACGATTGGTGGACGCAGGTGCTATTCGGGCCCGTGCTCGTACTGGCCGTCGTCCAACCAGAAATTGATTTTCGAACTGTGCATCTACCTCATAGTTAAGGTGTTGTACTTCATCAGTCCCCCGGCCCCTGATGTCATGAGGGAAGTCCCACTGGCTCACCCCCGAATAGAATAAAGGGCACCAATTTAACTCTATTCGGAAGTGGTCGGCCTGTATGAGGTGCCTCAAAAGCACCAGTAAATAAACCCGACAATCAAATTTTGATTGTGCGGGCCGCAATGCACTGGCCTCTGAGCCTCAAGGTCACGCGTTATTTGTGACAACCACTCCTGATGGAGTTATTGTTGTTTGCATTAGTTGCGAATGCATTTCGTAAGTGTGCCGCGTCGGCAAACATAGGAGGACTTTCAGAGACAGGCCCATCAAAACAAATACTAAATCCAATTTGAGACGAACATGAAAACGAACGCCCATCCTTCATGTGTGAGAAAAAGAAATGGTTCCGGAAGAGCTAGTCCGATAGACGCCTTCTCAGTTCTTGGCCTGCCTCGTTCTTGAGAGACCGAATAGACACTGACGCCATCGTTGTTCCAGCGGCGCGATGGGCTTCTTCCACATATGAAAGCGCAAGTAGGTGGCTTCAACGCTGCCCAATTTGGCTCCAAGACGGCCAAGACTCCACAAACACACATACACACACTCACACACACACACACACACACACGCACACAGACACACAGACACACAGACACACAGATATACAGACACACAGACACACACACAGACACACACAGACACACACACACAAACATACACAAACACAAACACAAACACACACACACAAACACACACACACACACACGCGCGCGAGTGCGTAGTGCGGGTGCTGCGGACGTTGAAAGTGTCAGGGCCAGCGCGCTCTCACGCGCATTCCTACAGCCATTGGTGTTCCAGGTGGCCGCGGCGACGAATGATCGACACGCGCTGTCCATTGCAGCAGCAAGTTGTGGGCATGCCGCAGGTGACACAACACGCCAACATAATCAAATCCCACCAGCCCTTCAAGGCGGAGGTGGTTTAGAGAGTTTCCTACTCCAACCCCCTTCTCCCCCTTTCGGGGAAAGGTTTACCCCTGCCTCTACCCCACACCCCCCTGGACCTGAACGGGGAATTTCGCGAGCGATCTGAAGGTCCTCCTTCGCCCAAGGTGGATCCACGAGGGCCACCGAGAGCTCAAGATGAGCGTCGTCGTCGTCGTCGCCGCCGCCACCGTCGTCGTCGTCATCGTCATCGTCATCATCGTCGTCGTCGTCGCCATCGTCGCCGTCGTCGTCGTCGCCGTCTTCGTCGTTGTCGTGGCCGTCACCGTCATCGTCGACGTCGTCGTCGTCGCGTGTGTGTGGGTGATTGAGCAACTGAGCAAGTATAAGAGTGAACGCAACGACGAAATGGAGAGAGAGAGAGAGAGAGAGAGGAAGGGAGAGAGAAACAAAAGAGAACGACATAAAGAGAGAGAGGGAGAGAGAGAAAGAGAGAGAGAGAGATAGATAATGATATAATATCTAGAGAATATAATAATGATGACAATGGCACAGACGAGGACTTCTCCTCCTCCTTTCTCCTCCTGTATGCTCCTCCTCCTTCTCCTTCTCCTCCTCCTCATCCGCCGCCTCCTTATCCTCCTCCACCTTTTCCCCTTCTCCTCCTCCTCCTCCTCATCATCCCCCTCCTCCTCCAACTATTCTATCTCTTCCTCCTCCTCGGCTTTCTGCTTGTCCCCATCCTACTCCCCCACCACCTCGTTGTTCTCCTCCTCCTCGGCCTCCTCCGTCTCCCCCTTCTCTTCCTCCTCCTCCTCCTTCACCTCCTCCTCCTACTCATCATCATCATCATCATCATCATCATCATCATCATCATCATCATCATCATCATCATCGTCATCACCTCCACCATCATCATCATCACCATTATCATCATAATCGTTGTCGTAGTCACAATCATCATCAACGTCACCATGACGATCCCCATCAACATCACCATCATCACCATCGTCACCATCATCACCATCATCGCCATCAGCATCATAATCAGCATCAGCGTCACCATCAGCGTCACCATCACCATCACCATCAACATCACCATCACCATCAGCATCACCATCACCATCAGCATCAGCGTCACCATCAGCATCAGCGTCACCATCAGCATCACCATCAGCATCAGCGTCACCATCAGCATCAGCATCACCATCAGCATCACCATCAGCATCAGCATCATCAGCAGCACCACCATCATCATCATCATCATCAGCATCATCATAATCATCATCAGCATCAACATGCTCATGATGACCTTGATGGCCACGATGGTCATGATGATCATGATGATCAGCATCATCGTCACCATCATCACCATCATCATCATCACCACCACCACCACCAACAACACCATCACAAGCTTCCTCCTCATCCTCACAATCGTCAGCCTCTGTGCCCCTGCGCGGAGTGGACGTGTTCTCAGCCCCCTTGGCTGTCCCCGGAGCCTCAGACCTTGACCCAGAAGGATCAAAAGGCCGGGACCCGTACCTTGCAAAACATGCACCGCTCTCTCCCCCTCTTGCGGTTTCATCACGGCGACCGCCGTTGGGCAGGCGGCCCTCTGCATCAAATGGACGACGTCCGCGGCGCCGCCGCCGCTCTGGCGGAAGGCCGCTCCTGCGCGTAGCCGCAGCACGCACTGCCCGGGGGGGGGGTGCCTGGCGGCGACCCCCGAGCGCCGGAGGCGCGCCGCCGCCCGCCGCCCGCCTCACCTGGAAGGCAGCGGCCGGGCGCCCAGGTCGCACGGAGGCGCCGCGGGCCCGAGTGCCTTCGCCCTCCCCGGCCCTGGGGCGGTGGCCGCAATTCGCGCAGGCAAGCTCCTCCTCCTCCTCCTCCTTTTCTTCGTCTTCTTCCTCCTCCTCCTCCGCTTCCTCTTCCTCCTCCTCCTCCTCCTCCTCCTCCTCCTCCTCCTCCCCTGAGACGAAGCCAGGGCGATGAAATCGACCACCTCTGAGATCCGCCGAATCTGGATGATGTCTCGGACGCCCCGACCTTTTCAGAGCGTTCCGAAACGCTCTGAGAGCGTTCCGGAACGCTCTGGAATGGATTTATCCTCGTCCTAGCCCCGTCTCATCCCCTCCTCCTCTCCTTGCTCCTCCCCGTCCTGCCATTCCGTCTCCTCACAAATAACTCCTCCCTGTCGCACCCCGAGGCGTGTGGGTAGGGCAGGCCAGGCAGTTCGCCTTAAGCTGACAATTTTCGACAACTTCACGGATGGAGGGCAAGTGGTTCTTCAAAATGTGGCTGTCGCTTTAGCGCCGCGCACGTTCGCATGACAAATTTGCAAGAATTTCACGGATGGAAGGCGGGTGGTTTTCAAAATGTCGCTATCGCCTCAGCGATGCGCACATTCGCCTGAGAAATTTGCGAGGGTTTCACGGATCGAGGGGGTGGTTTTCAAAATGTGGCTCGCGCCTCAGAGCCGCGTCCATTCGTCTTGAAAGACTGCAAGAACTGTGCGGATGGAGGGCGGTACTTTTTCAACATGTGGCTCTCGAATTAGCGCCGCGCGCATTCGTCTGAAGAATTCACAATGCTGTCAAGGACTGTTTTGGTTGACGTCTCCCAAACTATGTTTCGGCACGGTGTAGGACCTGTCAGGGCGCAACAGTCAGGTTGATTTGCGGAGTTTTGAGGTCCCAGAACTGGCGTCCTGGAACGATTCAGGATCGTCAGGGCGCAACAGGCATCAGGAATGGTGTTCTAGCGCGGTTCCAAATTTTCTGACGGTTCTCTTCCATGCCTTGTCGACGCGGCGACGCCACCAGCGCGGGCATTAAATGTTGAATGCCACCAGTGGCCCAGAATCGGCCAATATGGAACGATCTGGCGATCGAGAAGCCACCGATCATTCAGGGTTGAACGAGGAGGAGGAGGAGTTGGAGGAGGAGGGGGAGGAGGATGAGGATGGGAAGGGGGAGGAGGGTGCTTCCCCCAGTGAAACTGAACCCTTGTAGCGAACTTTGAGAATTTATGGTAACATCGTGGATGGGTCGGGGGATTGCACCGGTCCTCCTCCTCCTCCTCCTCCTCCTCCTCCTCCTCCTCCTCCTCCTCCTCCTCCCCCTTCCCATCCTCATCCTCCTCCCCCTCCTCCTCCTCCAACTCCTCCTCCTCCTCGTTCAACCCTGAATGATCGGTGGCTTCTCGATCGCCAGATCGTTCCATATTGGCCGATTCTGGGCCACTGGTGGCATTCAACCTTTAATGCCCGCGCTGGCGTCGCCGCCGCGTCGACAAGGCACGGGCCCAACATACTGCAACCCTGGGCATGCAGCCAGGCATCGTCCTGGCCCCTAGGGAGAGGAAGAGGATGCAGAATGAAAGAAGAAAAGTCCCCAAGCGCCCACCCGTGACTGAACTGGAGACGGCCCGAAAATCGCCTCGTTTGCCACCCGCGCGACGAGCTTGCCTACACGTATCCGTCCTCGCAAAGGGCGACCAGAAGAACGCGTACGCATACATCAAGATGCGGCTAGCTTCCTGGACCCAGAGATCCGACGCTCCAAACAAATTGCAACGGCGGGACTTTGGCAGTTTCTGGCCTTCACGGGCCCTCGCCGGCCCCTCGGGAACAGCAAAAAACGACCCAGGGCGAAGAACTGGCCCCGGGGAAGTGGTCCAGACCCGCGGGGACCACGCGCAGAAAAAATGGGAGCGGCTGGACGTCCGGGGAGGCACGCCGGAGCTGCAGGTCCTCTTCCTTCTGCCCCCCCGCCCCCCGCTGTCGTTCGGCGAAGCGGAGGACCGCCGCCCCTTTTCCCCGCCGCTGCTGCCACTGCCGCGATGCGTCTGGTGGGCGGAGGAGGAGGAGGAGGAGGAGGAGGAGGAGGAGGAGGGAGGAGGAGGGAGGAGGAGGGAGGAGGAGGGAGGAGGAGGAGGAGGAGGAGGAGGAGGAGGAGGAGGGAGGGAGGAGGGAGGAGGGAGGAGGGAGGAGGGAGGAGGGAGGAGGGAGGAGGCCCGTTGGCCCCCGCGCTCCGATGTGCTCGTGCGCGCACCGCGCGTCGCCGCTGGTAGCGACTCGTCCTTCTTCTCCCGAGCCTCCTTCTGCTGCTCTTCCTCTCCCCTGTGTTTCGTTACATTCCCTCCACTTCTCATCATCATCCTGCTCGTCCTCACGTCTCATGTTCAGTCTCATCGTCGTCGTCAGCACCGCCGTCTTGCTTGTCAGCTGTCAGCATAACATGTTTTCAACACCCTGCTCTATTGCTTTACTTATTCCGACCGTCCTTATTCCTGCGCGTGCACATCCAACGACTACCACATTCACGTGCGCACGCATGCGCTACAGCTGTGTCGCAGCGCGCGCGCTGTCATCTCCGCTCTCTCCAGCAGCAGCGGAGGAGGCCTGCTGTACTTTTCACCACACACCGTTATGACCGAGCCGCTGGTCGACACTCTCTCGGACTGGCTCTGTACCCGCACCGCATCATTTTGAGTTACGAGTAGCGCCACGACTTGCTGAATTTGCATGATAGACAGATCCGCAGAGTACTGAAAGAGAATATTCATCGGTCGCACGTGGCCCTCGGCATGCCTCCGTGCTCTCGTGAGCCAATGTGGAAACATCAAACGACGTGATGCGATGACGACGTCATCCGTTGCCCCCCAGCACTCCCATCCCCGTGCTGTGGCAGCAACGAGGGTGTGAGGCGGCCAGCTAGGAGGCGGAGGAGGAGGACGAAGAGAAAGAGAGGAAATGGAGGATTAGGAGAAAGATGGTGAATAAGAGGAGGATGGTGAAGAGGAGGAGGAAGAGGAGGAGGAGGAGGAGGAGGGAGGGAGGGAGGGGGAGGGGGAGGAGGAGGAGGAAGGGAGGAGGAGGAGGAGGAGGATGAGGAGGAGGAGGAGGAGGAGGATCAGGAGGAGGAGGATCAGGAGGAGGAGGAGGAAAAGGACACCATCCACTTGTCCAACGCTCTCGACCCCACCTCTGTGCGACGTGTCTCGAACCGACTCGACCGTGGAGGCCCTCCGGAACACGCACGCGCCCGGATCTGGGGAGCACGCTCGGGGGAGGAGGCCGTCGTCCGTCCGCCGCTGCCCCGAGGGAACTCCCCGCCCCTTCCCGCGGCGGCGCCGTGGGCGTGAGGCAGCGGTCGGGGGCTGGCGCCGCCAAGCAACCTGGTCTCGTCGACTGCCCCTCCCGATCCCTTCCTCCCTCGCTTCCTCGCTCCTTCCCTCCCGCTTCCCTCCCTCCGCCCGCCCCCCCCTCCCCCCAGCCCACCTCCCGCTTCCTCCCCCCCATCACTCTTGGGATTGCGATGATCCTGGTGATTTCCCTCCTTCCTCTTCTGTCACTCCGTCCCCCCCTCCGCCCCCTCCTTTTGGGGAAACGAAGAGATACCGATACCGCTCCTCCCTGGACCTCTCCTGGGGTGCGTTCCGACCAGAATCTCTAAGCGAATCCAGCCGTGGCGACGAGGGCTCTCGAGGATGAGCAGCGGCATCGGAATATTTTCCTCCTTTGACCCCCCTCCTCTCTCTCCCTCTCTCCCTCCCTCTCCGTCCTCCTTCACCTCCTTCGGCGCGGCACGTCGGCAGAGTGCGCACCCGCAGCGTTGATCGCGGGCGCCCTCGCGGGCTCAGGTCTCCGACGCGCGCCCGCTCAGGAGTGGAGGAGGAGGGGGAGGAGGAGGAGGAGGAGGAGGAGGAGGAGGAGGAGGAGGCGAGGAGGAGGAGGAGGAGGAGGAGGAGGAGGAGGAGGAGGAGGAGGAGGAGGAGGAGGAGGAGGAGGAGGAGGAGGAGGGGGAGGAGGAGGAGGAGGAGGAGGAGGAGAAGGAGGAGGCGGGGGGCGCTCTGGGGCATGCTCGGCGCCCCACTGTAGAACGAGAAGGACGTCGTGACGCAATCGGCTCCGTGCGAGAAAGGGGGCCTCTGCACCGTGCCCAGACCCCCTCGGGACCACGAGAAACTCACGACGGACAGCTCTTCGCTACTTTCGGCCTACGGGGGCACCGCCGAAACGGCTTGGGCACACCGCTCACACGTTTCGTGGCCTCATAAAAGGGTGGCGAAGCGAGGTGCGGCGAGGCGCCGGTCAGCCGTCCTGGCGGGGACGGCCCTTCGAGAGCCCGGCGGTGGCGCCGGAACGCCGTGAACGAACCTCAGTCGAGGGGGGAGGGGGGAGGAGGAGGGACTCAGACCGTGAAGCTAGGGCTCCCAACTTCGCGCTTCGCGCTCCGCGAAGCGCGAATAACTTCGCGCTCTCGCGCCGCCCTCCCAAAGGGAGAATAGGAGGACGAGGAGGAGGGGGAGAAGGAACGAGGACCGCGAAGCGCGAAGCGCGAATAACTTCGCGCCCTCGAGGGAGCCCTGAAGTGGGATCTGGGCACACATTCCCCAGAATTGACACGAGCCAGACATTTCGGCTCCGACGCCGACCATGCTTGCTTGTCCGTCGCAATGTGTATCCACCTTCTGTGGTCGTCGTCTCCCTCGTGTGTGGTGGCTGTGCGTGCGAATTGTGTGATTTCGGTATCCCATCTTTTCCGTTGTCCTCCGTGGCGTCGTCGGGTTTGGCGTGGGTCGTGGGCGTTCGGGCCCCATTGTAGTGAGAGCCGCGTCCATCTGTCGTAGTCGTGGGTTGCGACGCGCGATGCCCACCGCCACTTCCGTGTGAAGTATACCGCAGGCCAGTGCTCTACGCCTGCGCGCCGAGCATGCTCTAGGGCTGCGTGCGTCGACCTTCGTATGAATTCATCCCATGGTTCCAACCCGTCGTCGTCTTCTCTGTCGTCGGCTTTGTCGTGGTGGATGGGGGAGTCTGCTGCGTCGGCGCTGGTCGCTTCGTTGGTGTCAGTGTCGCGAGCGCGGTTCTGTATATTGCGACGTCTTGGCATCCCGACGACAAGCCTGAGCATCCTCCGCTGTGCACGCCGTAAAGTGCGAAGCATGTCGTTGGTGAGGGTCCAAGAGGAGCGCCCGTACATCACTGATGCTGTGATTGTTCCGTTGAACAGCCTCAGTCGATTGTGGAGTGGGAAACGCTTGTGTGTCAGCTCGTATCTTAATTGGTTGAAGCGGCCCCATCCTGCGGCAATCCTATTGCGTAGTTCTGTCTCGCGGAAGTCGGGGAAAATAAACTTCCTTCCTAAATACTTCGTAATCTGGTCGGATCGCAATGTTTCGATGCGTTCGCCGTTGATGTCGACATGAGAAATGGTTCTCCCCTCTTTCCGGCTGACGTTCGTCAAGATCTTGGTCTTGTCCGGGTGCAGTGCCAAACCGCATGTCTGGGCTTGGGATTGTACATCTCGGAGCACGCAAGAACATTGTCGTAAATTGGGGGCGTAGAGCAAGACATCGTCGGCGAAACGTAGATTTGTGATCCGTGCTAGTGGCGCGAAGCCTAGTTGGATCACGATGTTCTTGCGCTGCCACTCAGGTTTCATTTGTCTGAACACCTGCTCGAGGACAACATTGAACAAGAAAGAGCTCAGTGGGTCTCCCTGTTTCACGCCACGTTCGATACTGAAAGCCCTGCTGGTGGTGTCTGTCCTGACTGTTGCCGTTTGGGTGCAGTACAACTGTTTGAAGAAGCTTATGTGTGCAGGAGGTATGTGCTGTTCTCGCAAAGCTTCCCATCATTGCTCGTGGTCTACACAGTCGAACGCCTTCTTAAAGTCGATTGCTGCTGCCCGCAGCGGTAGCTGCCACTCGTAGGGACCCTCATGTAGCATGGCAATGGTGAACAGGTGGTCCTCCGTGCAATAATCCTTCCGGAAGCCTGCTTGGTCAGGGCACTGTTGCGAGTCGAACAGAGAATTCAGACGGTTGCAAAGGAGGCGAGACACCAATTTGTAGAGCACTGGGGTAATTGCAATCGGTCTGCAATTGCCTGGGAGTTGTGGGTCTCCTGATGTGTAAAGTACGGTGATTGTGGTGGTCTTCCACTGGTCCAGTGGTGTCTGATTAGGTTTGCTGATGTCGTTGTAGAGTCGGAGTAGGTGATGTTGTATGGTGGCGCCCCCAGCTTTGAGCATTTCTGCTGTGAGTCCCGCGGTGTCTTTGCATTTGTCGCTCTTGAGTTGTTTGATTGCTTGCTGGAATTCGGTTGCGGTGAAAGGTGGAATGGTTGAATCGTGCTGAATTGTCGTTGGGGTGTCGCGGAAGATGTCTGAACGGTGCGGATTCTTGTATAGCTCCTCGTAGAAGGTTGCGAATACGTCTGCTATGCTTTGCCTGTGTCTCCTCAGTGCCATCAAGTATATTCGTTGATGCAATGAGCTCTTTGGCTTGATGGTTCTAATCCTGCTATTCTCTTTCGGCTTTTGAATTGGCAAACGATGTGTTCGAGCTTGGCGTTCAATTCATTGCGTTTGATGGCCCTTGTCTGCCGCATGACTTGCTTGAGCCGTGCTGTCGGACCGTCGTCGGGGATATCCGGAAGGTCTCTGGTGCTTTTCTCGTGGTGCTTCTGGTAGTCCTTGTTTGCAAGCTTGAGCCCTTCTCCGATGTCCCGGCATCTGCTGTCCAGGTCGGCGTCGTGGTGCTGGTTTGCCAGATGCTCTTGAAGGCACTGCTGGAAGAGAGGGTCGTCAGCTGCAGGTTGGGAGCGCCTGTGGTGGCGCGCTTGCTTGTGTCCCCTCTTCCTTCTCGCCGTAGTCCTGAATGCCAACTTGATGTGCACTGCTTGGTGGTCGGGGCCGAGATCTGGGACGTTGGAGGCAAACGAATCAATCACCTGGTTGCGACGTGCTCTGTCTATCAGGATGTAGCCAATTTGTGTCTGAGTCAGCTGTTAGTCACTGTTCGTGTAAGTGACAAGGTTGTGGTGGTGCTTGTAGAAGAGAATGTTTGCAATGATCATCTTACGTGTGCTAGATCAAGTACGGAGCCATGTTCCTCGCGGGTTACACGTGCCCAGACCGAACTTGCCTACCGTGCTCCTCCGGTTCAAGGTCTCGGATCGTTTGTCGTCGTCTTTGCCGCCGTTATTGTCAAGGTGTCTACCAACCTGTGCATTGAAATCCCCGTCATGATGCATGTCCACTTGTCTTGGATAGCGGCGGCGTGCAATGAATCCAGATGGTCATACATGTGCTGGATGTGAATGTCTGCGTATCCGGAGTGAGGGAAATACGCCGTCACGACTTTCATGTTCTGTTCTGGGATGTCGATGTCGATGTAGGCGATTCGCTCGTTGACGGCCCCGAAGCATCTGACATGCCGGACGCGTTGCCTATGAACGAGAAATGCAACCCCTCGCGACGTGTCTGTGTGGCCGGATGCTGCAAACAAATGGCTTCCACATCTCGCGAGATTCAGTTCTCCAGGTCTCGTTGATAGCAACAACATCCCAATGTACGTCATTCAATTCATGCAACAACTCGTCTATGGAATCGTCCGTTGTAAGACTTCGCACATTCGTGTGGATAATGGTAAATGATTGGGGTGACGATGGATGTGATGCTCGATTTTGCTGATTGTGCTCTTTCTCGTCGCCGTCGTTGTTTTCCCGTGGGCGATTTCGGCGCATGCTGATGGGAACGTCGCCATCCGCCGTGCTATGTCTTCCTCGTCCTCCTCCAATGCTTCGTGAATTGGACTGAGTAGGTGGAAGCGTGGAGTCGGGTGACGGAGGCTGAAGGTCGGAATGCTGTGATGGCACTGGCTGGACGTCGATTCGTGGAGGTGGAAGTGGGAAGTTGGATGTTGAAGGCCGGTGGTCGGGGTGCTGAGTTGGTGCAGGCTGGATGTCGATAGATGGAAGTGTTGTTGTGGACTCAGTTGCTGGAGGCTGGTGGTCGACAGGTGGAGGTGGAGGTGGAAAGTCGGATGCTTGAGGCTGGAGGTCGGTGTGCAGAGCTGGTTGACGCTGGGAGGTCGACAGGTGTAGGTGGAAGTGGAAAGTCGGCTTCTGGAGGGTGGACGTCGGGGTGCTGAGCTGGTTGACGCCGCAGGTCGATGAAAGGAGGCGAGGGTGGCACGTCACCTGCCGCTGGAGGCGGGGGGTCGGAGCGCGGGGCGGCTGGACGCTGGACGTCGATAGGCGGAGGTGGAGGTGGAAGCTTGGATGCTGTAGGCTGGAGGTCGGAGTGCGGAGCTGGTCGACGCTGGAGGTCGGTGGGTGGAGATGGAGGTGGAAAGTCACATACACCCTGCGAAATGCTTAAGAAATCATGGGTTAAGAAATTCATAGTCTCAGAACTTGACTAAAAACCCAACATTTCCATTAAAATCGTAAGATTTACATTGAAACGTTAAGAATAATCGAGACTCTGGCCGAAAACTCAAGTTTTCTTAAGCATCGCCTGAGGTGTACTGCCGGAGGGTGGAGGTCTGAGTGCTGAGTGCTGAAGGCCCCAGTTGCTGCGTTCGCATGGCACCGCCGCACCCCTTTCGAGACACCCCTCATACGTTTCGCCCTACTGGGTCTCGGCGACGCTGTGGAAAAAACACGACGTCGGGGGTCTGGGTACCACGTCGGGACTCCCTCCAGGCCACGATCCAACGTGGTACGGTGCATAACTGCTCGGTCCAGAGGGCTGTAAAACCATGCTCCGTACGAGTCTTCGGGCTGCGCACAGGCAGACCTCAAAAGCAGTCCTGGCTGGCCTCAACAAGCTCCCCGAGTAGTCCGAGCTCGGTCTCTACACCCTGGCGCCGCCTGAAGCGGCGCCCATGGGGCGCTCCGCGTCCCAAGTTCAGGTGTGGAGACCGCCCCAAACCACTCTGGGGGCCTCTTTGAGGCCAGCCGGGACTACCTGGTGTGTGTGTGTGTGTGTGTCTGTGCGCATCCCCGAAACCTTACCAGATGTCATGATGCGATTGGCTCAGGGTGCGCTGCAGGAGCTGCGGGCTTCCTCGTTTCTGGAGCCCGTGCGGTGCAATGAGGGATCGTGGCCATTTGGTATCTTGGAGACCCTTACCCATCTCGGTCGGAAGAAGTAGGTAGAACCACGAAGTAGGAAGGCGTTGGAAGTATATTGGGTTTCCGCCCGCTTCCTGTAGAGGAGGGGAGAGGGAAAATCATTCGACTCTTGAAGTAGGAAGGCGGCTAAAGTAGATTGGGCACTGGGAATGCCAAAATACCTACTTTCAACGACCGATGGGTATTACTATGACTTCTTGCTCCAATGATCACGGTGTGCGCGAGAAAATCACGGCCTTGTGTACCGTCGTCGTAATGACAATGCGTGAGCCCAACTGTCGCACGCGGGGATCCGGCCAGTTTGCGGCCAGCGCCCTGGCTACGTCGCGCCACCAGAGATTGGAGGCTGGGGTGTAACAAGTTTCCCAGGAAGGCCGCCCCGACTGGGGAATCATAGCTCGGCGGCGAGCCTGGGGAGGAAGTGTGAAGGGGCGGCTTTCTCAGAAGGCTCGGAAGTCCCCCAGCCTTCTGAGAAGCTTTCTAAGCCTTCCCCGAAGGCAGAGAAAACTTCTCAGAAGGCGCGATGGCTTCTGGGAAGTCCCGCCGCCTTCTGAGAAGGCCTTCTCCTTCTCACTTCCCCCCCCTCGCTCGCCGCCGAATAGCTGGTGTTCGTGTCGTGCGCGACGTGCGTGCAAAGCTGAGCGCGAGTAGCCTGTGCCCGCAAGGCGGCAGACTTCTTGCCCCCCGTCTGCTGCGGGCCGCGGGCGCGTGCTGCCTCGCTGGCGCCTCGTCGCAATCCCGACGGTGTCGTGGGGTGCCATGTGGTCTTGGCGTCCGTGCTTGTGCTCTTAGCTTCGAGTCGTGTTTCCCGAGCAGTGCTTGCACGAGGGGGTGGTGCTTGCTTTTGTTCCCAACTGGCTGGCGTTTCCAGGTGTTCCCCCAGGTGTTAGGTCGGCCGTGTCCTCCTACAGGCGGATTCTGCGCGGACAAAGCAAAAAAATAGCCAAACAATAATCACACAATGTCCGAATCTATTCAAACAGCCGTCCCCAGACTATGTTTTGAATATTGAGTTTTTCCTCCTGTAGAGGGACACGCCCGGCTTAAAGCCCAGTGAGCGCCCGCGGCCGCCCAATGGCAGCGCGCGCGGGGCCTGGCGCTGGCTGGAGGCAGGCGCAGCCTGCGCCGCATAGCTTGCACCGAATGGATTGCCTCGCATGGCATGAGCCGCATGCTCTTGGTTCCTGAATGCGCGTGGGGGGTACGCCCCTGACGGGGCTCAACCTCGCCTCGTCGTCGCGCCGCGACTGGGGTCCGAGCACCTTCGGCGCGCGGTGGCTGCCCGTAACGGGGGTCGATGCGGGGCTGTCGGCGGTGGTGAGGCCCCCCCGACGCCTACTAAGAAACTCGGGGTACGGTGGAGGCCCGACCACAAGAAACCTTCCATAAGAAATCTAACCCTGAGACCCCAGGACGTCCATCGGTCTTCGGTGTGGGAACGTCACGCTCTCCATGGCAAGACCATCGAAACCCAAGACACCCAGTTACAATCACCCTGGAGGCAAACAGGATGTTTCTTGGCATGGGTCTCCACTATAGCTTGCACCGCGTGGGAGTCCACCACACAGGTCCGCTGGCGCTGCGGCACACAGCCTGCAGTTCAAGGCACTCCAGATCCTGAGTTCCCTGAAACAAGCAAGCTTTCCCACCACCGAGGCCAAGGTTATCCGCTCCCCTCCACGTTTGCCTTCTCATATTATGCTGCACGAGCGTTCATTATAAGACGAACTAGCACAATAACATCCAGCGCGGTATCGCCTCTATTATCCCCGTCGATGCTATGCACACGCGTTGCTTTAACACGCGCACTTGGTCATACTCCCTGAATCACCAACTGTTACCATGTGGACCATATGCACGCGACCCCGCGCGCGCATGCCTACACGATTCAAAACACATGAGTTTAAACATCTATGTCTCCATGCATGCATACCTTGTCGGCTACTATTCATACCCATTGTTTTGCAACATAAGAGTGCTAACTGTCTGAGCGCGCGCGCACGCTGACATCGGCGACGATGCCACCAACCTCCTGGGGGACCCGCTCCTCCTCGGTGTCGCTGGGTCGGGCACCTTGCCCGAGACGAACCAGGGTGGCGAAAACGAATTGTATCAAGCTCAATTATTTGCAGATACTACTCCAGACGGGGATCTCAGTCCATGCGAATGCGACCATATTTTGGAGACACAGGCTCACGTTGACATGTGGGATCCGTTGGTCGGTGGGGTGAACGACCACAGAACGGGAAAGAAATCAACTGTCAGGGCCGCTGCGGGGAACCGCCATGACCAGCTGAAGTCTGAAATTTCATCGATTCGTGCTGCAGTTCTGGAGATGTCCAAGGCTGTGGGGGTGAAGGTCGAGGTGACTGAACAAGCTCCAAGGAACAAGAAGCGTACAGTAAAACAAGTTTCACCTACCTTACTGCAGCTCAAGGAGTGGCTCCAATGGGTTGAGAACAAGAAAATGGTGCTGTCCGAGGCGCGGGTGGTTTCTGGATTGCGAAAAGTTCTGGACTCCAAACAACCTTCGACACCCGCCCAGCCACAACAGCAAGCGCAAACAAGGGACAAGCGTCCCTTCCTGACGCCTCAGCAGTGACAGGGGTCTCCAATTGTGAAGGCCGCCAGCGTTCGGCAAGCTTCCTTTCAGTTACCGACGGTGGTCACGTGCCAGTCGCCAGAGGGTATCTCTTCGACTTCGTCAATTATATATGTGATGTTCAATCAGTCTGCTCTCCTGGACGGCTGGACGGCCTCGGAGGTGAGGGTTGACTCCCAGACGGGCGGCTCCCGCCCTATCCGAGCACAGCTGCTCCATGTTGGTGGTGAATCACCTTCTCGGGGCGGCCTCCCTTCAGGTCTCAACGATGATGAAGCTATTGCCACACCTACTTTGCCTACGAGCGCGATGCGGCTGACTGTGGCCCTCGACTTCTCAGACGATGATCTATTCAGCGGTGCTCGTGAACAGCCTGTTTCACTTCCTTCACTTCTCTTCGGGAATGGGATGACACAGGATCTTCTCAAGACGAAAACTGCGGTCGCCCACGACATGGAGGTTACCTGCATTTTGATCATTCGCCAAGCGGACGTGGGCAATTTCCTGCACTGGAAACCGCCTCGAGTGGTCTTTCTTAACGTCCAGGGGAGCAAACTAGTACCTGTGTGGCATCGGCTACGGGATGCAGAAGCTCTTCCTCTATATTTTTTCACGCGTGTCGGCTGCGGCGGGACTTGCGTCGGGGAGGCTCGTGTACAGACCTTGCCACGATTCCAGCCTCGGCGTCTTGAGTCAGAAACCCGTCGCGGGGGACATCCTCCCGCGGTGGCGGCTTCAGAGGTGTCCTGAGTCTTGGACTGACGAAGCAGAGGTGAAGGCATGGGCGACCCAACGTGGATTTGTCAACGTATTGGCCATCAGTCGAACCTCGGAGCGTACTTGGCATATGCGTGCGGATCTACCATGCGCCCCACGTGATCAGGTCAGTAATCTAAAATCTGGTATTATTGCTGCGTTGGCGCCTCCCCGTCGGGGCCTGGCGAGGCCAGCTCCGAAGTCTAAGGGGACTACGGCATGGGGTACACCTGCTCCTGCTCGGCCCGCCCTTCCTGAACCGAAGTCTACGGTGGCTCTCGGCACGGTAGACAAGGGTGGCGATGTCTCCATGTCAGCAGGCACGGGTGGGGCTGCCCCAGCAGCGGCGGCGGCCTCAGATGGGCAGCCGCCCCCACCTGCGCCTGCCCCAGCGCAACCAGTGGCGGTCGTCGAGCCACCCTGGAAGAAATATTTTGGCAAGCTCGACTGCGGCGGGGAGGGGGATTGCCTTTTTCTGTGCGCGGTGACGGGCCAGAGACGGAAGGCCACCAAGCCGAGGCCCTGTACGCCAGCAGACCTTAAGCCTGGTGGCCCTCTTCAAGCGAATATGCGCACCCTGGTTGCTAGCGAGATCCGCAACCACCCTAAGCGATGCACGAACGCGACGGAGCTGGCTGAGGCTGCCTCCAAGACGGGTAAGTACGCCACATCCGACATGGTGATGGGCTCTTGCTTATGTCTTGAAATCCGATATCATTATCTTCAAGAAGAACGATAAGTCCTGGCAGGTCTACCAGGCTCCGCGGGAGATCAAGACCAACACCAAGACTTGCGTCACGCTCGAGAACTTCCAGTATTCGTTGTTAGTTCGCAATGATACCCCTCTACCTGATTATGTGGAGAAGGAATGGTTTGCGTCGGCCTACACTTATCCCTCAAAGTTTACATCGTCGTTGATTGGAGGTGGTCGCAGTACGTCTTCCAAGACCAACGCTATCAATATCAAGAAAGCTAGGAACTTGTTGGGCTTGCCTACACCGTCGAGGGCGTCAGCAGAATCTTCGTCAGGGCGTTGGGTTTGACTCGATCTTCGACGACTCGTGGAGCCCGTACCGCTCGTGCTCATAGTCTTCTTGGAGTTGCAGAGTCAGCTGTGGTACCAGCGCCGCCTGATGATGAAGTTCTTTATCAAGATGTGGATGGAGTCCCAGAGTCTCATGAGTCTGTGGCGGTTCCCCAACGTGGATCTTATCACGCTTGCCCCTGTGGTTGGCAACCGATTATCGAGGGCAGGTCGAACGAGATTGCCCAGCAGGCCATTGCACACTGGCGTCGCTGTCAGGGTACGGCTCCGCCGAAGGTGCCTGCTGAGGTCAAGAATCTTTGTTCCATGAATAAGACGGCCATAATCCGAGCGCACCGTGCTCGGGCTTGGGCGAAGTACGAGAAGTGGTATGGTTCTTTGTCTGCCGAGCTTCGCCCTTTGGCCTGCGCGCTCAGAGAGGATCACACCGAGACCAAGCATTACTGGAGTAACTCCGAAAGGCGCAAAATGACACAGCTTCGTTTCATTTGCTCGAAGTGTGGCAAGACGCGTCCCATCCACTTGTTTGTCCCCGCGGCTGCCTGGACGCCTTGCGGTTCGAGGGTCGGCATTCACGTCAAAGACGCCCACGCCAAGATCATGTCGGCGGCCCAGTTGGCGAAGATAAAAGATGCCAAGGAGAAGGCGAAGGAGAGGAGTCGGGCCAAGACTCGGGCTCAGCCTGGCCGCTTCACTGGCAGGTTCAATATTTCCTGGAATAACATGTCCCCTGAGGCTACGGAGAAATATAGGGTGAGGCAGCGCGAGTGCAACAAGCTGCACGGCAAGCGCAACAAGGCAAAGTACCATGCGAAGCTCGCTGCCAAGCGGGCTACGTTTCTTGGCAAGTGCGTCTTGAGGAGGCCTGCGGCGGTCTGCAAAAGGCCAGCGGCGGCCCCCGCCGGCGCTTCCTGCCCCTGGAAGCTCGCTCGGGCCTGACGGGGCCCGCTCCTAGGAGGGGGCTCTCAGGGCCCCCCAGAGCCCAAGCGACCGCGCCTACGTTCACCGTTTGTGGCGAGGGCGACTACGCGAAGGACGGCTACGGGTTCGGTACCTTCACCTTCAGCTAAGCGGCGCCGTGCTTCAAGTTCGGCATCTTCTACTTCGGCGGTGGCTTCATCGCCTCCACCTTCTGCTTCCGCTTCGGCCTCGGCAACGGCGTCATCGCCTCCACCTTCGGCACCTTCTACTTCGCTGAGGGGGGCGGCTTCCTCACTGCGGCGGGCAGCTACGTCGTCTACAATTTCTTCCTGAAGCTGCAAGCGGCCTCGGCCTGGAGCGCCGCAATCGTCGCCACCAGGCGTGGGCTTCGCCATTGCAAGTGCCACCGCCACACGCGAATTAGGCCTGGCCAGTGCCACCGCCACGGGCGAATTAGGCCTGGGCGAAGCCGCCGCCGTTGCCAGGGTGCGGCTCGAAAGCTCAGATATAGTTATTGATTCAGATTCTGCTACTTCAATTTCACCGTCGGCTCCTTCTTCGAGTTCGGCTGCTTCTTCAAGTCTCACTGCTCCTCCAACTGGGGGTGCCAAACGAAGGGCTTCATCTTCATCGGGGGTCTCTATCAAGAAAAGAGAGATGGCGACTACCGCGGAGGACTCGGACTTCTCGGATATGGTTCCTGGTGTCGAGCCTGAGAGCGAGAGCGAGTCCCTTCGCGTCGTCGCGTTGAACGTCACCTGCCTCGCTACGGCGCGCCTCGAGGCCACCATCCTGAAGCATCCTGATGCTGAGCGCGCAGGTGTAATCCCACCAGCCCTTTGGGCGTGAGTGGTTTAGCGAGCTCTCTCTGTTCTCAACCCCCCATTCTTCCCCTTCGGGGAGGGGTTTACCCCTCCCCCTACCCCCTCCCCCTGGGCCTGGAGAGGGCGGGCCGAGCGTCGTCAGGGGGGTCTTTTTTGACTCCTTGGAGGGCTAAAAAACAACGACCCTCACGAGGATTCTGGCCCCGACGGGGGGGCCCAGTTCGGCCCCTCTGCTCTTCTTTCCAGCCAAAAACATTGATTTTACGACGGTTTCGGCCCCATTTTGGCGTTCTGAAGGGGGCCGCGCTCATCTTCCTTCATAGCAAAATCATTGTTTTTACGAAGGTGTTGGGCTCATTTTGTTCTTCTCAGGGGGCAGCTCTCATTGGCGCTTCTGAGGAGGTCGCAAGAGGCCCCAAGATGGCCCCAAGAGGCCCCCTCCCAAGAGGCCTCCAAGAGGCCCCCAAGAGGCCCCCAAGAGGCCCCAAGAGGCCCCCAAGAGGCCCCCAACAGGCCCCCCAAGAGGCCCCAGGAGGCCCCAAGAGGCCCCCAAGAGGCCCCCAAGAAGCCCCCCCAAGAGGCCCCCAAGTGGCCCCAAGAGGCTCCAAGAGGCCCCCAAGAGGCCCCACGAGGAGCCCGACCGACTCACACCAGGACGAGGGGCCCGAACGACTCACACCACGAAGATCCCGAACGACTCGCACCACAAGGAGGGGCCCGAACGACTCACACCAGGACGAGGCGCCCGAACGACTCACACCACGAGGAGCCCGAACGACTCACACCACGACGCGGGCCCCGAACGACTCACACCACGAGGAGCCCGAACGAGTCACACCAGGAGGAGGGGCCCGAACGACTCACACCAGGATGAGGGGCCCGAACAACTCACACCACGAGAAGCCCGAACGACTCACACCAGGACGAAGAGCCCGAACGACTCACACCACGAAGAGCCCGAACGACTCACACCAGGAAGAAGGGCCCGAACGACTCACACCAGGACGAGAAACCCCAAACGACTCAAATCACGAGGAGCGCTTTCTCTGCCTCCTCCTCCGCCTCGTCCTTCTCCCGCCCCCCCACAAGGAGGATGTGCAAGGAGGCGGGGGGAAGGAGGAACAGGGGAGATATGCGGGGCCATGCGGACGCACGCCTGAAAAACACGACTGTCGGCATGCTTCGCAAGAGTTGCTGCTGTGAGATGGGCTGGTGGGGATACGCGAAGCGTAAAGAATTTTTCTCCAGGAAGTCCGTCTGGCGGATTTTCGACGGCGCTGGGTGGTGGCCACGGCCGCAGCCCCTGGATGGAGCGTCGCGTGCGGCGAGCCACCTCCGCCTTCGGCGCGCACGGCAGTTTCCCATGGCGGCTGTGCTGTTCTTTGGCGACGGTCTCTTGGACGAGTTCACGCCGTTCGTGATCAGTGGTGCCATCGTCGCATGGTGGGCATTCGCGCCTCCAAAACCACGCTGCTCTGAGTCTACGGGCCCCGAGGGCAGGACTCGGGTTGGTTTCGGCAGGCTTTTGATTACTTCGGTACTCTGGGTCACCTTGGCCATCTTCTGTCTATCGTGGGAAACTTGAACTGGAAGCATTGCTATACTCGCCATCGCTCGGACGTCCATTCCGTGTTTTTTTTCCGGTTTCGTGCGTGGTTTTTCCCGTCAATGATCAAGGATGCTCATCAATTGTCCTCGCCGAAGGAGATATGCACGCGTCCGAGCGCTGCCAAGTATACGCGTATTACCTTTGGGCTGGCAGCTGGATGTCACGACAGACGGTCAGCCTCCTGCAACTACGTCGGTTGGCACCGCGCCCGCCAGGGCCCTTTTCCGAGGACCGCCTAAGGCCCAGGCCCCTCGGCATGTGGGATCTACGGCTTTGCCAGGTATCCCGGGGTCCCGCGCCATTGCTTGACGGCCTATGCCCTCGACGCCCCCTTCGCCGATGCACCTCGGAAGCGCCTCAAACACGCCGCGTCCTTCGTGGAGGTCCGTGGGGCGAGCGAGGCGGAGATCCGGTTGATCAAAGATTTATTGGGCCAAGAGGCCGCCGCTCCCCGGCCCCCCATCTCGACGGTCACATCGGCTTAGACTTGGATGGCAATATTGGCCCTGCGGTCTTGCAACGTTGGAAGTTTTGGCATGAGAGGGCGGAGTGCGCTCTCATGGTTGCGGTTGAAGGAGGGGTGGTTGATGATGATCGACCCCCTTAGCGGCCTAAAGGCTCTTTCCCTTCACAGCGGCTGGTAGCTACCTCGCCGAAGTTTCGCTTGGACCAGTCGATTGTTCACCGCCGTCTGCTACGACTTCGTCGGATATTCTCTCAGTACCTTCGGGAAGGGAACTCGGCAGCATATGTATTGTTACCGAAGCACCATCGTGATCTTGCTCAGGCGGCAGCGGATGGAATCCTTCGTGCTGTGGCCAACGGGTTGCCCACTTATGCTGATGCATTGGCGTGGCTATCCACTGCCATTACCTCGGAGGAGCAGAAAGCTCAGAGATCGGCACGTAGACAATGGCAGGATAAATTCGCTGAGTGGTCTTCTACAATTTGGTCCGTAGCGACACCGTTATTCAGACAAGTGGGTTTACCGGCTATGCCCGCATCAGAAACGCGCGAGCCGTGGGAGGCCCAGTGGTGTCCTACTGATGACAATGCTAAGACTCACAACGATACTTGGAAGCGGCATGCGAGCGGGGTTGCTTTCCCTGTCTTCGAAAGCAAAGGATTGGGCCCCGTCCAGAGTCGACTACGACGCCGCGATCCTGAAGTCCGAGGGCTGCCCGGGCCTGGATGGTTGGAGCTATCGCGAACTACGCCTTCTTCGGGAACTTTTTCCAGCAAATATTGATAAACTGCATGCTCTTTGGGTCGACGCGTCCAAGGACTGCGTCGAACGCAAGGGGGAGCTAGACGCCGAACTACTCGACTTCGTCTTCGGGCGGCGAGTGGCTGGCCTCCCGAAAGGGGAGAATGTCACTCGGCCCCTCTAGGTCGGGTCTGTCCTGCTACGGTCTTGGCTTGAGGCTTTGTCCAGGGCGGCCCCTCAACCTCCTTCAAATCAGTGGGCTAACAGAGCTTGCACTAGTGTTGCGCATGCTGTGACCTCTTGGCTGTGCCAATGCAGCGAGGGCACGATGGCGCGGAGCTGGGCCTGAGCCGTGCCTACGACAACATCCACCACGACACCGCCCTGGAGGCCCTGGAGTATTCGGTGATGCCAGGCGTCATGATCTATGCGTGTGCTGCGGCGTGGGCGGGACCACGCCACTGCTCTATTGCTGGTGAACTGGCTCCTCCTATTCTCCCCTGGCGGGGGTTGCCGCAAGGAGACAGTACTGCGCCAGCATAAACGTTTGCAACTTTACTTCCTTGGCAGCCTTACGGGGGCAGCAGTTGTTGTATGGACGATAGGTCCCTGGTGGCGGATAGTGATCAGAGCCTCCAGAGCGACCTGAAGCTCACCGCCGACTTCGACGACAGCGTTGGTCTCGCGGAGAACAATAGTAAGCGCCAGGTTTGGTCTCGCGATGCTGCTGATCATAAACCTGTAGAACATCTTGGCGTGTTGGCAGTACCTACCGACCCTTCGATTGCAATTGTACCTCGCCAGCGCTGGGATCAAGTCATCTGTGCTATTTCGATCTTGGCTAGTATCCCTGGCTTGGCCTTGGTGAGGACCAGGTTCGCGTACGCCTACATCAAGCCCCTGTGGATCTGGGCGAGCGTTGTGGTGGTCCCACCGCCTTTGGAGCTGGCCGCGAAGGTGGCCAGAACTATCTGGCGTACCCAAAGTGATTGGTGGTGTCTTGGTCGTTACTGGTCCCAATGCATCTTGCTACACCCCACGTGCAGCTCGGCTATCAAGGCCTTTAAAAACGATCGCGTACGAGAAGATTGTGCGGCCTCCGTTCTTGGGCACTTCTATGCCTGCTCATGCTGGAGCACTTGGTATGCGTTTCATGCGTTATTCGGAGGAAAGAGGTTGTTTAGTGGAGGTGGCCCCGATGCCCACTTTCATTGTTTTTTGATTCGCGGCCCGCAAGGAAAAGTCCAGAGAGCGGTGTGAACGAGGCTGGGACACAACGCGCGGGAAGGCAGATAATTAACGGCGCAGCACAAGTGCCGGCCGAGAAGAAGCAGCTGAGCATGTGCCATCAGCAGAAAATTAACAACGCTGAACATGTGCCAGCGAAGGGTGCAAATGGGAAGTACCAGCCGCTGAGCGCATGCCAGCGAGAGTGGGGAGGGCGGAAAGGTCGGGCCCGCAGGTGGGGCCAGACTGCCAGGCGGAAGGTGCCAAAACCACTCGCTCACTTGGAACGTCGGCCCGACTGTGCGCCGCTGACGGGGGTTCGGGTCAATGCCTGGAGATGCCCGACCACAAAGGAGAGCGCCCGCGATGGCCCCTGGTACCAAGGCGGTGCGCGGCTTGCGCATCCCGAAGGCACTCCTGTGACTGTAACCGACGTCTAACACAAGCGCCAGAACGGTGCCTGACCGACGTCCTTGCCCGCCGATGCCGACAAGCGGCCGACCGTGCTGTCAACGCGCCCATGTGAAAGGGGGGTCAGAAGCCGCAGTCCCAACGGGCGACGAAATGGCCACTGCATGTTGCCGACTCCAAAGGATGGGCACCTGGAATGGCTGAGGCCAGCGTCCGGTGTGTCCCGGCCCGCGTACGTCGCGGGCGACATGAAAGTGTAGTATGCCGAGAGCGGGCGAAGCGCCTTGAGCGAACCTTCTCGGAGCACCACTGGCCGACGCAGCGGCCAAACCGACGACGGGATTATTTCAGCCGGCCGAACGGGCTACAGGCCCACGCGAACGCAGGAACTATCTCGGCGGTGGGGGGGCACCTCAACCCCAGGAGGTAACAACAGTCCGCCCCAGTGGCCCACTGCATCGGTGAAACAGGACCTGTCGCAGTCAGCCGACAGGAGTGGCCGCCTGGTGGTGACCCAGTGGCCCAGGGGCCCACAGCAACTCATCCTCCTTCGGAAATCGCACCCTGTGGCGACGAGAAAGGGGGGTTAGCAGCCGATAGCCGCAGTCAAGAGTGTAGAATCGGGGGGTCAGCAGCCGATCGCCGCGGAATGACAGACAGCACGTGGCGACGAGGAATGGGGAGTGCAGCCGATAGCCGCGGAACTGGAGAGTGTGGCGAAGGGTTCGGGTGAGCGTCCTAGCCGCAGGACATCGTCTGGGGTGGGAACGTCCTAGGGAAGTCCCACGGTACACGTGCACGGCAAATCCTCCGCTGAGGGGGCGACCTGGCGCCGTGCGTCTTGGCGGCTTTTGTAGAGACGGCCTCGCCCTAGTCGGGGGGCTCCTGCCAGGCCCTCTGCCGGTCTACCAGCGCGCGAGCTCCCATCCTCGCTGTCGCTTGTCGGCGTATTGCTCGTCACTTTTCGGGGCGGTCCTTTTCTCCCTGTTCCCCCACGAAGCCACCCTCCAAGAGCTATCCTGCTGGTCCCACCCTTCCCATCGCGGCCTTGGGCGCCATGGGGCTCCAGGGCTGGATGCTCCCGACCAGGTATTCTCCCTGTCGGTGTACGCTGGCGGGGCGGCTGTGCCGTCTCTGGGCCTGCTCCATGGGTGCTGCGGCGCAGCCCCCCTGTATGTGCTGGAGGGCCGGGTCTGCTCGTGGTGACTTGCCCTGTCGGGTGGGTCAGGGGGGGTGGGTACCGTCCTTCTGTCGGACCAAGGGCATGGGTTGCCCTCGCTGTCTTGCCCCTTGGTTGCGCTGGCCCTTGCGCTGCGATGTAGTAGGCTACGATGTTTTGTCAGCGACCTTTTGCCATTCAGCACGGAAGCGGTGGTGTCTCGCCAACTTGTAGGCGTCGTAACCCGCGGCTTCCCACGCCCGCAGAAATTCTTCGCATCTCTCCCTTGTGTTCCTCGTTCCTCCTGGGGTCCGAGTGGATGTCGACCCACGGTAGACCCTGTGGATACCTGCCCTGCGAACCCATCCTGTCCACGCCCCGTTGAATGCGCCTCCGAGTGGCTTCTGCAATCTGGTGACTTTCTCTTGGGCTGTCTCGTCCCTCTGGATGTCGGCCCCTTCGATGGGCCTCATGTGCATGGGGGGCCCTCCTAGGAGGTCGTTTTGATGCGGAGGTGGGAGTGGTTCAGCCTGTGGGCGCGGCCGTCTCTCTGGGCTGTTGTCCTGCCGGGGGCTGGGCGCCCGGCGGGTCTCGTGCGCTGGAGCTGCGAAATCCTGGATAGACTCCTGATTGCAGTCTGGCCTGCTCCCTTTCCCTCGTAGTTTCCTTTGGTCAGCCCTTTTGTCACGGATTTCTTCCATGTCCTCTCGGAAGCCGGCCGTGGCATAGGGCGTCCAATTGGCAGCTTCCTCTTTGTCGGGGGGGACTGTCCACAGCACTGTCCGCGTGAAGGAGACGTCTCTGCCGCTGGGACCGCTGATTTCGGCTTCTTCGTCCTGCCGCGGGGGGCTGTGGATCATGGAGACCGTCCTCTCTGGATTGTCCTCATCCCAATCTACCTCGAGCGGATTATCGCCGTTACCGTGGGGGTCCCTATCCGAGGACGGTTCTTTTTTTATCTCCTTCGTCGCTTCTGTGGCCCCTGGGGGCTGCTGACTGAGGTCATCACCGATGGTGTGGCCGCCCGAGGCTGGAGGGCGCTTGTGCCAGGCGGCGGCGGGGGAGTGATCTCTGGCGTCGTTGCTGCTCCGGGCGCTGTGCTCGCCAGCGAGGAATTCCAGCGTTCCCCCTGCGAGATCGTCCTTCCTGAGGGATAAGAAGTGGTGCAGCGTTCCCAACGGCTGCAGCCAGGGGTCTTGCCCTCTTTGACAGTCGAGCGCGGCCGAGAAGGTGATCCAATCCCCCTGGAACCTTTTCATTACTCCCAACCAGCTGCGCAATGGCATTGGCTGCTGCAGCTCTATGGCCGTCCCAAGGGATGTGAGGGGGGTGCCCATTCATGGGGATCTGGTCACCGTAGATGGAGTGGAGGAAACGCAGCAACTGGCTGTGAGTCCAGTCGGATATCTCGCTGTCCTCACCCACTTTGTCTCCAACCCTTTCTCCACCAAAAATCGACCAACGGATGTAACCCACTTTCAAATACGCGCTGCCCGAGGGTTTCTGGACGTCTCTGTCGAGGCGTTCTTCGAAGTCGGGGTGGATCACTTTTGCTGCTGACGATTGCAGTGTTACACGTGCTCGCATGCTGGTTGCTCTCTGTTCCATGGGGGTACACATAGCTACACAGTTACACAGAGCCTTGAAGACCGATTAATGGACGCTGGGCCCATTCGTCCTAGACGTACGGGCTGCCATTCTTCCAGAAGCTGATTTACTACTTGTGCATCTACTTCTTAATCAAGGTATGTTGCATGTCATCATCCCCCCGCACGCTGACATCGTGAAGACGTGTTGGTTTTTGCCATTACATCGAACGGGACAATGCGGACAACACGCGCGCACATGTCGAACACATTCAACAATCATCGTGCGTCCGCCAACTCTGTCAAGTAATGCAATGCTGGCCACATGTGGGCGTCTCCGCGCGCACATGTCGACATCCTTCCAACACCTGAGGTTTCCAAACACTTCACAACAACCATACCATTATGCGATATACTGTCTGCCAACATTTATGAATGTATGCGTGCGATCTTCCTCCTCTTCACCCTCTTCCACACCATCATTCTCATCATCGCCAACGTCAATACTATCACCGCTATCACCATCATCTTCATCACAATCATCATCGTCGACGCCATCCCAACTGTCGTCATCAACATCCTTACCGTGATCGTCATCGTCGTTGTC
Source organism: Prorocentrum cordatum (assembly GCA_963575745.1). Classification (NCBI taxonomy): domain Eukaryota; class Dinophyceae; order Prorocentrales; family Prorocentraceae; genus Prorocentrum; species Prorocentrum cordatum. The sequence continues at coordinate 477,414 of CAUYUJ010004369.1, forward strand.
GTCGCCCTTGTCTTCAACGCCCAAATTACCATCATCGTCATCATCACTCGCCTGCCCGAACTATGGATTTGCATGAGAAGAGTACTCGGGTCATTGCGCGGGTTGAATTTTGCCACCAAGCTGCGGTTGAGAGGATGGGGAATTCGTCGAGCATTGCTATTGACGTCTAGCGTTGACGACCTCAAATTCTTCATACTTAACTGCACCACGTGGACTCCGTCACACAGATCCAACTCCATACAACGCAGCATATCTTGCACCCCACGTATGACTTCATCCCGTCTGCTGCTGCCAGCGCGCAGGCCAAAACAGGACCTTTCCTCCACCCTCCTCCTCCTCCTCCTCGGCAGCTCCTCCTCCTGCTCCTCCTCCTCGGCAGCTCCTCCTCCTCCTCCTCCTCGGCAGCTCCTCCTCCTGCTCCTCCCCCATCCTGTTTTTCGAACAGGAAGCTCTCACGTGTCGCACCACCTGATGTGTCCGTCGGCCAGGCCGGGCGTTTCGCCAGAGACCTCCTCCTTGAAAGTCCAAGAGCTGCAGAGACCGGCTGGCCAGGGGTGTTCAAGATGCGGCTGCCGCCGTAGACCGCGCACATTTGTTTCAAATGCTTGCAGCAATTCTGAAGATGGAAGGGGCGTAATTGTCAAACCAACGCCGCGGCCCGCCGTCGTAAACAATGCAGCATATTGAAGGATGGAATTCGGTTCGTTTTCAAGCTGTGTGGCTCTCGACTTAGCGCCGTGCCATTCGCCTCGCACGTTTGCAACAACTAAAGGGTGAGGGCCAAACTTCAATTCAAAATGCGGCTCTCACTTTCACGCCCCGCCTAGACAAGTGCGTTCGTTACCCTGGTGGAGCCCAGTTCCTCTTCGAACCGAGGGTTTCGCTTGGGATCTCCTCGCCAAAGAACTCGGATTCCGAATCTGCGTAAAACGGGAAACTGCACGGATGGACCGCAGATCCTTTTTTCGACGTGCTGTTCTCGCTGGGAGCCTTCCTCAGGAGGCATGACCTGGCCATCGCTCGAACGTCCATTCCCTGTGTTTTTTTCGGTTCCGTGCGTGTTTTTGTCCGCCAGATGATCAAGAATGCTCCTCGATGGTGCTCGCCGAAGGAACAACAAAATGCACACGTCCGAGCGATGCCACATTCTTCAGGATGCACGACTGTCGGGGAGACGTAAGACCCGGGTACGGGGGACTCGGAAATCCCCGACGAGGTCGTCAAAAAAATGACGAGGCCGAGCCTGCATTTTGACGAGGCCTCCCGCTGCAGACATCCCACGAAACTCCTCCTCGTCAAAATCCGAGGCGCGGTCGTCAAAAAACGATGGCGAACCCGAGTCCTGGCAAACCGGGGTCTTACGCTCCCCCGAGACTGGGCGTGCAGTCTGTCGTGCAGGACCTGCGCGGACAAGGGAGGCGGCTCTTCAGGAGGGGGCGCTCGCTGGACGTCTCCTTTATACAGCTGCATGTGATCATGCTTCTTTCGGACGGGCCGATTCTCCACCACCGCCACACCCTGCGAAATGCTTAAGAAATCATGGGTTAAGAAATTCATGGTCTCAGAAATGGACTAAAACCCAGAACTTCTATCAACATCTTGGGATTTACATTCAAAAGTTAAGAATAATCGAGACTATGGCCGAAACTTTAGGTTTTCTTAAGCATCGCCTAAGGTGTACCATAGGTATAGGCGAGGGCCAGAGGGAAGAGGAGGAGGAAGAGGGTCCCTCCCCATCCTCCCTTCTCCCCCGCCGTCCTGCACACGGCAGTGGTGGTGGAACGCCGGCGCATGATTTTCGCATGCCGCACTCTTCGCCGAAGGATGCACGGCAGGTCGTTTTCAAAACGGGGCTCTCGCCTGCATGGCGGGCCCATGGGGGCGCTCGTCTTCCACTGGGGCGCCTCCTGTAGCGAAATGGAAGGTCTGTAGGGACTTTTGAGGGGGGGGGGGGATTGGGACGGAAGCGCGTATCGCAGCACCGTTGATGCATCTCGGGCTGCTCTGGCCCTCCTCCTCCGTCTCCTCCCTCCTTCTGGGGAGGAGGGAGGAGGAGGAGGAGGAGGAGGAGGAGGAGGAGGAGGAGGAGGATGACGAAACCTGTGGATCTCTCGACTGGGCGCCTGATCGTGGAAGGGACCCCCCGAAACACGAGGCCCGTACCGCCCGAGGGCTGTCAGAGGAGGCTCCCCCTTCCCCTCCCTCTCCTTCCTCCTCCTCCTCCTCCTCCTCCTCCTCCTCCTCCTCTTCCCTGGGAACTCCAGATTTCCTGGGGCTGGTCGCTAATCTCTCTGAGGGTAAAATGGAAGTCTCCCGAAGAGGGGTCCCAGGAAATCGGGCCCCCTCTGTACGGAGGCGGGACCAGTCGCCAATCCACGCGCCTCGATCCACGTTTGCGCTCCCCCACTCCTGGGACGAAGGCCTCCCCGAATGGGGTCCGAGTGCAGCAGCTCTTGTCTTGGCGGAAGGCCCGGGGGTCTAGGACCCTCTTCTCTCAAGACGCGTCTGCGTGAGGGCTTCCCAAGCGGGTTCCGAGCACATGGGGTCGGAGGAACGCATCGCATCGCCGATGCATCCTTCGATGGATCGCGCCGTCGGCGCGGAACGAATCGGGCTCCGCACCGAGCCGCTTCGCCGATGCCTCGGCGATGCGGCGCGATCCTCCGACCCCACACGCGCGGAACCCGTTTGGGAAGCCCTCTCTCCTTATGGCGCGAAGCAGGCAAGTCCTGAGAGAAAAGGGTCCTAGACCCAGTGGCCTCCCCCCGAGACAAGAACTGCTGTCGATCTTCATCCCCTCTCTTTCGATCTGGTAGGGCTGCGGGTTGCGTACAGACAGCCCAACAGGTTCTCGCAGCCTTCCTCAACAGGCCCCCAGAGTAGTCCCAGCTGGCCTCAACAAGCCCTCCGAGTAGTCCAGGGCGGTCTCAACACTCCCAATCCTGGCGCCGCATCTGGCGGGCTGTCTGTGCGCAACCCGCAGCCTTACAATCCCACCAGCCCTCTGGCCGCAGGTGGTCTAACGATGACTTTCTTTCCTCTTCCAAGAATCCTTCTTCCCCTTCTGGGAGGTTTTTTTTTCACTTTTCCACTGTTCCCTACTAATAAACACCCCCTCCCCCACCTGGCCGGCAGCCAACCCGGAACCATGCGAGCCCCCCCCCCATCATCCCTCTGAAAGAAACACCACAACATGCACATTGCGGGGCCCACCCTGCCAACACCCTCCACAATCCTGGTCGAAAAACTATCCGAAGTCCACATTGCAGCAACATCTGGACAGTGCGCTGGCGCCCTGTGGGCACGTTGTATGGCTTTTTGACAAAGATGGCGGGGCACCCTTAGTGAAGCCGCTTTGTGCAGGACCACCATCCGTGTCAAAAACAATGCAAAGTGCACGTTGCGACAACTTCGTGGGTATTGTGCTGGCCACCCGCGATCACTTTGCATTGTTTTTGTTGACAAGGACGGCGGTGGTGCCCGCATGATGATGCTTGCTGTGCGCAAGCCCAGAACAATGCTGACGGCCCCCACCAGCATCTGGACCATGCGGACGGGGGGGGGGCATCACGTTTCTTTAAATAAAAAGAAACAAACCTATGTTTTTACACATATAATTCATTAATTAATTAATTAATTAATGAGGTAATTAGTTAATCACTTATATATATATGAGTTGTTTGTGTTACTCTCTCTCTCTCTCTCCCTCTCACATCTATATATATATACACAAGATGACACACCAACCGCATGTGGAACCCGCGGCCAGTGTCGCGCACCTGGCGTCCGCTTTGGTTCTCGATGGCTGTCTACCCAGTGGCGACCCCTGGCTATGCCGAGACTCGGATGGCGCTTATGTGGTGGGAGGGCGGATGGAAGTGAGCTAGACGGCTTGCGGGCGGAGAGGGTGTCTCGACCCCTCCCCCAACCCCCTCCCCCGGACCTGGACGGGGGGGGGGGCGCGAGGCGTTGGAGCGTCCAATATCGGCCCCTGGGAGGGCCAATTTTTGACACACCTCACGAGGATCGTGGCCCTCGAGGGGGGGGCGTCGATCAGGTGAATTCCTCCTTTGGTCGATCGCCTCGAAGATGGCCCCAAAAGGCGCTCCAGGGCTCCCAAGAGAGCTCCAAGAGAGCCCCAAGAGGGCCCCAAGAGAGCCCCAAGAGGGCCCCAAAAGGCACCCGAGAGGCCCCCAGAGGCCCCCGAGCGGTCTCAGATAGCCCAAGATGACCTCCAAGATGGCCCAGATACCCCAAGCTGGCTCAAGATGGCTCCCAAGCTGCTCCGAACGCGCCCCAAGACCGCTCCAGAAGCGCTCCAAGACAGCCTCAAGAAGCGGTTTGCAGGCTCTTGAGGGGGGAGCTGAGTTGGGGACCCCCCATCCTGGAATCGATGGCCTCCAATATGATCCCAAGAAACCTTCCAGGGCTACCAGGAGGATTCCAAGAGGGCCCCCCCAAACTCCCAGAGAGCACCAGCAGCAGCAGCAGCAGCAACAGCCACAAGAATACCTCTAGATGGTTCCATGCGTCCTCGCCCGCGTCGTCCTCATCCTAGTCCTCGTCCTCCTTCTCCTCCTCCTCCTCCTCCTCTTCCCCTCGCCCCCACGGCACCCAGGGACGGCCCGAAGAGGCCTTCCAAGGCCACTCTATTGTCCGCTTTGTTCCCCTAGATGTGTCTCTTCGTCCCTTTTCCCGTCAGCGCTGAAGGGCAGGGTTTCTGAATGGGCTGGTGGGGATATTTTTCCGTCGCAACCGCATGCGAAAGCGCCAGCGGCGATTCGAGTCAGCTCGGGCTACGAGCGGAACTCATTGCCTGCGCGCGCGCGGAGCTAAGCAGGACCTACCGCCGGGGGGAACGGCTGCGCCGAATCTGAGCGGCAGGGCCGAAGGTGGGGACTGCAAGCTGCAGGGGCTGCCAGGAAGCTGCACACGTGCGAATACCATGGGAGCTGACTCGCCAGCATGCGAATTCAACCTGTTCGCCACAGGGTGCCAGAGTCTGGGCTGCGGACCAACTGGGGGCACGCCAGGCCGAACAAGAAGGCAGAACCACTCCTGAGTGAACCGGCGGGCCAGAGAGCAAAACGCGGCCAAAATGGCGCGGCAAGGTCACAGACAGCGGAGCTGACAAGTGACCGCTGAAGGCGAGGACTAGACGTAGGATGAACCACACGAGACATCCATGCACCCAGCCCCTGAAGGGGGCAGCTCGCTTGCAATACGCACCAGGAGGTAATACTGACCCCGAAGGCCGAGAATACGTCACTGACCAGGAACCAGTACGAGTGGCGCCACCGAAATCGCACACGCACTCCTGAGAGAAAAGACAAGCGCCACGGGGACCGGCGGCCAACCTAAGCCGCCAGAGCTGCCAAAGCTGCCGGGCGGCGCGAGGAGGAGCCAGGACACGGGGCAGAACCCGAAACCTTGCCGGCGGGCGGTGCAAACTGCAACCAGGACCAGGACCCGGGCTGGTGGGGATTCGCGTAGCATGAAGAATGTCGATGGTACTGATAAAAGGCCTCCCACATGGTGTCCGAATACATGGGGTTGGAAGATCGCGCCGCATCGCCGGTACGTCGCCGATGTGTCGCCGATGCGTCGGCGACGTCGGCGATGCATGCGCGACGTCTGCGTGAAGAAACTTGGGCTCCACATCGAGCCGCATGGCCGATGCATCGGCGACGCGGTGCGATCATCCGACCCCGTCTGCCTGGACCATGTTGCATCTTAGGATTATGTTGTTCCCACCCTGCTTAAAGACCACATCCCAGAAACAATTTCGAGCACCCCGAAAAGTGTCGTAAGAGTGTCGGAACAGTGTCGGACGAGTGTCTCCCAGGGCCCGACACGTGAAAGCCCTTGAATTTTGGTACTCTTCTGGACGCTCGAAATTCTTCCTGGTCATCAAGGCTAAAGTAGGTTGGAGCATCATAATCTTAGGAAGACCGTGTCTGTCCCGTCGCGCCGCGATCCGCGTCGAATCCGTGTCGAATCGGTGTGGAGCGCGTTGAGTCCGTGTGGCATCTGTGTCGAATCCGTGTCGAATTCACGTCGAATCCACGCCGAATCCGCGTCGAACCCGCGCCGGAGCACAACAAAGGACAGCCATTCACAGGACAAGGAATGCACCCTGACGATGCAAAGCAACATGTCGGAGGCCCGGGTATGATGGGCCAGCTTTCCATCACCACTGCCAAAGGTAGGACGGGGTAGCAGGGAAGATAGGGACGTCCTCCTCGTCCTCGTCCTCGTCCTCGTCCTCCTCCTCGTCCTCCTCCTCCTCCTCCTCCTCCTCCCTCGCTTACCTATGATAGTGGTGGTGGAAAATCGCCTCCTCAAAACAGACCAGCCCCGCCCCACACCTCCCCGCGGCACCGCCGGCGAAGCCCCGCTCGCCCGCCAGAGGCTCTGGCTGCAGCCGCCTGGCCCCCGCTCCGGCTTCTCCCCGGACCTCCTCCCGGCCTCCGCCCCGCCTCCTCGGGCGTCAGCTACGGGGGGGGGGGGAGCGATACAGGGGGGGGGGTTGGGAGTCCCGAAACGGTGCGGTGACGGACCGTGCGGTGACCTCGAAATCCCCCAAGACCTCACCGCACGGTCCGTCACCGCACGGTTTTGGGACCTCGGAGGCCCCTGTCGCCCGAGACGTCCTCGGAGGACGACCCGAGTCCCAAAACCGTGCGGTGACCCCGAATCCCCATCGACTCACCGCACGGTGTGGTCACCGCACCGTTTGGGGGCCCCCGAGGGGGGCAGGGGAATCGGCGATCGAAAGGAGTCGGGCCGGAGCTCTGGCTGCAGCCGTCTGGCTCCCGCTCCGGCTTCTCCCCGGGCCTCCTCCCAGCCTCGGCCCCGCCTCCTCGGGCGCCAGCTACGGGGGGGGGGAGCGATACAGGGGGGGGGCAGGGGATCCCAGAATCGAATCGATAAGTCGGATCGGCGATCGAAATAAGTCTGATCGGCGGGAATCGACAGCTGAGTGGGAAAAATTGGGCTGTTGTTGAAGCCTGTATCTAGAGCCGTTATATGGCGGCCGACACAACTGTCTGCAGATCCTGCCAATCTGCAGATTGCAGCCCTGAGCATGTCGTCTGCGGCAACAGAAAACACAGCACATACATACGCAGATTGCATTATCAAGCCCGTAAGTATCTGGACCCTGAGTGGACAATCGGGCATCGCAGAGCATAGGCACTAAATAGCATTGGATTTCACAGCATTGGCACAATCTCGATGTCATTGCCATGGTGCGTGCACTCAAATATTGCCGAACATAAGGGCACCATCATCGCCCGTGATATAACAGATCATCGACGTCCTGAATGGTATCATGGTTTCTGCGACTGTGGGGCGGTATCCCTCACATAATGACCCCAAGGGAGGGGCAACAATGAAGGATGATGGGGAAAGGAGGGAAGCAGGGCGTCTGAAAAACGTCCCTGGTCGTTTTCAGGCCCTATTGGGCTGTATTGGACCCCTTTGGCGCGACGAAGAGGACAAACGCGAGGAGTGAGGCGGAGGTGAGAATGGGGAGGAGGAGGAGGTCAATAAGGAGGGTGTGGACACCAGTCCGACGTCGCGCTGGCTTCGGCATGCGCAACATGCTGCTCATCCGTGCCCTCGCGCTCGTCGGCTGTCGGCTGGGCTCCCAGAAGGACCCCATGAGGGACCCAAGGGTACCCCAAGACAGTCCCTGGAGGGCCTCACAGAAGTGGGGAAATGCGGCCGCGTGCCCCCACATCGAATCGAGGTTCCTGGGGGGACCTTGGAGCCTTCTTGGAGACTTGTTGAGGCCCTCTGAAATCCCTCTCTTCTCGTTCTCTCGCCCTCCCTCCTCATCTTCCCTCATGTTCCCAGTGCCGCGCGGTGCAGTGCATTGCCGTTCGTGTACGAGGCAGTCCACACGTAAGAGTGACCCTGGGTTAGAGTGACCTTTGGTGCGCGACTCATTGGGGGCCTCGGGGGACCAAACACAAGCGCGCAACACGCTACTATCGCATCGCGTTCGGCGATCGGGGGAAGCCCAATGGGCCCGCACCAAAGGTCACTCCGGCGAAAAGTCACTCTTACGTGCAGTCGACATGTGCGGACACATGGTCCCCACCCGGGCCCCATCCCCCGGTTTAGGCACCGAGGTCGGGGCACCATCCGGTTGTCGAGCAGCGGTCGTGTACAGTGACCGAATCCACAGATTGTGGTCAATTGCGGACAACATTTTTAGGGAGGCCGTCCGCAGATTGTACTGTCAAGTGTGGACAGGTGTCCCTTGTCCACAGATTGTGCTGTCAACTGCGGACAGATTGCCATGGCCTGTGCGCGCACAATCTGCGGACAAGGGGTGCACCCACAAGACAATCTGCGGACACGCATGTTGTTCGCAGATGGTCCTTGGGTCGTCCGGTGTACACGCGCAGAATCCACAGATCGAGGGCGTGGCATCCGTATTACCGGCGCCGAATCCACAGATCGACGGGGG